>CALYLW010000638.1:0-404404 GCA_944989445.1 Ampullaceana balthica
AATATTTACATAAGTAATAATAATATTCTTAAAACATATTGTATTTTAAAATATTTATGTTAAATTAAAAGAAAAGAAAAACAAAAACAAACATGGACACAGGATATAGGAAAAAGGGGGAAGTATCCAAAGTTACAGTGAAAACCACAACGGGAACAAGATTCTGCAGTTAAGTAAAATTATGAATTTGGTTATTTCCATATGGAGCCAACGTACCAAATCTTTTTATGAGTCTATTTTCCATGTGGACTCTATCATGGGTATTGCTTGCATATAAAATACCAGTTACTGCAATATCTGATATGCCGTTATGGTCAAAACTGTTAAAATGTTTAGACACAGGACATTGAGCCTGTTTATTTATATTATACAGGTGTTCCCTACACTGATCTCCAAGACGACGACCAGTCTCACCCACGTAAATTTTATTACACCTCTTGCAAAGAATTGCATAAATCACGTTGCGACTTGTGCAAGTGAATCCATCTTTTATTAAGAATTACCGACCAATCCTTGAATTATTCAAAAACCGACTAATCCTTATGGCTGAACTCTAACTCAGCAGGTCTTCAAAAAACCTCCTCTTTTTGCTTTCCGGAGAGATAGAAGCCTCAGAGATATTCTTGTAAGAAGTCACCTTCCCACAATGAAAGCACATATTGGAACAAAAGGTTGCAACCGTGACCGTTGCAATACTTGTCCATATTGTCACATCTGATTAACATAATTTTGTGACGTAAGGTCACGTGTACAAGAGACGCGGGAAGAAAGGAGCATTTCTATTGGTTGAAAGTGTTGGGCGAACAGTTGTGTGTAGACTTCCGACGAGGGAAGGTTGTATCGTGTATACTTAAGATTTCCACGTCATATTACCTCAAATGATTCTTATGTGTACAATATATATATATATTAAAGTTGTTTTGGATAAATGAATTCGTCAGTGAATTATTGTGCACAAGATTAATTACTGTGAGAACGCCTACATAAAAAGAGATACAAAGTTACATAGTTACATTGGTGTCGAAGTAAAAGTTCCATGTGAACACTGTACAAGAGATTTCAAGAAAGACTTGAAAGAGGTTTCGTGGAAATAAGTATTGGATATTTCCAAAAAAGGAAAGTATTCTTTAAAATAAGAAATAATACCAGCTATAGTATTTTTGAATATTCAAGTTCGTAAGAAGCTGTGAATAAACTTTTGTGGTTCAATGAAAATACAAGAAGATTTCAAAATGGCGGCATACAGGCGCATGGTCACCACGTGTACGGTATATACAACTAGGTCGCCTAGTTGGTTCTACGTCACATTTGACGACAGTACAAGCATACTACACAGTACTGGAATCTGGGTCGTGTAGGCTTACTGAATGGTGACACACGGTGAACATATATAGGTCGTGACGTCAACAGGCTTAATGCTAGTTGATTCCAGGAAATATTAGTAATAGTAAACATAACATCGAACCGAGAAGCTATGGACCATGGACTATTCAATGTGTTGGTGTGAATTATAAATAAAGAAACGGAATTCTTATCCATTCATTGTGTGAAGAGTTTGATTATCGCAATTTTGGATTAATGGAGTGAACTAAATTGTTTAAAAACTACTCAAAAATTGAAATTTTAACCAAGTGACTTTTATTCAAAACGATCGGACCATTTAATATATTTTGTCAATCTGAGGGAGCGTATATATAAAGTATACTAAAGATCCCGTGTGAGGATTCTTTTGTTGTCTCATCTTGTCGATAACTAGATTTCATGGTTTAGACGTGTCACTTATTTGAACTTAACATTTTGAATTCAAGATATTTCATTTGGACGATTTATAACTTTATCAATATATATACATACATTCCTTACCGAATTGCTAGATTCATATTATTCAATCAAACAAAACATGGATCACTACAAGGAATTCACTGCCATAGCTAAAGAGATCGGACTAAAAGGAAAAGAAATGAGAGATTTCATTGAAGAAAAAGTTGCTGAAGAAAAAGAAAATCAAAGAATAGCTGAAGAAAAAGAGCAGCGAAGAAAAGCTGAAGAAGAAGAAAAAGCAAGAATAGCTGAAGAAAAAGAACAGCGAAGAAAAGCTGAAGAAAAAGAAAATCAAAGAGAAGCTGAAGAAAAAGCAAGAATTGCTGAAATGAAGAAAGAGATGCAAAAACTCATAAGTGAAAGAGAACTTGAAAAAATGAAACAAGACACCTTAAAATTACAAATTGAGCTAGGGAGTAGAGGCCACAATCCTGGTGATGAAACAAATAGAAGGTCAGCACCAAGGGATACTATCAAAGTAAGAAAATATGATAGCCAAAAAGAAAAAATGGATGTTTATCTGGATTATTTCGAATCCATAATGGCTATGAAAGGCTATAATGAAGAAGATTGGCCAGCACAACTGATGACTCAATTAACTGGAGAAGCATTTGAAGCTTATAACAGTATAGCCAAAGAAGACAAAAGCATATATAAGAATGTCAAAAAGGCACTTCTATGTCATTTTGGAAAGTCAGAAAATGATTATAGAAGAGAATTTCATGAAATGAGAATCAAGATGGACAAAGATCCACAGATCATAGTACATGAAGCACAAGTCAAACTAACAAAATGGCTGGAACTGACAGCAATAGATACGAGCAATCCAAAGGCCATAATAGACATGGTGTTAATTGACAAGTTTTTAGAAAATGCAACACCAACCCTATTCACATATTTGACTGACAAGAAAGTTCGTACTCAAGCAGAGCTAACAAATGCATTACGAACATTCAAAGACTCTCATCCGAATGTGGAAATGGATAAGAGACAAGACATATTTGCAGCAATACAAATTAAAAGTCAAGAAAAAAGGCAAGGTATGAGAAACCAGAGTCTGCCAAACCAAGGCAACAGACAAACTATTTGTTGGTACTGTAACAAGCCAGGACATATGGCGAAGCAGTGTTACCACAATAAAGGACAACCAAATAGGGTGTCACCTAATGGCAGCCCTATAAGAAAGAAAACAGAAGAAAGGTCAAGACAAGGTCATTTTGAAAGCAAAGGTAGAAGATCATGGAGAGGCAGATACAATCATGACTCCAGATACAGAAATCATGATCAGCCCTGGAGAAGGAATGACCACCAAGAGGGAGATAATAAAGGAAAAATGAAACAAGAAGAATCACAATCTAGTAGTACTGTGGCCACTATCAAGGATCATGGCACACTGAAATGTTACCCAGTGTACATCAATGATCGAAAGTGTATGTGTCTTCGTGACACTGGATGCACAACAATTGTAGTCCGTGATAAGATGGTGAAAGAAGAAGAGTATGATGGGAAAAAAGACACACTGATAATGGCTGATGGCACAAAGAGAGAGTGTCCAACTGCAATTTTCACCATCAACTCACCCTGGTTTCATGGTAAAGTTAGAGCCAGAGTCTTACAAGACGCCATTTGTGATCTTATTATAGGGAACATTGAAGGTGTGGTGGACAATACTGATGAAGTATACAAGGCCTGGCATGACAACAACCATCAAGTATGTGCTACTGTACAAACAAGAGCCACCACAAAAAGAAAAGAGATCACAGACATTGAAGTTGATGAGAAACTTGAAATAGGAAGCCAACTGATGTCCAAACAAGAGTTCAAACAACTACAAGAAGAAGATAACACAATCAGGGAAATAAAAATGAAACTTATCAAAGACAATGAAACAGGCCACAACAAAAATTACAAGCTAGATAAAGGCATATTAATAAACATTGCACAGGAAGGTACGTGCAAAAGAGTGGTTCTTCCCAAAAAGTTACAGGAAACCATTATCAAAATGACACATGACAGTCCTTTAGGTGGACATATGGGCGCCAAGAAAACAATTACTACAATAGCAGAAAACTTTTACTGGCCTAAAATGGCAAGGCAGATAAAAGAATACATCAAGGCATGTACAGTGTGTCTACGACATAATCCCAAAGATGGGAGGCACACAGCACCCATACAATCATCTGACAAGGCAAACTTTTTATTCGAGAAAATCGCTATAGACCTGATAGGACCATTCAAAAAGATGTCAAAGAAGAAACATATGTATGCTCTAACCATAGTGGACATAGCCACCAGATGGGGTGAAGCTATCCCACTGAAGCGAATAGATGCAGAAAATATATGCAACGCATTACTCAATGTTTTTAGCAGATATGGTTTCCCTCAAACACTTCTGTCGGACAATGGCAGCCAATTCAAGGGTCAGATGACACAAGCCATTATGAAAATGTTAAACATTACACAAGTACACAGCACAGTGTACCATCCACAGTCAAATGGAGTGATTGAAAGACTAAACAAAACCATCAAGAATATGCTATTAAAGGTGACAGTGGACCATGAGGACAGATGGCATGAATATTTACCCTTAGTACTGTTTGCATACAACAGCAGCAAACATGAAAGCACTGGCTTTAGTCCTTTTGAGTTAATGTTTGGCCAAAACCCTGCAAGTCCCTTAAAGAATTTCAAAGAAAGGCTTATAAGTAAACAAGATGCCATACAGGACAGATATCAGCTGATGTCAGACACTAGAGATAAAATACTTTACAGTATTGAAGCAGCAAAGCAAAGACTAATCAAGCAAAGTACAAGACATAGAGAAATCAAAAATAGACACAGACATTTGAGAACATTTGAGCCTGAACAACAAGTCCTAGTATGCTTACCAAACACAAAGAATGAAATCACATGGGAAGGTCCATACAAAATTGAAGAGAAACTTAGTGATGTCACATATAGTGTCAATATCAAAGGACATGTGAAAAAATTACATATTGACAAACTAAGAACATATGATGACAATAAAGAAGGAAAGCAAACTGTTAATGTCATCATCAAGGTAAATGATGAAAATGACAATGCAATGAAAATGAACAGTCTTGACAGTGAAAAAATATCATCTGACATACCAGATAATATGAAACACAGAGTGATCAAAATTTTTCAAAAATACAAAGGTGTCATAACAAAAGAAACAGGCAACACAAAAACTGTGACTCACAAGATACAAGTTTTGGAACATGAACCCTTCAAGACCAAAGTATACCCTATTCCAATGGCACATAGAGACACAGTAAGGCAAGAAATTGACTACCTACTTAAAGAAAACAAAATAAGAAAAGCAGTTGAAGCTAACTATACCTCACCAACTGTCATAGTAAAAAAGAAGAATGGAAAGATTCGACTGTGCTGTGACTACAGACAGTTGAATAATATTACAAAATTGGACCATGAACCTATTGGAGACCCAAGAGACATTATAGACATAATTGGTACTTCCAGAATATTCACTACATTTGACTTAAACAGAGGTTTTTGGCAGATTAACATGGATCCTGATTCTATAAAATACACTGCATTCATAGCCATGGATGAGGTGTATGAATGGTTAGTAATGCCATTTGGACTGGTCAACAGTACGGCCACTTTTAGCAGATTTATGAAAGTGATGCTAAAAGGAATTCCAAATGTGGTACATTATGTCGACGATATATGCATCCACACTAAAGATTGGGAATCACATATCCATACACTTGAAGCTGTACTGGATAGACTCAAGAAACATAATGTGACAATCTCACCAGAAAAGATCAACATTGGAAAGAAGTATATAGATTTTTTGGGATACAGAATAGGAGGCGGTGCAGTCACTCCCACTGCAGAAAATGAAAACAAGATATTTAATCTGTCTGTCCCAAAATCTAAAAAACAAGTGCAAGCCCTGCTGGGACTATGTAACTTTTACAGACCTTTTATTGCAAATTATGCAGAAATAGTTCATCCACTAACAGAAGTTACAAAAACCAAAGATATTAGAAAATTTCAATTTCCAGGAGATTGTCTCTACGCATTAGAGAACATTCAAGAGGCATTCAGGAAGAAACCCATCTTAGTTACACCTCAATGGGACAAACCTTTCATTGTTTCTACCGATGCATCGTCCATTGCTTTAGGAGCGTGCCTCATGCAAGAACATGATGGTATCCTACATCCTATACAGTATCTTAGCAGAAACTTGACCAAAACAGAGTGTAACTACAGCACCATAGAGAGAGAATGTCTAGCCATAGTGTGGGCTCTACAAAAACTTCAAAAATACCTTCTAGGTAGAACATTCACTCTCCTAACAGACCACAAACCACTTGTGGCATTCAACAAGAAGAAGATCAGCAACGCCAAAGTGAATCGTTGGGCTATGCTATTAGCCGACTACAAATTTGACATTAAACCTGTGAAGGGAAAGGACAATGTGGTTGCAGACATATTAAGTAGAATGACAATAAATAAAGACACTCTGTGAACTCCTAACTGATAAAACCAGAGACTATTAAAAAGACATTCTGTGAATTACTAAATGATAAAATAAGAGACTGTTTTAACATTAGTCTGTGAATTCCTAAAGGATACAAACAGAGACTGTAATTATATTAATGTTTTTATTTGTTGAACAATGGACAAGGAACAGTGTTTGAATTCCACTGGATTATTAATTAATTTTAATAATATTGAGTGTTTAAATGTTTTAATTACACAAAATTACAGATGTGTTTAAAAGTCCATTTTCATTTTTTCAGCACAGGTAGACGGTTGCAGTTCTACAGATTTTTTCTCATTATTTCTTATGTTAAGACTGTTGCAGTTCTACAGATTTTTTCTCATTATTTCTTATGTTAAGACTGTTGCAGTTCTACAGATTTTTTCTCATTATTTCTTATGTTTAGACTGTTACAGTCCTACAGATTTTTCTTGTTGATTCTATATCCAGAAGTTGTATGTAAGAAAATGAATGTTCATTGATGATAAATATTTGAAATTTGAATATAGATATAGATTGATTTGATTTTATGAAGACCAAAAATGTTGTATTTCATAAACATTTTTTTTTGAAGGATGGGGGTGAATGTCACATCTGATTAACATAATTTTGTGACGTAAGGTCACGTGTACAAGAGACGCGGGAAGAAAGGAGCATTTCTATTGGTTGAAAGTGTTGGGCGAACAGTTGTGTGTAGACTTCCGACGAGGGAAGGTTGTATCGTGTATACTTAAGATTTCCACGTCATATTACCTCAAATGATTCTTATGTGTACAATATATATATATATTAAAGTTGTTTTGGATAAATGAATTCGTCAGTGAATTATTGTGCACAAGATTAATTACTGTGAGAACGCCTACATAAAAAGAGATACAAAGTTATATAGTTACACATATGTGATGGAAATTAACAACATTTCTTTCCCTCTTGAAAAATTTACGTTTACTGTCGTATCAGTCTAAAAATAAAGCTTAAATTTATTGTTTTCATTGCACAATTTGTTTGTATGTTTTTTGTATTTTATTTAAAAGCTTTATTGCAGTCCCATTCTATATCATATAATATATATATTTTTTACGGTTCCCTGACAAACGCGCACAAGACAATCGCGCACACAACAAGCGCACACAGATAATTCCGCAATGACACAAACGCGCACCGAACAAACGCAAACACCGATAGTTGTGCACACGGACAATGGCTCACACCTACAAACCTAACCCTAAACCTAACCCTAACCCTAATCCTAACAGTGTGCGCGATTGTCTTGTGCGCATATGTCTGGTCACCATTTTTTACAGCGCGTCTTTAATTTATAATTATTTTGCACACCTTTTTGCGCGCCTTTCGATGCACGCCTTGTATTAAAATATAAGCTTAAAAAATGACGTCATAGCGTTCCACATCCTTCCAGCCAGCCAGTGACTTGGACTATTGTACTAGGTTGCGCTGATGCGCCATGGCGCCTACGGCGCTCTCTTTTTTCAAATGCCCAACTAACTTATCCTTGTTTGATAAATACTTAATATTGAACATACTGAAATGTACACAAAGTATATTATAATGGGGATTGTAGGGCGCCTACGGCGCTCACTGCAGCTGTGGGGCGCCTACGGCGCCTACCCTTATTTGTCAAAAGCCCAAGTAACTTATCATTGTTTGATAAATACGAAATATTAAACTTGCTGAAATGTACACAAAGTATTTTATAATTATAAATCATCAAATTATATTTTTACATCGTTCCCTTATCAAAAATTAAAATATAAGCTAAAACAATGATGTCATATAATATATATATTTTTTACAGCGCGTCTTTAATTTTTAATTATTTTGCACACCTTTTTGCGCGCCTTTCTATGCACGCCTTGTATTAAAATATAAGCTCAAAAAATGACGTCATAGCGTTCCACATCCTTCCAGCCAGCCAGCCAGTGACTTGGACTATTATATTGTATATATTTATGTGGTAGCAAAACTTAAAAAAACACCGGCCCCCAATTAGTGGTAATGAATTTATTGTTTTTTGTTGCCAGTTATCCTAAATTCGTGGGGGTTTATTCAACAAGTTCACAAAAGTTTAATGGCGATCTGATGAATGGTATAGTTAGGCATGAATAAACATTCAGTTACTAGTATTAAATAGACCTTTTGAAAGTAACCTTTAACAATGTTTTTGTTTGGTTTGAATCGCTTGTCATATCGTCTACACAAGCGAACGATGGAGCTACATTGTGTTAGTGGTTGAGGTAAACGGTTCTAGAAGTTAATCAAGCGTTGGTGTTGGTTGTTTCAAATACGGTGCACGGCGAGGAAGTCTTTCATTCTATCGTTTAGAAGAAAAAAATCTCATTGGGTCGATTGGAGTGAAGAGAAGTGACATTTTGACCCTGGCTGTCAATATTGTCCTCATTCGCTCGTCGCTTCATCCATCTTGACCCCATTCCTCACTGAAAGTGACCTCTTCACAAGACTGGAGCAAGAATGTAACGATTCAAATTTGAATGGCAAACCGAAACAGGAAGTGTCTTCACTTTGGGGGTCATCAGATCCAAGCTCTGCACGTGCAAAGAAACTCTCGTCAGAATAGATGACGGGAACACTAGAGATGTAGAACTGTCTTAGTGTTAGAGGCTAAGCATCTTCACTTGATTGAACGCTGCTTAAACAAGACGTAAAGAAAGTTTTCACAAGTAATCTGTGGGGGTTATAACTTACTGTTATAAAGTGGGTATTCCAAAGAAAAAATAAATCATATTATAAATTGCAATAAAAAAAGGCAATCTTTGAAAAATTCAATAAAGTATACATATTAATGTTACAAAAGACTTTCAGTGTCTAGAATCTAGAAAATATGAATGAGTGTTAGTCTTACGGGATAAAACGTTTTCTTGATAGCGATAGTACGATATCGATGTTTACTGTATCGATACCAGATATTACTAACATCATGTCACTCTTTACTATATCGATACCAAGTACCACTAACACGTTGTCAGTCCTTACTGTATCGATACCAGGTATCACTAACACGTTGTCAATCCTTACTGTATCGATACCAGGTATCACTAACACGTTGTCAATCCTTACTGTATCGATACCAGGTATCACTAAAACGTTGTCAGTCCTTACTTTATCGATATCAGGTATCACTAACACGTTGTCAGTCCTTACTGTATCGATACCAGGTATCACTAAAACATTGTCATTCCTTACTGTATCGATGCCAGGTATCACTAACACGTTGTCAGTCTTTCCTGTATCGATACCAGGTACCACTAACATCATGTCAATCCTCACTATATCGATACCAGGTACCACTAACATCAAGTCAATCCTCCTTGTATCGATACCAGGTACCACTAACATCATGTCAATCCTTACTATATCGATACCAGGTACCACTAAACGATGTCAATCCTCACTGCATCGATACCAGGTACCACTAAACGATGTCAATCCTCACTGTATCGATACCAGGTACCACTAACATCATGTCAATACTTACTATATCGATACCAGGTACGACTAACACGATGTCAGTCCTCACTATATCGATACCAGGTACCACTAACATCATGTCAGTCCTCACTATATCGATACCAGGTACCACTAACATCATGTCAGTCCTCACTGTATCGATACCAGGTACCACTAACATCATGTCAATCCTCACTGTATCGATACCAGGTACCACTAACATCATGTCAATACTTACTATATCGATACCAGGTACGACTAACACGATGTCAGTCCTCACTATATCGATACCAGGTACCACTAACATCATGTCAGTCCTCACTATATCGATACCAGGTACCACTAACATCATGTCAGTCCTCACTGTATCGATACCAGGTACCACTAACATCATGTCAATCCTCACTGTATCAATACCAGGTACCACTAACATCATGTCAGTCCTCACTGTATCAATGTTGCTGGTAAGATAAATTCACACGTTTTTGTTTTGTTTTATTCTGTCTCCGGTAATACATTTTTTGATAAAATCTATTATAGGTATCGGAACATTTCTGTTTGAAATCAAATTACATCAGCTTCCTTTACAACAATCACAAAGGAAGTGCATTAATTCTTGCAAAATAAGATGACGCCCTCCAAAAACTTTAGCCACAAAGGACAACATAATTAAACAACCGGTAAATTTTTTTAAAACTATAAATCCCTTATGTATGAGACATAACTAAAAGTATTGATTAGGTTCAATATAATACGCACCGCGCGATAGACTAGCTTAAACATTTACTGATCGGAAAAATATTATAAAAAGTATGTTCAATATAACACGCACCGCGCGACAGTCTAGCATAAATATTTATATGTTGCATAAAGATACATAGAGATAATTTTAAAAATAATTAATTTAATTCTGGTACATTCGATCGATCTGAAATTTTAATACAATGCATTGTTATGTAATAAAAGTCTATGTACAAAATTTCAGCTCGATAGGATCACGGGAAGTGGGTTATTTCTGACTTTTGTTTTTCCGCTAACGGCCGGGCGGGACCACCACGACAAGACGGTGAAGTTAATATCAGGGATTTAAAAATTGAAATAATTATTTTTCGTAGACATCAACTTTCCACTTTACTTAACATATAGGAAGTAAGTCAGTAGCCTCCAGTGTAGAGATAATTCTTGTGTACCTACTGATGCCAATAAGATCACCAAATTTCAACCAATCATTTCAGCTTATAAATTATTGGAAAATAATAAACATTGTTGTATCCGTAATGTATGTCTGCTCCATTATTTCATGTCGTCATGTCGAAGGCCTTTGACAAGCAGGTCCACGTTTGATAATTGAATGACAAAAGAACGCTATAATGATGTCATGAAGACATTGACAACGACTACTTTTAAGATGGCGTCCTAACCTCGTCTGTTTATATCAAGAGACGGCTGGTATCATTCTAACCTCTCCAAATAATGAAATCAAATTTTGGCGATACTTCCGTCAATTTCTGTAGATTTCAACAGCTGACTGCTGGATGTGGCACAGTTTCATAGCGTATCAAACAATAATGGCCAGATTATAAATTATGGTTCTATTGGTTATTTGACGTGACCTTATTACATTTCTTCTTAATTTATTTCTTGGTACGTTTGATGTTCAGATGTTCTAGATGTAAGTACAATGTTTTTACCGTAAACCATCTTGTAAAATGACTCCCCAGCATGGAAGCCTCAATTAATATATATATATATATATTTTAGGGCTGCGGAAATTAACGATTAATTTCTCGATTAATCGTTAAAATCTTTGAACGATTAAAAAAAATTTAAACGATTAATAGACCCACCTCTTAAAAATGTACTGGAAGTCAAAAAGTAACATATTTTGGCCGATAAATATAAACTAATTTCCGACGATTACACGAACATTTTGGTTTTAAACTATTGACTGACATGAATGTTCAAAATGTTGATAAAGGTTATAAATATTGTGTCCATTGAGAGAAATCGTTTGCCTACCATGCAATGTTCCCTCTAAGTTTTAGGCTTCGATGGTTCGTGTACAAAGTTTAAAAAAACAAACTCGTGTGCAAAGTTGCACAACGTCCATTTTTGTGCAATATTTTACAAAATTTGCTGCGCGGTGATTCTAAACTCCTTCGTGGCGTCGGTCAAATATCTGCGTATCCATGCTGCTTAAAGGGAACATTGCTACCATGGTTGTAGCACTTTGCTTACGTATCACCTCCAAACCAAACATCCACTACAGTATTAGAAACTTCAGCCTAGACAATCTAAATCAATGTGAACGATGGTTGAGCTCGGCTGGTTATATTGTCAATAAGACCCGCTCTTCACTTGAACCAAATAATGTCAAAACCAAATAATGTCAATACACTTGTCTGTTTGTGCTGCTGGTTAAAAATGCCATATAAAGAAGACATTCCAGTGTTATTTGGATTTTCGACAAGTACTTTAATAAATGTTACTTTTGACACCATAAATTTCAATTTTTGGTTTTAATCGAAATTAACGATTAATTAATCATTAATTTTTAAAAAGTTAATGATTAAATTTAACTAATCATTAACAGCCCTAATATATATTATATATATATATATATATATATATATATATATATATATATATATATATATATATATATATATATATATATATATATATAAATAAATAAATATATATATATATATATATAATTCACCAGAAATTAGGACAAGCATAAGACTTGTGCAAATAAGCATGACTAAATACCCACGCTAAGGTTGACCAATCATGGTTTATAGTTGGCAAGCGAAGGTGGTGCAGGGTGGGGTTGCAGGTAACAACAACCGCAGTGCGCATGTCTCGAGACCAACAATGCGTCAGCGGGTCCCCCACGTTCACTCGCAGTGTTTTCATTTCGTCATGCTGCTGTTTCTGTCCGTTCTCTCCCCCCCCCCTTCTTTGCACTATTCTCTGAGCAAGTCTGCGGCGTATGCTACGCCGCGGGTCGTATCTAGTTTATCATATTTTTGTAACCCCTACCAGGCCAGGCATGAAAGAGAGAAAATAAAAGTCTCCTGTTGTTAACAATCTCGTCATTTAATCTTGCGAAAAGGACGCGCCATTACAAAAAATAACGCATGGGTTAGGGGGTGAGAGAATGCCTGATTCGCTCCCTTGCAATCTATGGCACTGAGTTCATTGTTTTAATAATAAGAATTGTCAGAAACTTGTTTTAACAACTGTGTCCACAATACGAGAACCTATTCTCTCCACACTCTTTTCAAATCTGATGGAACTCTTTAATTCCCTCCCCTATCTCCTGTCCCAACATTTACCATGGCAACACGGGCGGTAAACAGGCCCCGCATATTACTCCACTTGGCACTCACAGGAGTCCCGCCATATTGTTCGAATACGAACTACAGCGCCCCCAAACAAAACTTCGTCACCATTCCTTTTATTCTAAGAAGCTTCCAACAGCTGATTAAAGCGAGATGGACTCCTTTAGTTTTCCATTAAGGGATAACTGGCTGTTTGCCGTACCATCACGAGCTCATGTTTACTCGGGGCCCGCTTCGCTTGTTGGTGTGGGGAGGGGGCACCTTCTGCCTTTCCCTCGGTTATCGATCTTTTGATGTCAACATTTTCTGCTCACACCAAGTAGTAGAGTTACTTGCCCTTAATACCCAAGTGTCCCCATGGTTCAACCCGCAGCCGCTATTGTCCAGTTTTCGGAAAGCAGAGTTTAATCTGGAAAACTCCTTTTAAACTTGACAACACCAGATGCTCTGTTTCAGCTTGACTTAAAAATATGTATTTTTATGCCATTGGCAATTAATGCTATTGATTGGTGTACTATTGGAATAATTAAAAAGCAAAAACTTATCTGGTGAAAATAAGAGCACCAAGTCAATAACTTGTCTCGTGGAATAAATTATAAATATTTATAACCTATTGTCTGACTTAAGACATAATTTCAAAAGTAAATGGGTTCAAACAATCTATAGATCCTTTCAATCAAGTTTTTTCTACAAGTTGGCATTTAACAAATGCTTTTTCAAACACAATGAAAGACTCTGATTAAGCCGTTAAATCAAAATAGTCATTAGGTCAAATAGGTCTTGTGACCCAACAGAAAAAAGAGCTAAGGTCAAGTCATGCAATATAAGAAAAAGTTGGGTTGAATTCACGTATTTCGAACTAAGTGCTAAATTGAAGTATTTGATAAAAGTAAAAATTACTGTTATTAAAATTACAAATTACTGCTATTAAAAGTACACATCACTGTAATTCAAACGCTCTAAATAAGGACGAAGTCAGCGCGTGTGTCGGCCATGTTTTTTTCTTTTCGGTTGCTGTTTATCTTACAAGGTATGGCTTTCGCCATCATGGACAAGGGTTTTGCTGACCCAATTATCAACTGATCCAGAAGCTAGTTTTAAAACTATTTACTGATAGCTCAGTTGGTTCTGGTACTATACACCTTTAGTACCCACTTCAAGGAAAAGTCAGGAAAAAAAAAGAAAATGAAGGCGTTTCGGGGGGCGGGGCGAGTGGGGTACTACAAAAGGTCCTGTTGTCGTCTGATTGGTCGTGGTCGTGTGCCTGTCACAATACAGGCGCGTGTGGCTCCTACAGACGTCGCGTGCCAGCGCTCCATTTGTGGTAAACTTCGGCCAGATCTTATCAATGAAACCATTGTAACTGCTTCCTTGAGGTGACAAGTTGTTTGTTGAACGCGCCCGGCCCGTAAGTCGTGTCAACTATGAGAACTGAATGTAAGCATTCACAGCCGTTGTTTTAGATAATTACAACAAAAACGAAAAAAAGACAGTTGCAAATTATATCAAGTATTATTAATGTGGTCAATTTTGGGGTCAAAGCTTTGTGCGACCGTTATTCTGTGGCTGTTCGCAGCTTAACGACCAATCTTAAGCCTAAGCTGAATATTAGTGACTACCTCAATTTGACGATTGAGGAAATATTCCCTGTAGTATTGTCATGTAAGTTGATGACATTATTGTGTTCGAGACGGCCGAGAAGACAGATTTATTGAACTTAGTTTTAAAAGAAATCTCATAAATTACTAGTGACACTTCCAACGGATCTTTAGCAGTAGTTTGTTCGGCTTCCATTTAGGCAATTTAGCAGTAGTTTGTTCGGCTTCCATTTAGCAGTAGTTTGTTCGGCTTCCATTTAGCAGTAGTTTGTTCGGTTTCCATTTAGCAGTAGTTTGTTCGGCCTCAATTTAGCAGTAGTTTGTTCGGCTTCCATTCAGTAAAATGGATGCATACATTTGTGGACTTGGTGAAGGTTTCCTTGAGTTCTGTGGCGCCCATGGCTACTCCATGGAGTCAACCTATGACTACAACGGCAACCCACAAATCTACGGAGAGTTTCCAGACTTCCACGCCGACCCTTACCTCGACTCGCCGGAGTCGGACCAGGAGAACTGCGGGGGATACTTCGACTCCAGGCTGCCACAGTTGGTGGATGGCGTGCCCAAGAAAAACCAACAGAGGAAGGCGGCCAATATGAGGGAGAGGCGTCGGATGAAGTCCATCAATGACGCCTTCGAGCATTTGCGCCGTCGGATACCATCAAACGTGAACACAGACAGGCGACTGTCCAAGGTTAGTAGATGTAACATTTTGTTCTCTTAACGAAAGGTGAACCTGTACCCCCACCAATGTTCCCTTTAAGCTGCGCGACAGTTAAGAATTACCGCGTAGCAAATTTTGTAAACTATTGCACACAAAAACATATGCTGTACAACTTTGCACACGATTTTTTCTTAATTTGCACACGGATTAAAGAACCTTAGAGGAAACATTGCCCCCCCCCCTCAACCGAAACCGTAATTTCCCAGCCGCCCAAATACATTAAAGTAAGAATGAGAAACCCTTAACCTCCCCCGCCTAACACAATAATTACAGTGCAGTTCAAGCAGTTTCTAACCCCCGTTATATTATCCAAAAATAATGAACTGACTTAGTTATCTGAAGTAGTACTTGAACAAAATATTTCAAACCGATTGATGAGTAAATGTCGGGTTGCTGAATCTATAGCATCTCTGTTTTTGTTTAGAATCCTTATACTTATATGTGCTAAATGTATCGGAAAATTAACGCGGAAAAACCAGCACAGCATTCCCTTCCATTCACGCTTCGCGGGTTAATTCCTATTAATTTCTGGGCACACTAAAGGGGCATAACTTTAAGAAAGGACCTCCCCCACCGCTTTGCACAGTCCACCTCTCTAATTCAGACTTATTGCAATAACATGTTTGCATGTATGGTTTTGATAATCACTCCGGCAGCTCCCGACTCAGACTTTGAAAACAAATCAATGGAATGAATGGTTTATCACTGATTTGTCTAAGTATTTTTGGACACCTCCTTTTCTTCCTCTGGTCAATGTGTCACTCTCCAATAATCAGTGAGTCGTGGATTGCAGGTCGTTACCGTGGATTCATATTACCCATTCCACTAAGTGCATGTTTAGTCGATTGCCATAAAGTAGTCCACATGAAAGCAGTCGTGCAGTTGCAGTCATTTGGTAGCCTAAAAATTTTCCTATACGCAACAAAAAGTTCTCTATGCAAGGTCCAGTTCCCCCAGCTCTGTTCCAATGGAATAGGTGATAAATCTTGGAACCTCATTTCCGCATCTCTCATGTTCACTCCATTATAAGTTGGGAAATACACGAGACTTGTTCATGAAAAAGCGTGATTTTAACGATTAATTAATGGTTACAATTTTTAATGGATTAAAATTTCATAAAATATTTCTATCTTTCCCCTCCCCCACCCCCAATTTTATTAATAATTTATGTGTTTTTTTACTTACATACTTTTCGCTCGTATTATTATTATTATTTATTTATACGTGCATACATAAACAAAAAGGTTTTCCTTCCTTTCATTTCTTGCATTATAGCGGAACGAATTTGCTGTGTAACGTCACAAAATTTGGGAGCCTTGGAATTACCGCGACTTAACAGATGTCGCGAAATAATGAATCGCAACTAAACTGTATCTATATATGCGTTATAGAAATATAATTAATCGAAATAAATCGATTAATCGATAAAAAAAATTCCCGATTAATCGAACAAAATTTTTCTAATCAGTACCCGACCTAATATATATATATATATATATATATATATATATTTATATATATATTATAATATATATTTATTATATTTATATATATCAATATTCAATATACATAATTCCCGTTGTCTGTATGTATGTATGTATGTATGTATGTATGGAATAATGCTGTTAGGTGGCACTACGATCGATTTCGTATAAAAATATTATATGACGTCATTGTTTTATGCTTATATTTTAATTTTTGAAAAGGGAACGATGTAAAAATAGGATTTGATGATTTATAATTATTATGAAACTAGACCCCCCGTGGCGTAGCATACGCCGCAGACTTGCTCATGGAGAGTGCAAAGAGAGTGGAGAAAGAACGGACACAAACTACAGCATGCAGAAATCAAAACAATGCGAGTGAACGTCGGTTAATAAATTGGAGGTGGGTAACAACAACCTCAGTGTGCATGCCTTTACGTTTACTCGCTGTTTTTATTGACTTAGTGCTGCTTTTTTGTGTCTGTACTCTCAACCCCCCCCCTCCCCCCCAACCGTTCTTTGCACTTTCTATGATGAGCAAGTCTACGGCGTAGGCTACGCCGCGGGTCTCTCCAGAGTTCCTTCTTTTCATTCACTCACAGTCGCTTGCCCAAACCCACCCCATTTTGACAACTATAAATTTCAGGAAGTCTTCACCCGTCACTAAATCATTAGCGGCGTATGCTACGCCGCGGGTCAGCTATAGTATAATAAGAAAACTCTATAGTCTGAAGATAAATATCTCTGATTAAGAGACTGTAATGACTCCACCCTTCTTTTGACCTCAGGTGGACACGCTTCGTCTGGCCATCCGTTACATCTCCTACCTGACTGAGGTCGTCAAGACTTGTGGAGACACAAAGGATTCATCGAGACACAAGAAAGTGCAGGAGAAAATCATTTTGAAATGTCATTTGTCAGGTGAGTTTGTGTTTATTTGTTTTATAAGCAAGTTGTACTACTATTTTAAGGTGGTTACTACTGATATTCTTTAGTGGTGACTTTTAATATTATGAAATATAATGTGTAACGATGGTTGCGTTTAATTCCTTATGATGATTATACATACAAGTTTGTTATTCTATTAGTCCAGTTTGTCATGTTCACGAGATGAAATATTCTTTAACAATTTCTCTGATGGGAATACTTGAATTATTTATTCATAGTTTCTAATTAAATGCTCGAGTCATTAAAAAAATGTTACTTCAATATCTTTATTTTCTTAGTGTAGACATTTGCAGACATGGGATATTTTCAAAAGTCACTGTTTGCAATTTGTCTTTGGTTATTTAATAATTTTAATCCACTCAGTAGCGTTAAGGTCCAAACAGACTTACAAATATTGTTGTAAAACATTTGGTCCAATTTAAACAAATGCTTTGACATAAAATTATTTCTAAGCAAGTAATGAAACATGATTTTATTTTGTCATCAATGAGTGTCTGAGCCAAACGTATCTAGACTAGCTAAATATAAACATGATCTTATTTTGTCATCAATGAGTGTCTGAGCCAAACGTATCTAGACTAGCTAAATATAAACATGATCCGCATGTAAAAGAGCATGTTGTATTTTTAAGAAACAAAGAATGAAGGGCAGTAGATAGGAATATGTGAGTAGTTCCAGCTGGTCTTGTTTCATGTGACGTCACGGCTCGTAGGGCGTGGAGTAGAGAGCAACAGGCAGTTATCCCACAGACAATATAACAATTAGTGAGAGCGAGACAAAGACAATAAAACATTCAAGACAAAGGAGAAATGACGCGTTTTCATCTTGGTTTAATCAGAACATTTTCTTAAGCTGGAGCCCCAGCATGTGACTTAAGCTGGAGCCACGGCATGTGACGGTACTTCAGGGACCCCTTCATCTACCGCCCTCCACCCGTTACCCTACTTTCTTCTTTTGACCCGGCGAAGTGATAGATAACTGATGTATGTGATGGTCCAGCTGAACATTCGAGAAAACGATCATCTGGTGTCGTCATCTCCATCACAGCTGATCGCTCTCACGACATTCTTATCTTTCTTTACAAGGCTTGTGGGGCACAAGGGGTGGGGGAGACATGAGGTGGGGGTGGGGAAGACATACGGTGGGTGGGTGTAACGTAAGGTTATTTTCAATGTCTCTCTGTGCGAGGTTATAAAATAATTAATCAGCTGGCTAACACGAGTGTCCTGGGTCCCGCTGATTACATCGAAATTTATTTGAACAGCGGGGGAAAAAATGAGAACGTTCATAAGTCCTCAAAGTTTACTGTGTGTTGCACGGTTGGAAATTATAGAGATAGATAAGAATGGAGACAAGATTAAGAGAAGGGGAATGTATTATATACCTGGTTAAGAGAAAGAAGGATGAGTTTAAAAATTATAATTTTTATTATTTGTAGTAGATTGGCTTAAAGAAAATCACGAAAATAAGCTTTAGGCAAACAAAAATCTGGCCATTTTATGTTTTGATCTCTGTCTAATATCTCAAGGAATGGGCTACTGCAAGTGAACAAAATATAATTATTTGGTCAGACATAGAGACCTAATGGAACTTAAAGAAAAAAATCGCTTGCATCATGATGACCCCCTTTTCAGTCCATGGCGGACTATGGGGCAAGTGATGTAGGGTTCACAAGTTTTTAGCCACCACTAACGAGCAGGGGAATGTGTGGCCAGCACAATGCCCCAGGGGCCTTGCCAGTACTTTGGATTTGTGTGTGTGTGTGTGAAAAAATAAATGATTCTATTTTTGACACGGAAACACACATATTTCTATACATTTCTAGTAAATATCCAATCTATTTTAGTACACATCTAGCTTTTTTTTCTAGGCTAGTATACGTCTAATCTATTTTTTTAAAGATGATATGTCTACTATATGTCTAGTATATGTCTTTTGTATGTCTATGTCCAGTGTATTTTAATATGTCTAATATTTCTAGTTAGGCTCGTATATGTTTATTAAGTAAATGTGTATGTTATATATCATTGTCAATCCGATGGGTCTTGTATTAGGTCAGTATGTGACTTATGATGTATAGTTCATAACTAATATATGCTCATCCAACATCTAGAAAATGTCTCTTATGGTTTGGGCAGATGTCTAGCAATGTATGTGCTATGTACAAAATTACGTTATCATTCAATACATCTTCCGACCTATAAGTATAAGTTTTAACTGAATAATACATATTATTTGAGTCCACTTAAAATACAAAATGGTCCAAATAATATGGACTCATTCATTTCTCATTTTCCAGTTCGCTCCGTTACGTTTTCACGACTCTCTTTATTACTTTGTAATTTTTTGAGATCTTGAATTTAAGATAACGTCTGCTTCAATCTTACTCTTGTCTTCCCCCAACACAGAGGACAAAGGCGTTATTTATTCAGACGTAACTTCTATTACGTAATTATTACACACATACACTCCCACGCATGCAAACACAAAACATAAAAACAGACACACAAATATATATATATATATTTTTTAAAATAAATAAAATTTAATGGGGACGTTTCCTTATACAAATATATTGCAGTTTTTATTGTTTATTTCCTAAAGAGATGGACATGGAAAAAGTAAAGAATTAATGTCCTCTTTATTAGTATGCAAACATGAATTAAAAGTTGGCTTCAGTTTTTCTAAAAATTTAAAATGGGATGGTTATTGCCAATCTCTTCACTTATTAATTTATTAACAACAGAGTTACCGCTCGTCATACACACTCCAGTGTGTGACAACACAACAGTAATCTAATATGCAAGAATATTCAAATCAGTTAACCTTGTCCTTTCCTCCCCAGACCTTGATGACAGTGACTTTGAGACGGGTCAGACGTTGATTGGTCATTCGCTGTCCTGGTACCACACACAAGGCGATATGGCCAACAAGACGACCTTAACAGCCAAAGTTTGGATTCCCAGTCCACCCACTGACTCTGACCTGGTCAACCTCATGGCCACCGCTGGTCAAGGCATGGAGTCTTGACCTTGAAGACATCGGCTGACATGAACTGTTATTGTTGACATGTGATGTCTTCAGGATGTGCTCGGTACAAAAGTTCTTGAATAGAACAATTGAAATAGAAAGTACTCAAACCTGCCAATCAAGGGCCGAAACTAGTGACCGATCCAAGCCTTGACTATAATCAAGAAAAACTGCAAGAAATGCAATGTTACAAAGCGGCGACTCTTGCTAATGCCATACATGACATGACTCACCCAAAGTGCCAACGTATAATAGCATATTACTTGCTATAATGGTGTAAAACAAGCGTCGTATCTTGCCTACCACTTACTGTAACAGAGGGACGAAATAGCTGACTCTAGCTTACCCCACACTACAAATGTAGGGACCAAAAAGTGAATGTTTCTGATGTTAAACAGATGTGTGTTCCTGAAGGTTGATGCAAGGCTCGATTAAAGACTGCAAGAATGCACGCCTTATGTTGTTTTGTTTTAGAGTCAACGAACATTTATCTGTATTTTACTCAATATACATATTTTACAGAGCAAGTTCTAGGAATGCCATTAATAATTATTTTAAAAATATACGCCCATCGAAAATATATATTCCTGACAATGAACCATTGAAAACATGTTTCTTCCTTTCATAACTTCTACAAAGCAACACCACTACCAATGAAGTTGTACTTATATATTATTTATTTAAACACGAGGATGCCTTAAATTAAGGATCACTTCCAACATGTTGTTGCTTTAGCATCATTATCTTCAACATAGTGATGCCTTATCATTACCTTCAACATAGTGATGCCTTATCATTACCTTCAACATAGTGATGCCTTATCATTACCTTCAACATAGTGATGCCTTATAACCACCTTTAACATAGTGATGCCTTGTCATTATCACCACCTTCAACATGGTGTCGCCTTATCACCACCTTCGACATGGTGTCGCCTTATCACCACCTTCAACATGGTGACGCCTTATCACCACCTTCATCGTGGTGACGCCTTATCATCACCTTCAACATGGTGACGCTTAGTGACGCCTTAACAAATCACTTCTCGCCTAGTGACGCCTTTCCAACTCACTTTAACTAGGGTAGCTAGCACCTTGTCATCTGTTGAGTAATCGACTAGCAGTTGTATTACATTTTTTCCCTTTAATCCATTGAATGAAATGGTTCGCTTTGCTTTGAATTCATCTCAAGTTTCAACCAATCAAAAGCCTTTTAACAGTTAGCGCCATCTAGTGCGCGTGAGCACTTATAATCTCGAGCTTGTGTTACAGCTTCTAAGTCTTTGTGTTGAAATATCTTGTAAATTAATCTGCTTTAAAAAGGTATAGCTGCTAAACAGGTGTTCAAAGAGACGTTAACTCCATGTTATCGTGAATTTGGCGTAACTTTACATTTATTGGTGAATTTTAATCTTGTTATTATTTTTTTTTGACGAAAAAGTCCAGGTCGTCAACAACACCAGCATCATTGTATGCATGGAAGTCACTTTGGTTTTGTTTACCGTCTTTAGTCTGTAATATTTATAAATACATGTAATCAGATTTTGGTCTTTAAGTTATATTCGGAAGTCAATTTTGAATATGAAATATTTTACAATATTGCTATGAGTTATCTAGTCATTATGTATATAAAAATTTTAATTTTAAATGCTGTACTGAAAGGAAATTTCAACCCTGTACAACAGGGGAATTGAGTTTTTCTATTTCTAAAATGTTCATTAATAATTTCAATAGTTGCGTATAATACTACCTTATATATTTGCTGATTAATTTTAGCATTACAATCTCTTTGTTCATGCTAGCAACAGTTTTACTTGTCATCGTTAATTTTATTTTTCAGCTATTTTCTGTCTCAATAAAAATTATGTATATACCACATTTTTATAGAATATTCAATCAAATAACGTTATTAATAAGTTGTGTAATTTATGTACGTCAAGGCATAGTTCCTGGGAAAAAAATTAAGCATTTATTTGAACTATACTTCTTACTTGGCAGCCTCATGTTCAAAGTTATGAGGTATTAAAACACAACAAACTCTTGATTCTTATTTTTTTTAAATCTAAAGCCACCCCCCCCCTCCAACATTTCCCATTTTAGGTACACATTTTATCTAATAATGTTTCTTTATTTTTGAAATATCATCATGTCTACACAATCATAGGATGCATGCATTGTTATCTACACAATCCTATGCTAATATTTCCTATACATTATACACAATCACTTGATACATGATTTGTTCTTTACTCAATACTGGGCTACCATTCTTCTATGCATAATTATTGACTACAGAAATATATTTCTTGCCATTGCATTCCAATTTTATTTACATAATTGTTACATAATATTTAAAAAAAATCTATTGTGATAAGTAAAGCGTTTGTAAAAATGCCCTGACTTTATGACTTCATAAAAATATGTGTGCCTTCTGTGCTCAGGAAAAATTTGGCTTTTTATTAAAAAAATAAAATACTATTAATCGATGTGTTTTGTTAGTGTTAGCTACTACATATTTATATGTTATTTTCATGACACTCCGTTCTCTTGACAGAAGAAATATTTGTGTTTTATGACTTGTTATTTAGGAGCTTCTCAAATGTATTTACCTAGTTTTTTTTTAAAATCCAATTTTTATTTACTTGCAAGTAGAGAAGATTAATTGCAGTTGCTTCTTTTCTTTTACTCTGACGCTTAAAAAAATACTGTATCGCGTAGAATATTTTCCACTATTCTATCCGCAGTCACCACTAAACATCAACCTTGCTGACTGATTTAATTGATCTTTAGAATGCATGTACGACTACCAGTTACTGTTTAATGGCTTGCCCAGAAAAGTTGGCCCCTGAACCAGACACTCTAAAATACTAACGAAAGTCTTAGCTACCTCTCAAACGAGTCTCACATTTCAATAGCAGCTCCCCCGACCCCCTACCCCAAATATGAACTAAACCACGGCACAATATTTGCTGGGTAAACTACTGCAGGTGCGCGTGCTTGGGACCTCATCCCAGGCAACAACGACCACAATCACCCCATCTCGCTTCCCCACCTCCAAGCAACCCGCATGGATAAAATAACATAAAAATCTCCCACCCAACTCTCGTCTCGTCATTAAGCGGAGAGTTTAATTGCACAATTAAATGTGATACGTCAACAGAGCGTCCTGTCAACAAGGGGCGGGATGTCACCACATCACATTGACGAGCTCGCCTGTCATCTTTTATTTTATGACCTTGATCTGTTCTTGTCCGACACAAAAAGGCAGATAGCCTTCCCCATGTAGTAAATTAACTGGTTAACAAAACGGTGTGCAGGGACACCGTTTTGCGAACCAGTTAATTTACTACCCAAGTGAGCGTTTTTTTAGCCTTCGTTATTGTGGGCACTTAATTGTAGTAATCCATTCGGAACCTTGTATTATAAACAATTTTTTTTCATACTTTGTTAAGTTCGACTCAACTCACACACCAGCTTCATAAAACAAAACTGCAAACTTGCCACCAACACATAAAGTCATATTTGCCACCACCACATAAAATCATACTTGCCACCAATAGATAAAATCATACTTGCCATAACAAGCGCTCCATAAAACCACACATAGCACCACCTCTGTAAACATTGAAATAAAGCATTACCATAATCACCTCTTTCCTATTCCATCTTTTCTGGACATGAGACTTAGATTTACACAGGAAAACTGCGAGACCACATTTAACAACATTTAGATAAACGCTACAACAGAGAAGGTCCTACAACAGAGAAGGTCCTACAACAGAGAGGGCCCTACAACAGAGAAGGCCCTACAACAGAGAAGGTCCTACAACAGAGACGGTCCTACAACAGAGAAGGCCCTACAACAGAGAAGGTCCTACAACAGAGAAGGCCCTACAACAGAGAAGGCCCTACAACAGAGAAGGTCCTACAACAGAGAAGGCCCTACAACAGAGAAGGCCCTACAACAGAGAAGGCCGTTCACACGTACAGGTTGGTCTCTGGTCCAGAGGACATGTTCACAGATGACTTGTCACCAGACCGAGATGATGGCGGTAGTTTATTACATTTATTGAGTCAAACATCAAAACGAAGAGTCGCTGCTGCGCTTAGTAAGTCTGAAGAGGAAAATTTAAAAAACAAGAAGTTTTCTCTCAGCCTTAAATCTTTAGTTTTAAAATTCAAATAAATACGATAGGTCAAGACTGTATGGAATAAATTTAACCTGTAACTGGATATCAGATTTGTTACACGTGGCCTGCCGTTTGCATTGAACTTAGTAAATGTCTTTTCATCATGTATCCATTTACGGATTAATAGGAAGTTGCAGGGCCTTTCAGTGTTCAAGTTAGAATGTACATTCGATGTCATGCACCTAATTGTATACCTTACATCCGCACTGAAGCTTGTACTTGTTGGCATGTGTTTTATGTTACTCAAGTTAAAAATGAAAAAAAAATAATTTAGTTTGTTGTTGTAAGCAAAAATGTAAACTCTTTCGTGAATTTTTAATGAATAAAAGTGAGATGAATAAATGTATTTTCATTTTAGATTATGTCTGACTGTCTTTGAATGCCAAACACAGGCCAAAGGGATTTATTGAAGCCGACTGGTGTTATTGATTATTTGATCCTTCATCTCTTGATCAACCATGAACTTTGACCTACAGAGCATTATTTTTATATAAGGCTCGCGACCTATCGATGATACCGAGAGGATAAACCGTGTTTGCCAGTTATACATGCAGGTAATGAACCAAAGTGACTTTAACATGTGACCCCTCAGACACTTAGAGGGACTCCCTTAAAGATATCCGTCAGTGTGTCTTGAGGCCCTTCTTTTCCATTGCCGCTTGTAATGCTTTCAATGAAAAGCGTTATTGTATAATTGTGACACAAACTCTTTAACTTTTAAAGTCTGAGTGAATTTTATTTTAAGGGGGTCTAAGAAAAAGCTGCGGGTGGAGGGGGGATCTCAGTGAGATTAAGGTTAATATATACCCCTCATTGAAAATATAGAAATAAATACAATTTAAAAATTGTAATAATAATAATGATAATGAATTTTTTTTTAAAAAGTAATAATACAATTTAAATTAAAAAATTGGCTTTTTCACATTTAAGGATAACCATATGAAATATTAGCAGAATTTTAAAAAAATATAAAAAAATAAAATACATTTAACTTGTGTTTTTAAAAAATTCTAAATTAGCTTAATGTGTATTTTAATTGCATTTAATTCAGAATTATACAGGATCTAAAAATGTGGTTAAATGAATTTAGACAAAACTATATAATTCGGATTTTTATAAAAAAAACACAATAAATAGTGTTTTTGTTCAGTTTAATGTTTTGTTTTAACTATCTCTAATAAATGAAATTATTTTTTGTTACTAAAATTTATATAAAATTTTCACCAAGTCATGTGACTCACGCACCAACGGTACCGTCTTGGTCCACATTTCTGATAAGACGCAATTAATCTGCATAGGGCTGCACAATTTAATCATTAATTAATAGATTATTCGTTAAAAATTTTTAGCTTATAGATTTTTTTAAAACTAGTAATCGACCCATCACTTACAAATGTATTGGAAGTCAAAAGTATTTTAAAAAATGGCGGCCGATAAATATAAACGAATTTTCTGACGATTACACGAACATTTTGGTATTAAACTATTGACTGACGGGAATGTTTAAAATGTTGATAAAGTTTATTGTATCCATTGTGAGAAATCGTTTGCCTACCATGGTTCTAACACTTCGCTTACTTATCAAACCAAATGAAAAGCGTATTAAGCTAATGGAGTCTGACCCAGAGACAGAAAATGACGACAGCTCTTCAGATGAATTACTGCGTTACAAAATGGAGATGAAAGTTCCTGAATCCGTTCATCCTCGACAGTGGTGTTAAACTTATTGAACACCGATATCCGATAATGTAATTCCTTGTCAAGACCGTTTTGTACATACCAGTTACCTCAGTTCCATGTGAATGATTGTTCAGCTCGGCTGGTTATATTGTCAATTAGACCCGCTCATCACTTGAACCAAATAATGTCAATACACTTGTCTGTTTGCGTGGTTGATTAAAAGATGTCATATAAAGGAGACATTCCAGTGTTATTTAGATTTTAAACAAGTACATTTAATAAATGTTACTTATGACACCATAAATTTTAATTTTTGGCTTTAATCGAAATTAACTATTAATTAGTCGTTAATTTTTCAAAAGTTAACGATTAAATTTAAATTAATTGCTAACAGCCATTATTAGGAGACATCTCAAACTTCATTGAAACCCACAATGGTCAGTTGGTTCATGCATGGGATGGGTGAGGAGAGGACCACCCAAACCACCTTCATTCCCATAAACCGCACCCCCCCCCAATAAACTAACTCTAAACCACTTATAAAATCCTTTATTGCGCTACAGAAAGTAAATAAATCAATGATAAGATAATTAAGAAATAATCCCTTAACAAGAGCTGACTGACTAGTAGAGACATCCATGTCTTTGATCCAAGGCACATTGGTTGAAGTGGTCAAACAGGCACTAGCCGGACCCTGGCTGGGCTCAGCCAGGACTCGAGTGGACATTGTATTAGAGCAGCTGCTGGACACGGTCATTGTGAGCCTGTACTTGTGTTTTTAATGCCCCTTTCACTGGTCATTTTCCGGGTCTCCACGAACAACAAAAAAGCAAATATTCGGAGCCTGATTTTTTTTCTCTTCTTTTTGAGAAATCTCACTTGGTACTCGATAAAAACAGCGTTCTTCTGTGCGATAATGTTTAATAGCCAATGTTTAACGGAAAGTGTTCAATGCGAAGTTTTCAATGGCGTTCTCGGGTCTTGTAGGAAGGACCATAAACGTGAACTTTTCATCCAGGGCCACAACTAGTTGTAGCTTTTATGGCTGACTCTGTGACGTTATTCTTTCTAAAATTAATATATTTTGATCAAAATATATTAAATCCGAAGACTAAACTTCAGATAAGCCTGCCAATCTGGATTAAATGGCTGTTTCAGGTCTTTGTCCAGAAGTCATAGTCCCAGTGAAGGCAAACCTATGACACGCGTGCCACATTCGGCACGCAGAGCCTCATCAGCCGGCACGCGACTAAAATATTACTGCGTTAATGAAACCAGCTAAGCCAAACTCCCAATTTTCGGGTTTCATTCGATTGTTGGCACTTTGGTATAAATAATTGGGTTTTGGTCAAATGTTTAGGAACGCGGCCCAAAAAGGTTCGCCA
Source organism: Ampullaceana balthica (assembly GCA_944989445.1). NCBI lineage: Eukaryota > Metazoa > Mollusca > Gastropoda > Lymnaeidae > Ampullaceana > Ampullaceana balthica. The sequence continues at coordinate 28,227 of CALYLW010000638.1, forward strand.
CCACTGTCATAGTCTATAGAACTGTTATATAATATAGGATATAAGCCTAGTCATACTTTATTTTAAGACTTGGCCTAAGAACTTGACTTTGACTATAAATAAGGTGGAAAGTGGTAGCCAAATAATGGTGAAATTGATAGTCAGCTGCAAAAGATAGATTTTCCTATTATAACATATTTAAAATCAATATACATAATTTGCAATGTATGTCACGTGACTCACGTCCTGTCTGTCCTATCTGTGACGCTACTAATTTTAGAAAGTAGTTTAAATCACTGCACCAAAAAATAACTATTTTCGAACGCCCGCACAAAATCGTTCAATAGGGAAATAAATGAATAAAATAAAAATAAGTAAAATAAATGAAAGTTCTGTATTACGTTATTTTTAAATCTGATGTGTATTTATTTTGAAAACTTCCGTCATTTTTGACGGGTGATACCAGTGGGGTAGCTAGAACTTTTGCCACCCGGGGGCGGTCTCCAATTTGCCGCCCTTTTTAGGGGCTGTCCTTAAATGACGTCATGCACCGGGGGGGGGGAGTCACACATTTGTGACGATGTGAGAAGAGGGGGGTGGGTGTTTAAGAAATGTGACGTCACGTCAAAACGAGCAACTTTAAATAAAATTTCCACTTGCATATTTGATTACTGACACTTTATTTAATGACGTTTATGTAAACGCGTGTTACGATTATTAGAATGCAGCGTTACACTAAAAACATATTTAAATGATACATTTTTTATTTGTAAACATGTGCATATTCAAACAGAAAATGCGGCTTTTATGGGGGGGGGGTGTAAAAGCTTTGTGACGTCTTGTATTGAAGAAGGGGTCTAAGTTTTTGTGACGACGTGTGACGAGGGAAGAGGGGGGGGGGCGGGGTTGAAAATCAGCAAAAATCGCGTGACGTCATTTATGGACGGCCAGTTAGTCGATTATGTTATGGTTTTTATCAATTAATAAACATGAATAAACAATTGTAATTGAAACGAAGTAAAGGTGGGGAACATGTTTACCATTGCATGCAATATTTATGTAAGCAGTAGAAAAAGGGGCCGCATAAGATTATATACCTATCAATACAAATTTATAAAATACAAGTTACTTTTTTTAAAGGCCACAAGAAAGTTACTGATGGTAGCAGGTCCTACAATGAGACAAAACATATTCCAAATTTACACACACAAAAACCCATAAAAAATAACTATTCTTTTATTTTGTATTTATAAGTAAATGATTTTTTTATTTACAAACAAAGAAATTGTATACATTAGTATGTAAACATATTTATTAGGGGTCTACCGATATGCCTTTTTGCCGATATTGCCGATACCGATATTACCGATATTTTTTTTGCCGATATGAGTGCCGATATGAGTATTTGTTAGGACAAAAACCAGCGGTCATATTTGATGACGTCAATCTTAAATTTATCACTCGTAATTATTTATCTTAAATATTAGGGGACTACCGATACGCATTTTTGCCGATATTACCGATATTTTTTTCCGATATGAGTGCCGATAGGGTATTTGTTAGGACAAAAACCAGCGGTCATATTTGATGACGTCATTCTTAAATTTATCACTCGTAATTATTTATATTTTATAATTAAGGGGTCTACCGATATCCAGTTTTGCCGATATTACCGATTTTTTTTCCCGAAACGAAGTTTCCGATGTGTTTACAAGTTCCAGTTCATGACCTACATAGGACTCATAACAAAACGAACCGTCCTTTATAAAAATGTACAAGCATATTAGGTACTCCTTTTGAAACTTCAACCTTGACTCATAATTATTAATTCTAACCAATAGTTTAATGGCTTTTGCACACGGCCACCTTTTATGAATGAAACAATGAGAACAAAGTACAATAGTAATATAGTGAAAATGAGGCTGAAGCTTGAATGGTTGCCAATGACAACACGTCTTCACACGGTACATTTTGTTATTCCATACGAAACGAAATGTTTTAGACATCTGCGATTCTGCGTGCATCTTTGCTATTAGAGCAATTACGTGAACATAATGTTTACATGTTATCCATTTATTAGAGCAATTACGGTATACTTGGCATCGGCACTATTTACACAGTATTTCTGAGTATACGAAAATCGGCCGATACCTAAACAATATCAAAGCACATGGCACACTGTATCGTGGCTGCACATATTAATACTAGGACTCTTTTGACTATTTCAATACTGGTATCGGGGTCGATATATTAATTTGTCGAGATATTGTAAACCTAAATGATAGTTTTTTTGTTTCCGTTTTTTTTTGGGGTCAAAATGTCACTTATTATGAAATATCGGTGACGTCAATATCGGGACCTTTACAGGCTACCGATACCGATATTGCCGATATCCAGATATCGGTGCCGATATATCGGCCAGCCGATATATCGGTAGACCCCTAATATTTATACATTTACTTTCCTAACTTTCATGATAGAAAAATCGTGTATTATGCTATCAATATTAAAATTATCTGCACTATCTTGTTCTATCGACTATGGAGAGTGTTGCAAGATTTTGTTGTCTTTAATCGCTCATTGTGTAAAACACAAATTAATGCAATAAAACGCAAAATAAATAAAATTGTTAATAACTTACCTTACAATAATTTTCTGAAAACTGAAACAGTAATATAAATGACTACTTGCAAGTTAAACACAATATTTGAACAACCATGCCTTGTAGGTACGTGTTCGTGCATCATTCTGCGAATGTCGAAATTCCACGTAAAAAATGTCGCGGCGATAATAATATCACATATTATTTAGCCCAAGCGGTGATGTGTTTTTTGGTACTTTTCTTATAAAAGAGTCATCTGTGACATATACCACTTATTTTTCAAAACAAATGGATACGATTTTTGAGCGATTAAAAATTTTTGAACGGTTTTGCATTAGTTATAATATCCACTATGTAATCAAACAAATGTTGTGCAAATCCGTTAATTAAGCCTCGAAATTACAAATATTTTTGTTTCACCTTGGTTTTTCCCTTTGAAAAGAAAAAGGGCGGTTGTCGGAAATGGTTGTACTTTTCAAATGCCCACAAATGCCGCCCCTTATTGAGTGCCACCCGGGGCGGACCCGCCCCCCCCTAGCTACACCACTGGGTGATACACAAATACTTTATATAAATTACATATTAAATTAAGTTAATGTATTAAGTTTATAATCATCATATTAGTCTTATAAACTGTAATAAACTTCCCGGGGCCTAGGGCGTCCCTGAGTCACCCCGCTCCGAATGGGTACCTAACACTACAAGTAGTTAGGCGGCTGGGTAATGCGTGGAAACCACAAAGCCGTGGCCTGTGAATGCTGCATCACTTGCCAACAGATCATCTGTCATGGTCTGTGGACGCAACTATCTTCTGCATAGAAGGAGCGTCTGTATAGATAAGATAAGATAAGATAAGAAGATAATAAATACAATTGCTGCATCCTGCATTATGTTAATATGTGGTAAACTTTTTTTAAAAATTGTATTATATATTTATTGCTTAATTTAACTAATAGCCAACTTATAGCCTATACTAAAATATTATGAAAATATTATGACTATGGCCATGTTAATAAAAAATTGTTTTGTTTTTTTCATAATATTAATTTAATGCTCATTTTTGCATCTATTTATTATCGGAGTGATTATTCGCACAGCTGTGGGAATATTGTCCAGCGTTATTCACACAGTCACGCATGAGCATTGGTGTTTTATTGGTTATTTATAGTTATAATTTTAAATTTAATGTATTTTCCTGAGTTTTCGCTATAGCAGTTGGTAGGCGGAGAGAAACTTCATTCAGTTGAAATGGAGGATCGAATCCCAGCGCATCCCCTTTAAAAAAAAATATTAATAAATATATATAATTTAAATTTTAAAAAAAAATCAGTTTGTGTTATATATTATATGAGCACCCAATTAGGCTCAAAGTTTCATGAAACATTTTATTATTTTGCCACATCAGTGTGTTCAGTGTTATCAGTTCTGTTACAGACTCACCTTGTTATAAACAGTTATTCTATACAGTCTTAAGTCTTAGTACTCTTGGTCTTACGCTTTTGCATTCTTTAATTAACTTAATGATTAATGGCCTTTGGGGCCGTCCATAAATGACGTCACGCACCTAGGGAGGGGGGGAAGGGGGTCACACTTTTATGACGATGCGTGACGAAGGGGAGGGAGGGGGGTTGAAGAAATGTGACGTCACACGAAAAGGGTAACTTTAAATAAAACTTCCACTGTAATATTTGGTCGCTTACAATTTATTTAATGAATTTTTTTTCTTTTTTTCTTTTTATACCATCAGTGCTTCTCAAAGTGCCAAAGAAATGCAATATCTGTAGGGCCATCAAATGCCGGTTGGCGTAAATTATCAAGAAATGAAAATTAAAGCTAATTATAATCCTAAAGTTTGAGAACTCATAAGAGAACGTATAAAAGCGTAGTTTGATGTTGACATCAAGGCATATATGATGTAGTGGCAGCTCCGTTTGCTTTTCTTACGGTAGGAGTCGCCGAACTTTTTTGCCCGTTACCCCAAAAATGTGACTCGAGCGGGGATTTGGGGGAGCGTCGTTAGCCGGTGAGTTTTACAAGCATGATGATATCAATAGGATTACGTGTAGATATTTTAAGTCAAAACGACACGGAAAATCAATATTTATTTATTTATTTTTTTATTTATTTTCTTATATTTTTTTAAATTGGGGGGGGATCTATATGATACAATTCTAAACGTTTTAAGCTTGATATAATTGTTCGATTGGTTTTGGGTCTAACGCCCCTGGCCCTTCTGGTCACTTGAGCGGGACATGAAGTCTGAAATGGGGACGTCCGGTCACCTTACGCGTCGGGATCACCGACAAGTCACGGGAAGGCCGTATCAAGGAGTAAAATGTAAATAACCACAGAAATCGACGCACCAACTTGGTTAGCTAATAATAAAGCAATTTAAATTTATAAATAAAACAAACCCGTTAAAACAAAGTTTTTGACTATAAATCCCTTATATATGAGACATAACTGACAGTATTGATTATTTTCAAACGCGACAAACATTTACAGACTGAATCGGTCTTCACTCAACTTTGCTTCATAACCCTGGGGGGGGGGAGGGGAAAAGTTTGGTCACCGATCGCTTGACCGAGCTCAGCGTGACACGTAAAATGTAAACAAAAGCACGCCGGTACTTCGATGGGTCGCGTCAACTGCACAGACACAATCCCCTGAAAAAAAACCAATAACAAACCGTGAATTTGAATTACATCCGTTATATAGGATAAACTAAAAATGCATTAATTTAATTAAGGTACGTTCGATCGATCTGAAATTTTGATACAATGCATTGTTAGGTGAGACGGGTCCATGTGCCAAATTTCAGCTCGATCGGATCACTGGAAGTTGGTCATTTTTTTACTTTTGTTTTTCCGCCTTCCGAAGACAGAGATGACAGAACGACAGAGAGACAGAGAGAGATGGCGGTGAAGTTAATATAAGGGATTAAAAAAATATCACCGTTTTGAATATTTGATGAAGTTTAAGAAAATATTAAGTCTTTCGTACCCGCAATCAAAATAAAAGTAACTGTATTTACGTTAAAGTATTGAAAAAAGCGGGACAAACGGACGTCCCGCCGGGACAAGCGAGGGTCAGCGGGACATGAGGTCTGAATTCGGGACTGTCCCGCCGAAATCGGGACGTCTGGTCACCTTACACAAAAACAACTTTTCTTCTTTGCTCAGTTTTTAAGGCATTAATTTTAAATATCACAGAAAGGATACCTGATACAGTGAAGTCATGTGGATTAAGATTATTGTCACTCGTGTCAATATAAATGAAAGTAGGGTGGATTTAGGTGTCTTCGTATAGTACGTAGGTAAGAAATCTACATAGCCTAGTTGTCAAATTTAAAAGATGCATTTTCTGGAAGGAACCGGTTCAATAGTAGTACATGTACAAATTACGGTACACATGACGTATTTTAATATTTCTAGTGGATAGAAAATAAGGTGGGTTTTTGTTGTTGTTGTTGTGTTTTTTTTTGGGGGGGGTGGTCAAAGCTTTGTGACGTAATTTTGGAGGGGGGGGGGTCTAACTTTTTGTGACGACGCGTGACGAGGGGGGGGGAGGGGAGAAAAATCGGCCAAAATAGCGTGACGTCATTTATGGACGGCCCCTTTGGGAAGAATACTAATTCGCCTACTATGAATTAGTGCGTATTTTGGACCAACAAAAGCTGAATTCTGATAGGCAGGTCTTCTCGGGTTCTTGTTAAAATTTATAAAAACATAACAATAACATTCCAATCACTTGAAAACTTGAAATACTTTTAAAATGAGATATTATTTATTTTTATATCCTCCACACCAATCGATATCAAAAAGCAATGCTATATAATATATAAATTTAAATAATTCGTAGTAACAATAAATCGCATATTATTATTTATTATTGCAATAAAATACGGGGAGGGGGATGGCTAGCAAACGTCAAGTCAAGTCATTTTATGAATGACTTCAACAGATAGCAAAATGATTAGGCGCTAAGATTAGGCGTAATAATAACTAAATACCAGTAATGGAATATTTTCTCAAAAGGTTAACACAACAAATAGAGAGGTAAAAACAATATTTAACACTAAATTTCACTAACTCAAGTCTCAAGCTGCAGTATGAAGTATGATTGAATATGACTATGACTATGCTGTGGATTGTTCATCTGTTTACTGAAGAACTACTAAAAAGCAAAATGCTTACCATTTAATGCTCTACTATATAAATATTGAGACTCTGCATACTCATACGTCTAATATGAATATAAGACCGGTTATGGATTGAAGAGATTAAGGCCAAAAAACGTCTACGCAACACTGCGATAACAACACTAATCATTAAGGCAAAGGCATGCGTTACTTGCCTGCCTCGCTTGCTGTGCAGCCCCGGTGGCACAATCGGTTAGCGCGCCGTACTTATAGACAGTACCTTCCCCATGTGGTCATGGGATAAGATATGCGGAGGTTGTGAGTTCGATCCTCACCCGGGGCAGCTTTTTTTTCTTTTTCTTTTCATTAATATATTTTTGTAACTCTTTATAATTTGTTTGTAAGTACAAATTAAGGTTGCTCGACCTACTTTTGTGTCGCCTAACTCAGTTCAACATCAAGAGTACTAACATTGAATAAAGCATATATTATATTGTAAAAAAGCGAACAAAACATGGGTGAGACTGCAATCGGGCTTATAGATAATTAGATAGAGAAACATGCAAACAGGGTAAAAGTGAGCCTAACAAGACGTCACTAAACAGCGAACGTTTCGGCAAAGAGCCTTCTTCAACGAACAAGTAGAACAAAAACATATAAAACGAATATGAAGAAATTAAAACTTGAATGTATGTGAATATAAATGTGCATACATATAATTACAGTGAACCTGGTCTTGTAGCTCTAACCGTTAGACTGACGTCATATGTTCCAACACAACATTATAAAATTATACATGAAATGAAAACAATAAAATTAACTGTCTACTAAAATGAACTTTAAAAAATATTAAAACAAATTTGAGTATACTTATATGTTCATCTAAGAGAAAAGAGCCAGGATAAAGGTGGGGGGGGAAGAGGAGCAGGAGTCAATGCCATCGTCCCTTGAGGACGGACCGATGCCATACTGACGGACGTTCATCCAAACTAAGAGACACATTTCTCTCAATGCGAAGCACTCAAAACCCCGGACCTTTAAAGTCTAAGGTCCCTTAAACTGTAAATGTAAATAGTACTAAAGATACCTAAATTTTGGAAGACTGCCACCGAGTCAAAAGAGCGCAGGCCGGTAACTTTCAGAAGGGACTGCATATAATATCGCAGCCCTTTTAAAGATACATGTTCCGATGTTAATTCCTTCAAATACTGTCGTGCTGATCCGTCCATACAGCCATAGTGTAGTGACAGAATCTTCTCATCTATTATTTCAGCCACATGAAGCCATTATAGATTCTTGAGTGCTGGTTCAATGTGATCTGACTTTCTCTTCCTCAATACAATCCGCGCCTGCAGCGTTTTGTACTTTCTGGAGTCTCTACATGCAGTTGGTTTTCAGGCTACACTGATATAAACACCGATCGTGGGTTATTAAAATATTTAAGAAGAATGGAAACTAATTTGTTTTAAAACACAACAATACCTTTCAAAATAATTTGCCGTTTTATTCCGAACTCTCATATTTTGGCTGTTGTGTGGAAATGTTTTTATTTATTTATTTATTCATTATCTTTTTAAATTATTTTTTTTAATGAAAGGAATTTTAAAAAAAAATAAGTGAAGGACCCAAAAATAAAAGAATGGATATAATCTACGATATAAACTTTCAACAAAGAAGTTTGTGATGTCAAGTCAAGTATTCTCAACATGAAAAAAAATATTATAAAAAAATAATTCCGGAGCGTTTTAATTTAATCGGAAATGCATATCACAGTTTACTGACTAAGTCAAATATTAGCGTAAGTCAAAATTAATACCGCACTACCCTGAGATACGAAAGCCTTATCATTCGAAAAACTTGACTTACGAAAAGAGAATCAAAGTTTTTTACGACTTAAAATACAGAAAAAAATTAAGATACGAAATAAGTTCGCGGCGACGAAGCTTAAAAAGTTTTGTTTTTTTAAATTAAATAAAGGGGGGAAAAATGAAAAAGGGAAAAAAGAATAAAAAAAATAATAAAGGAAATTTAAATATAGTTTTTCGTAAATTTAATTGTTCAAGTTTAATGACATGTTTTAATGTTTTTCCTGTGTCAAGTCAAGTGTTTTCTGCCATTTGTTAATGTTAAGTGCTTGTTACAGTAAGTGTTCGTTCTTTGCCACTTCATTGTTTCTTCCGTCTTTCCTCCTCCTCTACCGCCACTCTCACCATCGGACATCTCCTCACTCCAAAGGTAGGTTTCTGCATTTTAGTTATCCATGCTACTTATGATACTTTTTTTTGGATTCAAATTCTGTAACCATATGGTACTAATGATACTTCTTTTACAGGTTCTGTAATGTATATAATTAGTTATTAGTGGTTTGATGTACCGCAGATGGAGACTGTATACACTACTGTATAAAGTGCATTGTATTTTAGTTTTAGTTTTAAATTAAAAAGTGGTCTTTTTGTAGGAGGTGGAACGAATTAGGAAACTTATATAAAAGAGGATCAGACTTACGAAAAATCCGACATACGAAATCGACTTCAGAACGAATTAATTTCGTATCTCAAGGTGCTACTGTGCTGGTAGATATTCACTTGCTGTCCTCTCGAAAGTTATTACAGTGAATATGGCGATTCATTTTGAAATAATTGCCTTCTGCATGAAAATCTTGTTTCATTGTCTCCTTAAATGGATGTCGTGAGTCCAGAGTCAAATTGCATTGACACCACGTGACTTTTACTTCAACTGGCTTCAGAATTCATCGCACCATTGATTAAAACACACGATGTTACAAATCAGATAATTTAGGTCAAGTTGCACGCAAAAAATAAATCAATAAATAAATAATTTTTAAAAATGAAGAGGGGATGGTGCGTTAAAGCTTTACCGTTGCTTCTTTGACGAAGATGGCCATGAATGTCATTGCCCGTGTCTTGGCGTCAATTTTTAAATCCCTTATATTAACTTCCCCGTCTTGTCTCTCTCTCTGTCTCTCTATCGTGGTCCCGCCCGTCCGCGGAAAAACAAAAGTAAAAAAACAAACACGTAAAAACAAAGTTTTTGACTATAAATCCCTTATATATGAGACATAACTAAAAGTATTCATTATGTTCAAACGCGACAAACATTTACAGACTGAATCTGTCTAAACTCCCCTTTGCTTTATAACCCGGGAAGGGGGTGGGAGAGGGGAAAGGTCTGGTCACCGATCGCTGGACCGAGCTCAGCTTGACACGTAAAATGTAAACAAAAGCAGGTCAGTACATGGACGATGTGGCGTCGACGATCGAACTGAACTGTCACGAGGGAAAAAAATCAATAACAAACTGTGAAATTGAATTACGCACCTCATATAGAGATAAACTAAAAATGCATTAATTTAATTACGCTACGTTCGATCGATCTGAAATTTTGATACGATGCATTGTTAGGTGACACGAGACTATGTGCAAAATTTCAGCTCGATAGCAGCACAGAAAGTGGGTCATTTTGTTTTTCCGCCTGCCCGGACCAAGACAGAGACGGCGGTGAAGTTAATATAAGGGATTTAATAATAATAATAAAACAAACTAGTAATAAAACAAACCCGTGAAAACAAAGTTTTTGACTATAAATCCTTTATATATGAGACATAACTAAAAGTATTGATTATGTTCAAACGCGACAAACATTTACAGACTGAATCTGTCTTAACTTCCCTTTGCTTTACAACCCTTGGGGGCGGGTGGGACAGGGGACAGGGGACAGGTCTGGTCATCAATCACTGGACCGAGCTCAGCGTGACAAGTAAAATGTAAACAAAAGCACGCTGGTACACCTGGTTAAAACACGAGATGTGTTCACCGCTGGCTGGAGTGAAGTCAAGTGACCCGTAAAATGTAAAAAATAGCGACTGCTACATATAGTTTTATATAGATAAACTAAAAATGCATTAATTTAATTAAGGTACGTTCGATCGATCTGAAATTTTGATACGATGCATTGTTAGGTGACACGAGCCTATGTGCCAAATTTCATCTCGATGCCATCACGAGAAGTGGGTCATTTTTTACTTTTGTTTTTCCTCCCTCCCGACCAACCGACCGCGAGCCCGAGACAGAGACGGTGGTGAAGTTAATATAAGGAATTTAAAAACAAAGTTTTTGACTATTAATCCCTAATATATGAGACATAACTAAAAGTATTGATTATGTTAAAATTCAAACTTTGACAAACATTTACAGACTGAATCTGTCTTAACTCCCCTTTGCTTTATAACCCGGGGGTGGGGTGGGAGAGGGGAAAGGTCTGGTCACCGATCGCTGGACAGAGCTCATCGTGACATGTAAAATGTAAACTAAAGCACGCCGGTACATCGCGTCAACGCGCAAACTGAACGATCACGTGAAAAAACAACAACTGGGAAATTGAAATACATACCTCGTATAGAGATAAACTAAAAATGCATTAATTTAATTACGGTACGTTTGATCGATCTGAAATTTTGATACGATGCATTTTTACGCGACACGGATCTTTGTGCCAAATTTCAACTCGATGGCTTGACGGGAAATGAGTCATTTTTTACTTTTGTTTTTCCGCCCGCCCAAGACAGACAGAGAGAGACGGCGGTGAAGTTAATATAAGGGATTTAAAAAGATGACCCACTTCCCATGATCATACGGAGCTGAAATTGTGCTAAAAGACGTTTGTCACCTAATAATACATTCTATCAAAATTTCAAATGGATCGAATGTACTGTAATTAAATTAATGACTTTTTAGTTTATCCCTATGTATCACTATGGAGCATGTGTAGCGTCTGCTGTAGTAGACCTCCACGGAACACGGGAGTTTCTTCAACCCTCGAGATGTCACAGGGATCTGTCAAGTGGTGCGTGTTATATTGAACATAATCAATATTTTAGTTATGTCTCATATATAAGGGATTTTTAGTCAAAAACTTCGTGTTTACGTTGTTTTTTCTACGTTTTTCCATAACTTTTACCAATTTATTATGTCGCGTATGCTGCTAATAAATAAAGCAGGTAAATTTAAGAAGTTGATTTGTCACGGTGAAGAAAAGGGTGATAATTAAACAGGGTCGAGTGAGTCAGAGAAATACACAACATGACATATGAACGTGTCAGCATCGGCTAAAAGCCTTCCTCAGCGAAGACACATAAACAAAAAGTAGAACGAAAATAAAGTTTCACTAAAACTTACTTATCAATTATTGCAGACTGATGTCTTACTGGACTGCACACAGACTGTGCTGTGCTGATCCGATGTAGACATTTTTGGTCACTCATTTCAGGTCACTTATATGACTTAAACTTTAATTGAATCCATCATATGAAAGACGTGATTGCAGTTTTCTAAGGTATGTACACTTTAATGAACATACATAATCTATATATATAATTCTCTTCGTGGTCGGACCCTGCGAGACACCAAGCTGCAAGTATGTTCAACAGATACATTATTTTAGAAAGCAGTGCACCAAATTACTGCACCAATGCATCAAAAGGTGTGAACATTAAATATGCGCTGTAAAAAAAATTTATATGACGTCATCATTTTCGCTGATATTTTAATTTTAAAAAAGGGAACAATGTAAAAAGTTATAAAATACTTTGTGTACATTTCAGAAAGTTTAATATTTCGTATTGATCAAATATGGACAAGTTAGTTGGGATTTTGAAAAAGGTGGACGCCGTAGGCCGTAGGCGCTCTAACAAAGTGCATTTTTTCAAAATAAATAGATTTCAGCTTTTCTTCCGTCATTTTTTACGGGTGATACGCCGCGGTTCTCTCCAGAGTTCCTTCTTTTCATTCACTCACAGTCGTTTGCACAAACCCACCCCATTTGAACAACCGTGTCTTTCAGGAAGTCTTCACCCGTCACTAAATCATTAGCGGCGTATGCTACGCCGCGGGTCAGCTAGTAAGTAATATTATATTCTGTCAATTATTTTGTGTGAAAATGAAATCGTTCTCAGCTGAGGCTCTTGCTCTCGGGTTTGTACAGTTGTTATTTACAGTGTTAACTGTAGATGATTACTGATTACACTGTTAATGTTAGCATTATTTTTTGTACCACAAACTATTATACTATTAAATTACTCTACTCATCAGTCATCAGTCTCTTGTTCTTACTGAACTTACTCTTACTCTTTATTTAATTTATTTTTAATTTATTTATTATTTCTATTTTACTATTGGCTGGGCATCCCTACTCTATTACTTATATTAAGGAAAGCGTTATCCCCAGAATTCTGCGAATAATTTTCAACGTTATCCCCAGAATTCTGCGAATAACTTTGAACGTTATCCCCAGAATTCTGTGAACTATTCTCAGTTAATTTTGAACATTATTTATCATTATATCATGTATATATTAAGTAAATTCACGTTGATTTCTAATAATTATATCTGACCTGAATAAGAAAACAGTACCAGCCTTATTGTTTTTCATATTGATTTTAAGTTTACAATTATATTTTAGACAATTAGACAATTTTAGAATCTGTTCAGTGCCCTGAGCTATTTTTATCTAGCTCTAAGTATAGTCCATTGCCATTGCGTTTTGGATATATGATATAGGCCAATATATTTATCATATATATATATATATATATATATATTATATACATATATATATATATATATATATATATATATATATATATATATATACATATATTATAGGATTGGCTATTGGTACTATTATTAATATTATTAGTAGTAGTGATAGTAATGTAGGCTTTGGCTTTAGGCTTTGACTTGACTTAGTAAGGCTTAGGCATAGGCAAACTAGGCAGCCGCCTAGGGCTAAGGCCTCCGATTAGTTTCAATCATTATTATCACTAATTATGATTAATGGGGGCCTCGCACAAGAATTTTTCTTTATTTATTCTTTTATTTTTCTATTACATTTTATTTAGGGCCACCAAATTCACTTCGCCAAGGCCAAGGGCCTCCAATTCCTTTAGACCAGTCCTGCAGTAATATAGTTTTTTTACAGTCCATGACGTATTATTGGAGAATATAGGACAATATATTTATTTATAATATAGGATAGGGTATTAGTACTATTATTAGTCATTATTAGTAGTACTACTATTAGTGTTAGCAATATTGGCAGTATTATATTCAATTGCGCCGCTACAAAGGTCGCGTCGCAGTGGGATGAACGTGAATCATTTAAATATTATGCAATAACAAAAGATTTAAAATAGAAAAAAAATAATTAAAAAGAAAACAAAAAAAAGATTCCCCATCTAAAAATCGAACCATGCACAAAAAAAATAATTAAAAAAAAATTATTCCACTAGCGAAAATCGAACCCTGTACCACAACGTTAACTGTCCTTCACTCTACCAAGCGGCCACGAGGATATGTTGAATTTTTGGCTTTTTAAACTGGGTCTCTATAACCACAGAATTCTGGGGATAACGTTCAACGTTATTCGCAGAATTCTGGGGATAACGTTGAAAATTATTCGCAGAATTCTGGGGATAACCACTCCGTATATTAACTTATAACCAACTGTTACAATTACTATATCAATTTATTGATCTTGTTGTGATACGAGTTCCACTTATCATAAGCAATATCTCCCTGGACATCTTAGAAATTATCTTCCAAATTTGAAATATCATCTAGTGTTACAAAATCGTATAAATGTAGGTTCACCAATTTCAATCATTCAGACATTCGATAACAATGTTATCAGTTGGAGTATGTGGAATATTTTGAATGTTATCGTTGCTCAGATTGTATCAATGTGGCCCCGGTGGCACAATCGGTTAGCGCGCCGTACTTATAGACAGTACCTTCCCCATGTGGTCATGGGATAAGATATGCGGAGGTTGTGAGTTCGATCCTCACCCGGGGCAGATTTTTTTATTTTCGATAAGAGAAAAAAGTCTTAAAATATACGTTAAAATACGTTGTTTTTCTTTAAATATTGCTTTTATTTTTTAGATCTGCAGTTGCCAAGGGCGCCGGCCTGCGCCAGTTGAAAAGGGCACCACTAAAGCTGGAGTACATAATATTCCATTTTGTCAGTCCGATGGATTTGTGGACTGGAAACAATTAAACCCAAAAATTCAAAATCACGAAAACTCGTGGCAGCACATAAACAATTTGCGAAATGGATATATTAGAAAATAGAAGTAAAAAAAGATTTTTAAAAACCACGTTTTCAGAAGCGACTAAAAAGAAGAAAATATTTAAAACTTGTAAGTTCAAGTACTTCGATTTATATGACTAAAAACGTGGGGCGGGCGCTTATGAGTTTTAACATATGCGGTTCACTCATTCTCTCACTTATAGATCTCTCTTTTGCCTTCTAAATTAAAAATCTTTAATTTTTATACCAAACACCCACCCCACGTTTTTAGTCATATTAAATCGAAGTACTTGAACTTACAAGTTATAAATTATTTTCTTCTTTTTAGTCCGCTTCTGAAAACGTGGTTTTTAAAAATCTTTTTTTTACTTCTATTTATTTTATTCTTTTTAGTCCACTTATAACAACCTGGTTTTTAAAAATATTTTTTTAACCTCTATTTATTTTACCAAACACCTCACAAGCGCCCGCCCAACGTTATAGAAACATTGTGATGTGGTCACGTGGCGAACTCACGGATGTCAACAAAAGCCGACGGTACAGATGCTTTTATATAGACTATAGATAAACTTAAAAGTTCAATAATTTAATAACGGTACATTTGATCGATCTGAAATTTTGATACAATGCATTGTCATCCAAGATCTATCGGTGCTAAAATTTTCAGATCTCTAGGACCATCAGAAGTGGTTCAATTTTACGTTGGCAGATTTGAAAAAATCTTGGACAAACAATGCCCAACGAAAGCGAGTTAATAAAAACGTGGTAATAAAACCAACCCGTAAAAACAAAGTTTTTGACTATAAATCCCTTATATATGAGACATAACTAACAGTATTGATTATTTTCAAACGCTACAAACATTGACAGACTGACACCGAGTGATGTCCCTTGTCTTTAATAAATGGGGGTGGGACGTGAGGGGGTGTCGGCACGACGGTCGGCGTCAACTCAAACTCACGTGGAAGTGGAAGAAAAAAACAATAACAAACCGTGAATTTGAATTACATACCTCATTTAAGGATAAACTAAAAATGCATTAATTTAATTACGGTACGTTCGATCGATCTGAAATTTTGATACGATGCATTGTTAGGTTAGACGGGTCCGTGTGCCAAATTTCAGCTCGATCCGATCACGGGAAGTGGGTCATTTTCGACTTTTGTTTTTCCGCCCGCCCGCCCAGCCCATGAGATGATGAGATGATGAGACGGCCGCGAAGTTAATATAAGGGATTTAATAAAACAAACCCGTAAAAACAAAGTTTTTGACTATAAATCCCTTATATATGAGACATAACTAACAGTATTGATTATTTTCAAACATTTACAGACTGAATCTGTCTTAACTCAACTTTGCATCATAACCCTGTGGGGGGAGGGGTGGGGGGGGAGAGGGGAAAAGTCTGGTCACCGATTCGCTTGACCGAGCTCAGAGTGACACGTAAAATGTAAACAAAAGCGCCCCGTCGCTTCGTTGGGTCGCCTCAATGCGTCAGCTCAAAATTTCACGTGGGAAAAAAACAATAACAAACCGTGAATTTAAATTACATACCTCATATAAGGATAAACTAAAAATGCATTAATTTAATTACGGTACGTTCGATCGATCTGAAATTTTGATACGATGCATTGTTAGGTCAGACGGGTCAGTGTGCCAAATTTCAGCTCGATCGAATCACGGGAAGTGGGTCATTTTCGACTTTTGTTTTTCCGCCCGCCCATGAGATGATGAGATGAGATGATGAGAGATGATGAGATGACGACAGAGACGGCCGCGAAGTTAATATAAGGGATTTAAAAAGGGCTTGAAAAGGGTGGACTAATTGACGACTTTGCACCACCGAAAAGCGACATTTTGAAATGGCGCCATAATACATTGAGTATAATATTAAAACATATTGTTTTTGGCTGAAAATAACTGAGCTTTTCGTGGACACGAACAAGATGGAGGTATATTTTTAAATCTGATAAAATTTGTGAGTCAGTTTGATGTTGGTTTTCCCTTGAATCGCATAATAAAAATCACACTAGCTATTTGTCACCAACAATCCAGAATGAATTTATTAATTTGTTATCAGCGAAAACTACAAAGTGAAATACTAAAAGAAATTCAAGAAGCTAAATATTATAGAATAATATTTGATAGCATACAAAGACCAATTAACTGAAATGATTCGGTACGTGAAATTGTCAGATAAAGAATATACCATTAAAGAGAGGTTCGTTGGTTTCATAAACTCAACAGAAAAAAAAATGAGCAAGAATTGCCTTGGAACTTAAAGCAGCATTAATTGAAAATGGCGTATCACTTGAGATGTACATGACCAAGGTTACGATAATGGGGCCAACATGGCAGGAACTACAATGGAGTTCAAGCCATACTCCAAAAAGAGAATCACTTGCTCGGTATATCCCGTGTTGTGCACATAGTCTTAATTTGGTAGGTTGGCACGCGGCAAGCATTGATGCACATAGTCTTAATTTGGTAGGTTGGCACGCGGCAAGCATTGATGCAGATGGTGAGACATTTCTCGAAACTATACAGACATTGTACATTTTTTTTCTCCTCGTCAAGTAGTAGATGGGGAAAAAATATCTTCACTCACTAAAATCAGCCGAAAGAAGCATGCGGACACAAGAAGGTGTTTCAAAGCAAATGTTGTAAGTGCTGTATATATATGATCAGCTGGATCAAATTATATTAGTATTAATTGAATGAAGGATATTCACTTACTTGGTGATGCATTATCTGTTGCTAAATTATTGCATCGTCAAATCAATAGTTACAAGTTCATTGCGTTTATAACTTTTTGGAATTTGATATTGGAAAAAATAAACAAAGTCAATATAGCACTACCAAAAAAATGATAATAATAAAAATAAATCAATAAAAAATTTTTTAAAGGATATTTATCGATCAACGTTATAAATAAAAGGACTTTTAAATAACTTTAAATGTCTAAGAACTAACGAAATCTATAACATTTTTGAAAAGATTGAAGAAACGTGTATTAAAATGAAAATCGAGCCAGTTCAAAAGAGGAAAGCAAAACAAAAACGAACGCCAGGAGAGCATGCTGAAGGACCTAATTTGGATAAATTCAAAATTTCTTTTTTGTTTGTTGTTGCAATCATGGATTCAAAAATGATGCAGTTAAAAGACAGATTTGTTTCACTGAAATTTATGGCAGAAGACTTTAATGTTCTGACTGGCAAAGCGTTCGATCTTTTGCAATGGCAGATTTAGATTCTAAAGCTGTTCTATTATCAGGCACATATACTGAAATAAATAAAGAGCAATTTATAATTGAAATAAAATGCTTTAAACACCACATGATTGAACTATTGAAAAACAAAAGAAACCCCAATGACGTCATGTTTCATTTAGATCTTCTAAATGTTCTCACTACATGGGAATTGCAAGAATCGTACCCGAATATTGAACGAGCTCTGAAAACCTTTCTTACAATACCAACCACAGTAGCCACTGCTGAAAGGAAATTCTGCAAACTAAAAATTATCAAACATTACTTGAGATCGAAGTCAGGTCAACAACGCACCTCATCTCTAGCTCTTCTTTCCATCGAACGTGGACTTACCAGTAAAATAAACTCCGATGAAATAATCACTAAATTATTCAAACATTAAAGCAACACAAGTTCAGCTTTGAACCTGTGATATAGGACCTAGGAGTGGATCGGACAGAGTGTTGCTTAAATTTACTTTAATTGTGAGTTGTGAGTTTCTATCGTGTATGAGATAGTGAGTATGACACTTTGACAATATTGTTTTTATTTATAATACATGATACTTTTAGTATTGCTGTCGTCTATAATAACGCAGCAATATCCAGTTTTATCCACTAATTTATTTGATATTAATTAGTAAATGATAAACTGTAAATTAGTATTGTTCTTGTCTTTTTCGTCTTTTATATTCACGTTGTATGACTGTCACAGTCAGACTACGTAATTATTGTCATAAATAAAATAAAAGAAATTCAATTATTTTTTTTGAACAATTTAAAAAAATTGAAAAAGCTGAAACTTGTCAATTATCAAGGGCGCCAAAAATAAATTAGCCACGGGCGTCAAAACCCAGTGACGCCTCTGGTTATGTGTAATTGAAAAAGTTGTTTTACATCGCTCAAGAAATGTTGATCTTACCCAGTGCTGACAGCTATAAAAGTGGGGAGCACAGATAAACGGTTTCAATTCCTGCCCAGATAAACGGTTTCAATTCCTGCCCAGATAAACGGTTTCAATTCCTGCCCAGATAAACGGTTTCAATTCTTGCCCAGATAAACGGTTTCAATTCCTGCCCAGATAAACGGTTTCAATTCCTGCCCGGATATCTATACGCATAATTTATTTGGAAATGAGATAATAATTTTTCTCAATGATGAAAGAGGTTTCAATTTTAGAACTAAAAATTAATGAATATTAAAACAAAAGATCATCCTTAAAAAAATAAATAATTAGTTGGTGTAAATTTCAAAATTTCATTTTTAAAAATGGATGAATTTTTATTGTTGGATTAATTTAATTTCAATCCTATGGCTACATTATGTGATCATCAAAATATCGTTAAAAATTTGATGAGTATTTCGAAATTAAATAATTATTTTTAAATTATTATATTAATTTCACTGCCGTCTTTGTCTCTCTGTCGTTCGTCGTCGGGCAGGCGGAAAACAAAAGTAAATAAAACAAACCCGTAAAAACAAAGTTTTTGACTATAAATCCCTTATATATGAGACATAACTAACAGTATTTTCAAACTCTTAACTCAACTTTGCTTCATAACCCTAGGGGTGGGGGGGTGGGGGGGGACTGAGCTCAGCATGACACGTAAAATGTAAACAAAAGCACGCGGTACTTCGATGGGTCGCGTCAACTCAAACATTCACGTGGGAAAAAAACAATAACAAACAGTGAATTTGAATTACATACCTCATATAAGGATAAACTAAAAATGCATTAATTTAATTACGGTACGATCGATCAATCTGAAATTTTGATACGATGCATTGTTAGGTGAGACGGGTCCGTGTGCCAAATTTCAGCTCGATCGGCGCACGGAAAGTTGGTCATTTTTTACTTTTGTTTTTGCGCCCGCCCGCCCAAGACAGACAGAGAGAGATGACGAGACGGCGGTGAAGTTAATATATGGGATTTAAAAATGACACACTTTCCGTGATGCAATCGAGCTGAAATTTTGCACATAGAGTTGTATCACCTAACAATGCATCGTATCAAAATTTTAGATCGATCGAATATACCGTAATTAAATTAATGCATTTTTAGTTTATCTCTATATACCATATGCAATTCAATTTCACAGTTTGTTATTGTTTTTCTTCCACGTGCCAGTTCAGTTCACGCGTTGACGCCACCCATCTATGTATCGGCGTGCTGTTTACATTTTACGTGTCACGCTGAGCTCGGTCCAGCGATCGGTGACCAGACCTTTCCATTTCCCCCCCCCGGGGTTATACAGCAAAGGGGAGTTAAGGCAGATTCAGTCTGTAAATGTTTGTCGCGTTTGAACATGATAAATACTTTCAATTATGTCTTATATATAAGGGATTTATAGTCAAAAACTTTGTTTTTACGGGGTTGTTTTATTATTATTAAATCCCTTATATTAATTTCACCGTCTTGTCTCTCTCTCTGTCTGTCTCTCTGTCTGTCGTGCTCCCGCCCGTGGAAAAACAAAAGTAAAAAAAATGAATCACTTCCAATGATCCTATCGTGCTGAAATTTTGCACATAGACTTGTGTCACCTTACAAAATTTCAGTACGATTGCATGTACCGTAGTTTAATTAATGAATTTTTAGTTTATCTCTATGTAGCATGTGTAGCGTCTGCTATAGTTGACCTCCACGGGTCACTGGAGTTTCACTCCAGCCCTCGAAATGTCACAGGGGTCTGTCGCGCGGTGCGTGTTATATTGAACATAATCAATACTTTTAGTTATGTCTCATATATAAGGGATATATATTTTACGGGTTGTTTTTCTTTATTGTAGTTCATCTGAGACCAAATCAGACACGCCCGTCTCTGACGTCACCAACCAGGAGGGCGGCGAACTCTTGAAATGAACAGTGTTAGTTAGACTCAATGCACGAACATGTTTGACGTCATTCGTAGCAAGACTTGACGACTCCACATTTTTCAAACCCTTTCCAGTAAATCATCATTCGAATGACTCTGTATATCATTGATGGGAAAATTCAATTGCTTCCCTATAAGTACATGATCTCTCAAAGACCTTCCCACAGTGTCAAAACTTCTCAAAATGTCTAAAGAAGAGAAAAATAACAACATTATGTTCATGGATTAATCCAGAAACTGTCTGACAGCTATTGCAACAACGTTTTTTTCCTTTGGAAACCACAGTCATTGATTATCTGTCAAGATAGCATTCTCAAGATACGTATGATAATTGTTGCTACCCTTCTGCAAGTATTCGAGAGCAGTGATACCATTTCAATGTTATTATAACCCGATTGACAGTTCATTTAAAGATGGGAAAAGCTGAACAAATATTTCCCCATTAAATCGGTTCTTGTTGCCATATACTAAGCACATCTCGTTGAAGCTTTTCAACCAGAGTTGTTCCCCACTTCTTTATGTATTTCATGTGAGACCGGGACATTATCCTGAAAACAAATTTGAAATATATCTGAAATCAAAGAAGTCGTATAAATGACTGGACCAGGGAATAAACGAAGTTCAAAAGTCGTATAATTAAGATTGTGTCATCAGATTCATTCTAAATGTTTCAGCCCCCCCCCCTTTTTTTTTGTTACCGACAGTCTCAAGCCCTCACCGCTCATAAAATTTATAAACAAATAAATTGAAAAATTATAAATGAAAAAAAAAGTTCAATAAGTCATTAGTAAGACAATTTCAGAGCTAAATTAATATTAACACTAAGACTCCTAAGTAGTATTTTAAAAAATACTTCGCATGAGATATGATAATTTTTCCGCCCCTCCCAATTTTTGTGGGTTTGCCACACGGTCCAGTAAATTATGCTCTTGTAATTGGTTTCAATTGGCTAGACTTTTGCTAAAGACTATTACTACAATGCTTGTTGGATATATTTTAAAAAATTTTTTATTATAATATTTTTTTTAAAAAAAGAAGCTTTTGGTCCGTCATAAAATCTTGTGATGCTATGGGTTGTGTGTGTGTGTGTGTATGCGCGGAGGGAGGGGAGAGATCTAATTTAAGATGAACTATTATGTTTTTGATTAAATTATTTTTGACGATAGGGGGAAAAGGTTAGGAATAGAATTAGCGAAAGGGAGTGTAAATACGTGTCAAAAGTAATTTGACGAAATTTTAAGTAGGCTTTTCACTAGCAAAAAATTTAAACCTATATTTTTTTTAAAGTTTATAAGAAAATTATGTTAGTTTGTACTTCTCAATAACAAAGTATGCAAAACCTGGATTTTATGTTGCGACAGATCACATAGTATCAGCAATACAACACTTTGATCACATAGTATCAACAATACAACACTTTGATCACGTATTATCAACAATACAACTCTTTGATCACATAGTATCAACAATACAAAACTTTGATCACGTAGTATCAACAATACAACACTTTGATCACATAGTATCAACAATACAACACTTTGATCACGTAGTATCAACAATACAACACTTTGATCACGTAGTATCAACAATACAACACTTTGATCACATAGTATCAACAATACAACACTTTGATCACATAGTATCAACAATACAACACTTTGATCACGTAGTATCAACAATACAACACTTTGATCACATAGTATCAACAATACAACACTTTCACCAATCACCTACAACTGTTCACTACAACGAAGCACCATTCCATCACATAAATGTCACCCCGCCTTCACCACACGGCTTCCAGTTTTTACAATACTCACCGGTATCATGGAACTAACTCCACGCGCCGATATTTACTCGTTCCCAAGACACCCATCTCCGTGAGACACGAGCTAATAAAACACTGGGGAGTTAGGTAAGTTTGGGGTGGGTGGGGCGCTCGGAGGGGACCTTGAATTTAATTGTTTCAAAAATTCAGCCAAGCACAACAGAGATACAAGCACAGCAGAGATACAAGCACAGCAGTGATACAAGCACAGCAGAGATACAAGCACAACAGAGATACAAGCACAGCAGAGATACAAGCACAGCAGAGATACAAGCACAGCAGAGATACAAGCACAGCAGAGATACAAGCACAGCAGAGATACAAGCACAGCAGAGATACAAGCACAGCAGAGATACAAGCACAGCAGAGATACAATCACAGCAGAGATACAATCACAGCAGAGATACAAGCACAACAGAGATACAAGCACAGCAGAGATACAAGCACAGCAGAGATACAATCACAGCAGAGATACAATCACAGCAGAGATACAATCACAGCAGAGATACAAGCACAACAGAGATACAATCACAGCAGAGATACAAGCACAGCAGAGATACAATCACAGCAGAGATACAAGCACAGCAGAGATACAATCACAGCAGAGATACAAGCAAAGCAGAGATACAATCACAGCAGAGATACAAGCACAGCAGAGATACAATCACAGCAGAGATACAAGCACAGCAGAGATACAAGCACAACAGAGATACAATCACAGCAGAGATACAAGCACAGCAGAGATACAATCACAGCAGAGATACAAGCACAGCAGAGATACAATCACAGCAGAGATACAATCACAGCAGAGATACAATCACAGCAGAGATTGCATTGCTTAAATTGGTCATAAATTTCCCCAGGTTTAGTGCAATATCGTGGCTAATTGTTGCAATGTGCCATTGTTTGCATGGATCGCGTTGAGACGAAAGGTTGTAAAACTGTTGGCTGAGATGATGTGATCCTATCATTAAAATGACACCTTTCAAAACCTGTCATTCGGTGAAGTACTCCAAAGATTTTTTTAAACACTTTGCTTTCGCGATTACCAGCTACCTGTTAGCAAGTGGAAAGCAACAAGTACGCATAATAATGTAATCGATTATTAACTTTCTCTCTCTCTCTCTCTCTCTCTCTCTCTCTCTCTCTCTCTCTCTCTCTCTCTCTCTCTCTCTCTCTATCTCTCTCTCTCTCTCTCTCTCTCTCTCTCTCACTCTCTCTCTCTCTCTCTCTCTCTCTCTCTCTCTCTCTCTCTCTACTCTCTCTTTCTCTCTCTCTCTTCTCTCTCTCTCTCTCTCTCTCTCTCTCTCTTTTAATTTCTTTTTTGAAATTTCCGGTTGAAAACACCAAGTCCTATAGTCAGTGATTCTGTTCGAGTTTGTAGCAGACAAACACAATACTATTTAAACAATTACTTCGACTATTAACAATTTCTGGTGTGTTTGAGAAGAAGAATATCTCCCTTGAAATGTTTCACATCTGCCGCCCCCCCCCCAATTCTTCATGTGCTAGGGTCCATGGAATGGAATACAGGTAAGCTTGAGGCTATTAAATAAATCTATACACAAATTTGACATAAATTAGACACATTAAAAGTTAAGTATGAAATTTTCATTAGAAATCTAGAGGCCGGACATAACATCTGAGAGGATTTCTGTTTTAAAAAAAAGTGGGGGGGGGGTAATCTTGAGTTTACGTTAGAGCCATAATTTTGAAAAGTATCGACATTCCTTCAGTGATAGTCTTCACTTGAAAAAAATAAGACATATATACATATATAATATGTAAAATATATTTTTTTTACAATAAAGGTATTGGGACAGTATGGTTGGTATCGACAGTAATCGATGTCATATAATCGGTTACTGCCACCAGCAAAGAAAATGGCACATCAACACGACCAGAACGCTTGTAAAAATGGCCAAGATTCAGCCACTTCCTGTCAATCCCAATAAACTCGTGGTTATCCGCAAACTTGGTAAAACATTTATTGTCTACGCCGCAGACGCATGGAGTGAAAGGCAGCCATCGCACAGAAATATGTTTGTGGTGTTGTCCTGCTTGCGCTCTTCTATAAGCTTAATGACGAGGGTTTATTCACATTTCAAAATCAAGGTTTAGAAACACTCGTTTTCTGCTTTCATTGTTTGATTAGCTTATCTAGTGTTTAATGGCTTTATTATTGGCACGATTTCAACGAGTTTAGTCGAGAGGATTTTTGTAAAATTCACTATTTAGTTTCGGAATTTTTATGTCCGACAGAAAACTAATGCACTTTGAACTGCATGGCGTGTTTTAATGCGAAATTAATATTAACTCTTAACGTTTACAAATCTTTCGCTCTCTCTATTTCCCAGTCTCTCTTTCATGTTTCTTTATTTTTGTGTCTACATTTTACAGTTCGTAAGTTCGAAAATTATTTACAGAAAAAGTATCTTTTTCGAGGTTATCGGAAAAAAAAATTGTGAATAAAATAACAATAATTCAATATTTGAAAATATTAGGAATGTAAACATAATGAACACTTAACATACGAAATTATGTAATGGGGGGTGTTTTTAATTATTTTTTTTTAAGGAGGCAAGATACGGTTGATTGTTACTATTTCCCTTTTTTGTTCCGGCAGGAAGACTTTAAACAATTTAAAGTTAAATTTTTAATCCTGCATTTAAAATAATTTTTTACAATTACGACTGAAGAAATAGTGTTCAATTAATCATTTAGGTCCGTGATTCCCAAAGTGGGCGCTACCGCCCCCTTGTGGGCGCTGAATCGATCCAGGGGGCCGTGAAGGCACGGGTCATTTTGGGGGGCGGAGAATGACTGTAAGGGGGCGGTGAAAGGATACAAAAAGCATGAGATTTAGAAAAAAAAATGATTTATGTATTCCGTTCATAAGGTTTATTTTTTCTTTAAAAAACGTTTTTTGACGTTGGTTTGGTTACTGCATACTTCCTTACTTGCATTTAGTTTTTTTTTAATATCTGCAATTGCGCGATTCCAGATTGCAAGAACAGTTCAAATAATTTTAAGGGGGATAAAACAAATGAGGATTTATCTAATTTTCAAACATTAACATACACATTTATCAAACAACTGACTTTGAAAAAAACTCTTTTCAACAGCAACCACACAAGATGGTTTGCTAGCTCCTTAAAATATTGCGTTTAAATTATTGATTGCCAAATCGGATAAACCTCATTCAATTAGTGAGGAACAAATTATACAGGCTATAAGTATATTAATACGGACTGTAATACATAAGCATCTGATATTATCCACCAAATAATCGTTTAGCAATAATACAGTGCAAATAAGAATTGATGAAAAGG
This sequence comes from Ampullaceana balthica, assembly GCA_944989445.1. Classification (NCBI taxonomy): domain Eukaryota; kingdom Metazoa; phylum Mollusca; class Gastropoda; family Lymnaeidae; genus Ampullaceana; species Ampullaceana balthica. The sequence goes on from CALYLW010000638.1 coordinate 54,334, forward strand.
TTCAAGGTGTTGAAGATTCATTGTGTGGCTATTTAAAAACATCTCTGTTTTCTATCCAACTTGATGAGTCAACTTTGCCAGGAAATGAAGATTTACTTTTGTCATACATGCGGTTCACAAAGGAAGCACAAATTTTCCAAAAATTATTAATAGATAATATTTGCAAACTGATTTCAAAAAGTAAATACAAATGATCAATTGAAATTTAAATTAAAAAACGGGTACCAACATTTCTGGCTGGAAAAGGAAATCCTGAAGTATGGGCTGTATTTTAAAATTTCTTAATTACATTTCCTTCATCACATTTAGTGGAAAGTAGATTCAGTGCGGTAACTAATTTATTAACCAACAAGCAAACTAACAAACAAACATAAACAACAAAGTGCAAAATTACTGCTGGTGAAAATAGTTCCGATTACTAAATTGGTAGCAGCATACCAGGTTCATCTTCTCATTTATATGATTCCGAATGTTTAATTTTTTAATTTTTAAATTATTTTGTGTGTGTGTGTGTTGAACTATTCTTGAATTGTTGAGCCCAGTTACTGGATATGATTCGCATGAATGCATTCAAATTGCAGTCAGTCAACATCGATCTGTTCTTAGACTTTTAAAAAGTTTTTAAGAGTGAAAACGCCACACCTAGCAAAAGCCACACACAAAAAAACTCTAGCAGAAAAACTAACTTTAACTACTCTTTCAGGTCATAATCTGCTTTCAGGTTAAGCAGCTCTAACTGTATATCCTCTGGGGTTTTATCAGCTTCTGCACTAAATTGCGAACTGAGGATATTGAAGAGTGGTTCCAAGTTCGTATACTCTTGGAACCTCCTTTCAAATTCCATAGCAAAGGCATCCAACTTAGCCTTATACATGTCACCCATTTTACCAGAAACGGGTTTTCTGTTTCAGCAAAGAGAATAAAACCTGTTTTCACCTGCTTGCATAGAGAACAGGAAGAGTTTTCCCTGAGATGATTTAACATACATATAAATTTCATGCACAAACAAGCAATTGCCCTGAAGTTGGACATTCAGTTAATTCAACTTTTCCATAATGTCAATGACAAACAAGTCATTGAGTCTGACTTCCATTCTTCATTAACTTTGGTAGTAAAAAATCACAAACAAAACCTTTCATCTCCAGTAACATAACTATTTCTGCCTTGAGATCTCATGCGTGTCTCAATAACTTGCCCAGGCTCAGCCAGCGGACACTGCTGTGGTAGATAATATCATAATATTCAAATCTTCAAGCAGTGCCTTTAACGCTGTGGTTAAGTGCCCTGGCTGTTACAAAGCTTATCATACTGACAACTGCTTGAAATTCAACAGAGCCTTACAAAGACTTTCCTGATGGTTGACACAGTGGAGAGGTAAGAGTGTATGGTCAGGAAGATATTCTTTAATTTTATTGTTCATACTACTTTTTCCAGTTAAAGCACGCGCTCCATCGGTTATTGCACTTGCCATCTTGTTCCACACCAACCCAGTTATGTTAACACAGTTCTCAACAGCATTGAATAAATCCTGGCCTGTAGTTGTTTCTTTGAGTGGGTTCAACACTAAGTAATTCTTCGTTAAGCTCGAAATGAGGATCCTTCCCCGTATAAATACAACAATTGTGCTGTTCCTCTACATTGGTACTTTAATCCACTGCGAGAGTACCACAAAAAGTATTTGCTTGCATCTCGAAGTTTGGTACATCAAATTGTCACTTTTTTTGTCAAAACGCCTGACTAAAGTTCCCTTGATAAAGAAATGGTGTCAAATTATGTTTTCTGTTCTGGACACATAATGATTGCTGCATCTGTCAAGCATTTCCTTGATAAACTCACTGTCAGAAAAAGGCTTGCTCCGTTTTACGATCTTATGGGATATCTCCAAACTGGCTTTGGTTGCAGCATCTTGTATTTAAGACTGTTTGGTGAAAACATTTTGCTGCTTCTTTAAATTATTAACAAACTTCTTGCATTTCCCTTTTTTCTTGGTTCGTTAAATTGTGCCCGAAATACAAATGTTTTGTTTGGTGGTATCTTTTTAAGTCGTACTCCTTAAAGACGCTCACACACTTACGGCACAGCAAGCAGGCTGCTTTCTCCCAACGCTCGTGAAGCAGTATTTAACAGTTAATTCGTCATTTGTAAAAAAGACATTCGTACTCAATCTTACACTCTTTGGTAGCACTCATTGTTAAATCAACGTTTATTTGCTTTTAGATTACAATTTTCAAAACTGTTCGAAATATCAAAATGAACTCGTAATCAAAAGCAATTCCGGTTGAGCTGAAATGTAATTTTGAATAGGTATGTTAACAAATTAATGACTAATGATTCTGGAGCCATTAAACCGATTATATATCTCTAGATTCGAATCAAATCCTCGTAATAAAATTCAAAAATATTTTAAAAATTCTAAGCAAAAACATTCATTAACATGACATAAGATCGCCACTTGTACATGCCTTAGGGCCGCATAATATACTCTGGCTGGCCGCATGTGACCCGCAGGGCCATGGTTTGCCCATCCCTGTGTTATAATTATAATTTAAAAATTCGCGCTGAGTAATATTTTTTCTGGAAAGTGGGCGGTAGGCCAAACAAGTTTGGGAACCACTGATTTAGGTGGACAATGCTATATCATTATTGTCATAATTTTTACCCCATTTCTTTAACTTTTGAAACAAACGAGAAAAAATGGCTCAAGCTTTTTACATTTAGTTTCATTGAAAAATCGTGGCTGCATTGTAAAAATTAGCCGCTGGCAGCAGGTAAAACATTGCGTGAAGTGACGTCGGGCCTGAGCTCTTCCGATCCGGACTCACGGAGAGTCAACACCCATGGTCACCCCCGGCTTCGTTGAACGTTCTTTCCGAGGGTGATGACGCGGGATATCACGTGTAATAAAACAACCCCGTAAAAACAAAGTTTTTGACTATAAATCCCTAATATATGAGACATAACTAAAAGTATTGATTGTGTTCAAACGCGACAAACATTTACAGACTGAAACCGAAATTATCTCCCATGGCTTTAAAACTGGGGGAAGGGGAGAGGGGGTGTGGACATGGGCGGGTGGCGTTAACTCAACTCCTGGTGTAAACCACCTGGTTAAAACACGAGATGTGTTCACCGCTGGCTGGCGTGAAGTCAAGTGACCCGTAAAATGTAAACAATAGTGACCGCTACATATAGTTTATATAGATAAACTAAAAATGCATTAATTTAATTACGGTACGTTCGATCGATCTGAAATTTTGATACGATGCATTGTTGGGTGACACGGGTCCGTGTGCCAAATTTCAGCTCGATGGCTTCACGGGAAGTGGTTCATTTCGACTTTTTTTTTCAGCGTGCCCGACCAAGACAGAGACGGCGGTGAAGTTAATATAAGGGATTTAAAATTTAGCAGACATTTCTTCAGATGTGTATGTGGTTTAGAGGTGTTTTTTACTGCAGGTTGATCTAGGCCAAAATCAGTGTTTCTCAATTATTTTCGGTCATGCCCCCTCCCCTAGGAAAAAAGAAAACATTTCGCGCCCACCGCGCGACTGTAAATAGTAATACACCAAGGATTTTATCCCTTCAAGGGTTAAGCTGGTGTCTATAAAATTATTATAAGTACACCTCTGCATAACGGTCAAATGAGCCCCCCTTTACGGGGCCTCGCGCCCCCTATTTTTAGAAACACAATGCCTGAATGGCACCCCCCTATGTTTAAAAAAAAATAATTCTTCCTTAATTAAAATACATACATATATATATATATATATATATATATATATATATATATATATATATATATATATATATATATATATATATAAATAAATTTCAATTGTTTATTTTGAAAGGCATCAGGGGAAATATCCTAGTAATGTCTGATGATTCTAGTTCGTCCAGTATTGTCTTGGTTACTTTTTTATTTTTTTTTACAATTTGTGAAATAGAGAAATGATCCATAGAACACAATTTACCTGTGAGGAAGGTAACTTATCTCTAAAAATTAAATAAGCAAATATTTAATATTTCCACTGTAAGTCTGCATGGGAACTTATATCTTATATATTATCTATACAGACGCTCTTCTATGCATAAGATAGTTGCGTCCACAGACCATGACAAATGGTCTGTTGGCAAGTGATGCAGCGTTCACAGGCCATGGCTTTGTGGATTCCACGCATTACCCAGCCGCCTAACTACTTGATTAGGTACCCATTCGGAGCGGGGTGACTCAGGGACGCCCTAGGCCCCGGGAACAAACCCATACCTTCACACTGATTCGAACCCGTGACCATCGCTACGACAGTCCAGTGCGCTGCCACTCGACCACCGCGTCCCATGACACTTATTTAAGTGTTATCGTATATTGTTAAAGCCGGATAACTAAGCTGATTAAAGAATTTTAACTCTCTCACGGTGTAAGTGACGTAAGTCATGCGCGGTTCTTGTACCCTCCACACAATCCTGGGTCACATATCAGTGATGGCTAAACTATGGTACCTGGCCCCAAAAAGGTTCGCCACCACTGCCATATATTCTATATGTAAGGTAGAGATAAATACCACACACGTCTACAGTAGTACAAAGCCATCGGAGTATTTGTTCCCTCTCACTACACCAGCTGTTAATTGCTGAGTGGGAGCTGAGTCAAAAGTCGGGATTCAATCAAATAGAAGGACGATCTATTTGAACTCACTGCACTTTTTACTCAAATCCTACATCTTCGTCCAATCCGCTACTGCTAGTGTATAATTGCGACATTCTACTCGTCCTTGACACCATGTCACGCTTTCATTGCTGTGGTGCACCCTCCCCCGCTCCTTTTTTCTCCGCACAACAACACTCCTACCATTGAACACCTGACGAACAGGTTGTTCACTTTACAACTAACTTACCGAAAGATAAAGTGTGATAACTCTTCCCACCTTTACTGATTACAATGAACTCAACGGTGATAACACAGAGGGGAGAGCATCTAACAGGTCGTATGAAAGCCAGCTGAAGAGTTATCTCTCTAAACTTTGATGTCTCATTTTCTAAAATGACCCTCCCCCCCCCCAAATTACCCCCTTTTCCATGCCCTCAGCCAAAAAATAAAATGCTTTAACAAGATATCAGAGACGAAAAGAAGAAAACACAAACAACCAAAGGGTTTAACAAGTCCACGATAATAGACCCCTGCTTAACCATGGAAGGGATAAAGTGCTTCGTGTATTACTAATTTTAACTTAGATGCAGATCTTGCTTTAAATTATAATTCAATTGTTTTAAAGTAATTAGTTATTGCTCATTTGCTAAACGAAATACCCACAGATTTTGAGATATTTCAGATTAATGTTAGATATGCATTGAGGATAGCAGATAGAATAGACTTTTAAAAATGTTAGTCATTTATTCAAATTTCAAGATGTCTTCGCGTTGGAACAAAATGAGATTTATACGAAATCTTATCGTATCTTATAAATTACAGACACTCATTTTACACAGATTATTGCGTCCTACGCTTATCCATTGTTTATAATTATTCTTTCATTTTTATTTGAGTTTTAAATGTTAATAGTGTGTTGGTTTACAGGTTTGCTCGGGCAATCAGTCAATGCCCGAAATTCAGACAGGAAGAAAGAGAATTTGTATGGGCGATGTTATTCGCAGTTATTAGAGAATACTGAGAAAATAACTTATCTTATCTTATCTGTTTACAGACGCTCCTTCTATACAGAAGATTATTGCGTCCTACGCTTATCTATGGTTTGTGTTTAGTCCTGCATTTTTATAAGAGATTTAAATGTTGATAAAGTGTTGGTTTTCCTGGATTCTTCAGGCAACCCATTCCACGCCCGAAATCCGGACGGGAAGAAGGAAAACTTGTATGTGTTTGTTCTTGCATACGGAATAAGAAAGGTGTTTTTATCCTTATGTCTATCTGAGGGTTGTATTAAGTTATCTTTGTGTTGTATTTCTAAATTAGAATTAATTGCTTTATGTATGATTACTACTTTGCTCTTGGTTCTTCTATCCTCTAGTGTTTCAAGGTTTAATGATTTAACTAATGGTGTTATTCTTGTCAGTTTCGAATATTCTCCAGTAATGAATCTGGCAGCTCTTTTTTGAATTTGTTCTAGTTTATCAATGTTTTCTTTGGTGGATGGGTCCCATACAGAAGATGCATATTCTAGTGCAGGTCTCACCAAAGTGAGGTAGCATTTTAGTTTTATATCTCTATTACATTTATTAAAGTTCCTTTTTATAAAGCCTAAGGTTTTGTTTGATTTTTTAATAACTTCATTGACATGGGGATTCCATGATAGTTTCTCATTTATTAAATATATCTCAACAACAACCAATTTTAGACAACTTTGTATATATTGTCACAATTCCCGATGACACCAGTGTTTCTGGTTCGTACACTAATCCACTCATCTAGTGTTGGGATATGTAAGCCATTAAATACAGCTTGTGCAGTTAATCAGAATATATATTATTATTTTTACCAATGCTTGCATAAAGCAATATTAAATTGCTTTTTAAATTAAAATAAAAACTTTTTTTTAAAAATTTTTTCTCTGTTAAATGATTGTTTTAAAACATGTACTAATAAGCTCTTCACCCCAACCCCCCTATCTCCCGATTGTGCTTGGTTCTTTCTTTACCTTCACTCTAATCTTATCCTATTTGTCTATTCAATTCAAGGGCCATAATTAAGCACTTGCCAGATGGACTGAGGGTTTCAGCGCGTGGCTTCTTGTTTTTGGATTGTGTCCCTTGGCTTATCTTGAAGCCAGACGAATGGTGGGGGGAATAATTGAGTTAACCTGAGATTTCGTCAAGGACACTTTAATTATCATTTATAAAAAAAGATGAATCGTGCAATCAAGCCTTACAGAGCTAAAAATGATTTTATAATAGTTAAAGATAGATTACTCGTGCCAAGCGATGCAAATTCCCAAGAGCTATCTTGAATTGTAATGTTTTCTTGCAGCGATGTTCCGCTGACAGAGACGTTCTAAATACTTCCGTGCTGTAAGTGAAGTTTTGGGAGCTATCAGCAATCAAGATCCACGTGTTGGAGTGGAGTTAAACGTCGTGTTGGTTTAAAGCTTTCTTCACGTAAGGTCAAGGACATAGGACACGCGCTACCACGCGGCTGATGACCAGACTGTTCCACAATGAGGACAGATTGTTGGAGTAGTGGCAGTTACAGGTGGCCAACTCTTTCATGGGTATTTTTGTAGTTACAAGGGATGAAATCTATATATATAATTCACTTAAACGGGCATGTGCAAATGAGCATGACGAATGACCCTCGCTGGGGTCAAAAGATCACAGTAGGCAAGCGTAGTAGGATGAAAAGAAAAAAAAGTGTGGGGGGGGTGGCAGTGGCGTAGCTAGAACTTTTGCCACCCGGGCCGTCTCCAATGTGCCGCCCTTTTTATGGACCGCCCATAAAAGACGTCACGCATCTGAGGCGGGGAGGGGAGTCATACACTTGTGACAATGTGTGACTAGGGGGGTGTGTTTGAGAAATGTGACTTCACTTCAAAATGCACAACTTTAAATAAAATTTCCACTTAAATATTGATTACTGACACTTTATTTAAATACGTTTACGTAAAACGCGTGTTACGATATTAGAGTGCAGGCGACAGTGCAGCCTTGCACTAAAAACTTACTTATATGAGAAAAAAAATGATTTGAAACATGCTCATTTTTAAATAGAAAATACGGCTTTTATGGTGGAGGGGGTGGGGGGCAAAAATTTATGACGTCATATTGCAGAAGGGGTCTAAGTTTTTGTGACGACGTGTTACGAGGGTGGAGGGGGTGAAAAAAATCAGCTAAAATCGCATGACGTCATTTATGGACGGCAAATTGGTCGATTATATAATGGTTTTTATAAATTAATAAACTTGAAGAAATAATTGTATTTGAAACGAAGTAAAGGGGGACATGTTTACCATTGCGTGCCATATTTATGTAAGCAGTAATTAAAGAGGCCGCATAAGAGGATATACTTATAAACACACATTTATAAAAAAAAATACACTATACATTTTTTAAAGGCAACAAGAAAGTTACTGAGGTCGCAGGTCCCCCCCCCCAAATGAGACAAAAAATATTCCAAATTTACACCCAAAAAACATTATCAATTACTATTGTTTTATTTTATATTTATAAATACATGTAAATGTTTTTTTTACTAACAAAGAAATTGTATACATTAGTATTTAAACATACTTATACATTTACTTTCCTAACTTTCATTATAGAAAAATCGTGTATTAGGCTATCCAAATTTAAATTATTTGTAATATCTTGTTCTATGGACAATATCGCAAGACTTTGTTGTCTTAAATCGCTCATTCTGGAGCGAAGATAATTTTCATCAACTTTACTTTGGAGAAGCTCCTTTCACAACTAGCGACACTGATAGAAATTGTTGAAAAAAAATCATTAAAAAATTACAATGTTGGGTACAGAATTTTCCAATCTTACTTTTGAAATAAATTTTAATAGATCAAGGGGGCCTTTCCCACCGTTTTTCTAACATAATGCCTCTTCTTGTAGTGTAGGTACAGCCATAAAAACCTGGATCCTTTTTCTTTAAGTATTGAACTGCTCTTTATCAATGTCAATAAAGTAATTTATTTGATGTTCAAATGCTTCATTTAGTAGGTTACGTGGTATCATATACTAATATTTTCTTGCAAGGACTTTCAACTCATCAAAGCGTGCTTTTGTTTTCTGTTATAATTCCATCAATGGATAAAAATATTCCCGTTGTACTTCTCGTTCTAAAGATAGAACCACGTCTTTTTAATTTTCCCAAATCATATTTTTTTCTCCTTCTTACTCAGCGTTCAGTTGATATCTTCAACTCACAAATTGTTTGGCTGATATAACAGCGTTTTGTATTAGCACATTTCTTTGTTCCATGGGTTTGCATTAATTTTAGAAAATGACGGGTTCCCATAAATTGAGATAACATAGAAAAGAAAAAGATTGCACTGAATTGAGTAAAATTTAACCATCTTATCTCGTTTTACTAGTAACTTCTTCAGATGTCAATTAAAAAGTATGTCTTTTTTCGAGATTATGTATGCCTAATGTGGTGTGTATTAACGGAGAAATTTGACTTTTTTTCATGTTATTGCCACAAATCTTAATAATTTTCCATAAAGTAGACGAATTCAAATTATTTACACATTACTTTAATTTGATAGTGTAACACTTTTAATGAACAACCGCATTTTAATGAAAAACACAAATAATGTGTGCTACTTTACTTAATGCAATAAAACAAAATAAATTTAATTTTTAATAACGTACCTTACAATAATTTTTTGAAAACTCAAACAGTAATATAAATTACCCATATTTTATATAAGTTACTACTTGCAAGTTAAACACAATATTTGAACCACCATGAATTGTAGGTACTTGTTCTCGCATCATTATGCGAATGTCGAAATTCCACGCAAAAACCATCGTGGCGATATTTATAGCACATTATTGGGCCCAGCGGTGATGTGTTTTTTGTGTAGTTTTCTTATAAAAGCGTCATCTTGTCGTACCGTATACGGCTTAATTTTCCAAACAAATCGATACCTTTTTTGAATGATTTTAAATTTTTGAACGGTTTTGCGTTACTTATAACATCCACACACCCACTATGTAATCAAACAAATGTTGTGGGAATCCGTTAATTAGGACTAGAAATTACGAATATTTTTGTTTCATCCTGGTTTTCCCCCTTCAAAAGAAAAAATGGTGATTGTCGGAATAGGTTGCACTTTTCATATGCCCAAAAATGTCGCCCTTAAATGTGTGCCGCCCGGGGCGGACCGCCCCCTCTATCTACGCCAATGGGTGGTGGTGGTGGCAACAATGCTTCTTGCGTTCACTTGCGTTGTTACTTCACAGAATAACATATGATTCGTAGTTTAGTGGTTATCACGTTCGCCTTGCACGCGGAAAATCCTGGGTTCAAGCCCCAGAGGGAACAATTTTTAAAAATTATATATATTTTCTGCCCGTTCTTTTCCCCATTTTTTGCGAACATGACTAACCCTAAGGTCAGCAAATCACAGTTTATGGTTGGCAAGGGATGGTAGTAAAGGGTGGGGTCATGTAACAACAACCGCTGTGCACATGTCTCCACGTTTACTCGCTTTTTTTTCCTCCATTACTTCGTGCTGCTGTTTGTGTCCGATCTCTCAACCCCCCCCCCGTTCTTTCCACTATCAATGATGAGCAAGTCTGCGGTGTATGCTACGCCGCGGGTCATTTTACGTTTTACGTTAATTTGTAAGAAATTATATTTTAGAGGGTAAATGGCTATATATGCCCTTTGATCTCTGAATTGTAACGTTTAACCTCAGGCATTTTAAACTTTGTCTTCAGTCATTTCAGCCTTTCCCCAATGCCAATATCTTTGCTCTCTCAGAGTAATAGATTACATTGAGCATTGCAACCTTTGCCTATTCACTGTAACCTTTGCTCATGTCACTACAACCTATGCCCATGACACTGTAACCTTTGCTCATGTCACTACAACCTATGCCCATGACACTGTAACCTTTGCTCAAGTCACTACAACCTATGCCCATGACACTGTAACCTTTTCCCCTGTCACTATAACATTTGCCCATGACACTGTAGCATTTGCCTCCGTCAATGTAACACTTTCTCCTGTCACTGTAACCTTTCCTCATGAAACTGTAACCTTTTCCTACGACACTGTAACCTTTGCTCTGTCAATGCAACCTTTCCCCATCACTGTTACTTTTCACCATGACCCTGTGAGCTTTGCGTCTGTGAATTTAACCTTTTTTCCCTGTTCTTTTAACCTTTGGCCCTATCACTTTAACATTTGCTCCTATCACTGTAACATTTGCTCCTGTGACTAACCTTTTCTCCTGTCTCTATACCCTTTGCCCCTGTCAATATAACCTTTGCTCCTGACTCTATAACCTTTGCTCCTGTCATTGCGACCTTTGCTCTTGTCTCTATAACCTTTGCCCTGTCATTGCGACCTTTGCTCCTGTCTCTATACCCTTTGCCCTGTCAATATAACCTTTGCTCCTGTCATTGCGACCTTTGCTCCTGTTCACTACAACCTTTGCTCCTGTCATTGCGACCTTTGCTCCTGTCTCTATAACCTTCGCCCCTGTCACCATATCCTTTGCTACTCATTCTTTGTTTCTTGGTCACATAAGAAGGACAAAAAGCAGCACGCTGTGACGTCACATATAAGATCTCTATGAAAACATGATCACGTTTTATTGACTTTGGCGACGAACTGATTAAGTTAACACGGTTGTTATATAAATCCTTTCAGTTCAAAGGAAAATGACTGTTACTGTTAGACAAGTGTAACACGAACAAGATACCCGTCTGTGATACTGTTAGACAATTGTAACACGAACAAGATACTGTCTGTGATACTGTTAGACAATTGTAACACGAACAAGATACTGTCTGTGATACTGTTAGACAAGTGTAACACGAACAAGATACCCGTATGTGTTACTGTTAGACAAGTGTAACACGAACAAGATACCCGTATGTGTTACTTTTAGACAAGTGTAACACGAACAAGATACCCGTATGTGTTACTGTTAGACAAGTGTAACACGAACAAGATACCCGTATGTGTTGCCCGCAGTCACATATCGATATAACGATCATCGGCAATCATCCATCATTCGTCACAAGCGACCAAGAATTGGTACCTGCGGCAAACGGGATACTGGCAACAACCGAGGCGCAGCAGCTGATAACTCGTGTCGTGAAGTAACGAATGGAAGAGTATACAACTTGTGTGGGGGAACTGTTACAATAATGTCATAGAGTATACAACTTGTGTGGGGGAACTGTTACAATAATGTCATAGAGTAGACAACTTGTGTGGGTGAACTGTTACAATAATGTCATAGAGTATACAACTTGTGTGGGGGAACTGTTACAATAATGTCATAGAGTATACAACTTGTGTGGGTGAACTGTTACAATAATGTCATAGAGTAGACAACTTTTGTGGGTGAACTGTTACAATAATGTCATAGAGTATACAACTTGTGTGGGTGAACTGTTACAATAATGTCATAGAGTAGACAACTTGTGTGGGGGAACTGTTACAATGTCATAGCGTCAAGAATAAAAACTCTCTTGGATGTACTGTTACAATAATGTCGTAGAAAATACAACTCCCATTTTTCATTTTTTTCAAGCCATTTAATCGAACACAAGTTTTTAAACTGTTAAATGGATCTTGAAAAATTTAGCAAATAAATTATTTATTATGCAGTTAAAATACTGGATATGACAGGGGTGGGTGGAGAATAGAATTGAACAAAAAATAAATAATCTCTTAACGGAAAAAAATAATTTTAAAAACACAAAAAATTTACCATCCTTTTTGAAACAGCAACAAATTAGCTTTGGGAATCAACATAACGGAACAAAATGTTTAGGAAAATAATTTTCATTTATTTTATGAGTAATTTTTTTTTAATTTAGCCATTTATTTCACATTGGAGGAATTTTCGGTACTCTTCAGGTTAGACAGAATTAGAGAATAATTTTTTGTCTGTGTTTGTTTTTTAAATAAATAGGAGTTCTGTTACTGATTCTTTTTTTTATTTATTTTATGCATGTTCAATCATAAAACAAATCCTTTAGGTTGATTTTTGAAGCTTATTTTGTATTTTGATTAAATTTTATAAATAAATACACCCTTCTTTAAGAATCTAATCTTGTCACATTCAGTGACAGTCATTTGCAGTCATTTATAATATTGAATATTTGATTTTAAAAAAATCAATTTCCCCTTTCAGTCATTCTCAAAAATGTTTTCTTTTGACGTTCACGAGTTCGATGAGCAGAGACTGGATGCAAGAAATATTCAATCAATCACTAAATCGATGCTGTTGTCCAGTGCTGGTTGTCAACCAACCAGAAAGAGTCGTGCTGAGGCTAGTCATGTGACCGACCTCACTACCATCTAGACACTTTGCTGAACGTTGGGCGAAGACTTCCTCCGGAAAATCTGGAGTCCTGTCCTGTTATATTTTTCTGTTTGAGAGGGTAAGTTATCTATCAATAAAATTAAACAGTGATTTAGTCATGGTAAATGCTTGTTATAGATTTAATTTGTTATCAGATGGCTTTTATGCTATATGTTTTTTTTTCACAACTTAATATTATAAAAACTTTATCTATCTTAAAATGTTTGAAAGACTGTCAAATAAATTTACCGTTCAAAGATTTTGTTTACTAAACAAACTCATATTTAAAAGGTGTTTGTATGTAAGTATTAACGAAAAATTAACCACGTTTCGCTGTTAAACTGTCATAGTTAATTTTGAAAAGGATTTTTTTATCGGGAAACATAATGAAATTAACAAATATTGAAATAAATTTTGTAAACGCAACGTCGGTTAACGTGATTAGTGTTAAATGTTCTACATTTGATTGGATACGAATGCCCTAATTGAAAAAGGGGGGGGGGTATTTAAAAAATTAAATAAAAAAACAACTCAAAATGAAAGACATGTAAGTACCGATGTAGCCACAATAGTAATCGTTAGGGTAAAATTTGAAAGTTTGACCCAATTTCAATTTTGTCCACTAAATTTTAATAGATATTTTTCAATGATTGTTATCTTATTAATTATATTACACTCATTGTTTAAATCAACAATTTTATATGGGGTAAAACATATGTGTTGATATAGGCTTCAAGATATTTCTACAGGAACTTAAGCAAATCTTCTGTCCTACCTTTGACTACGCCCAGGCTATAACCAAGAGAAGCGAAGATGGGGACCCAGCCCCCCAAAGATAGCTGCTGCAAGATGTTCATGAAGTTCCTCTTCTCACACGTTGGGCTGTGTGCCATGGTCATTCTCTACTGTGTAGCCGGAGGATTCATCTTTGAACATCTCGAGAAAAACAACGAAGAGCAGATCTGCTACGAGTCGCGGTCTGAGTATGAGCCGATGGAGGTGAAGACGATCAACTCAACCTTGAAAATATTCTATGACTACGGAGGGGCAATAACCACTGAAGCAAGCAGGTAATTGGCAATTATAAAAACACAATATGGATATAGTCAGGGCCCGTTGGGCATTTGCCCGGGGGCTCACGAGCATAGGCGCCCCATGGGAATATGTTTGTTTATATATATTATGTATGTATATTTATTTTTTTTATTCCTGTGGGGGAGGGGCCCAACACTATTTCGTTGCCCTGGGGACCCAAAATGTTGTAAAGACGGCTCTGAATATAGTGGTGTATAGTTTTATTGTCTTAAATTCAGTTAAAGTTGTTAACGTCACAATTTCTTTTTTTTCTTCCTTTTTTTCTTTCTTTTTTTTCCTTCTATAAAATATTAGTCTGATGGTTCATGTTAAAAATCAGAGTAAAATGTGCCACTAGATTAAAATAATTTTCCATATTTAAAGCAAAAGCGAATGGCCATTTAATTATGTTTTTTAAAATAACAGTTATTTTACGTATATGCTGTTTTCATTAAAAGATACACAATGATTAAATAGCGTACACATTCACTTCGTCCCTCGATTCAATTACAACACAAAAAAATTAACGTGTCCAATAACTGTCATAACATTGTGATGCTACCCCAGCTTTCAACATAACGAAATAACTGTCATAACATTGTGATACTACCCCAGCTTTCAACATAACGAAATAACTGTCATAACATTGTGATACTACCCCAGCTTTCAACATAACGAAATAACTGTTCCACTGCATCAACTGTCATAACATTGTGATACTACCCAAGCTTTGAACATAACGAAATAACTGTTCCACTGCATCAACTGTCATAACATTGAGAACGGTTTCAAATAATCTATTAATTCCTCTTTAGGGAACTTATGTATCTACAAATCCAGAGCGTTCTCGAGACCTTCAGAAACAACACTTTAGCCATTGGCTATGACGGAAGTTGGTGTCAGCTGTATGGTCAGCCTAACGGTCCAGTCTATGAGTGGTCATGGGCTGGTGCTGTCTTGTTTTCTGTGACTGTCATCTCAACCATAGGTGAGTCATCTCAAGCATAGGTGGGTCATTCTAACATTGTCATCTCAACCATAGGTGGGTCATTCTAACATTGTCATCTCAACCATAGGTGGATCATTCTAACATTGTCATCTCAACCATAGGTGGTTCATTCTAACATTGTCATCTCAACCATAGGTGAGTCATTCTAACATTGTCATTTCAACCATAGGTGGGTCATTCTAACATTGTCATCTCAACCATAGGTGGGTCATTCTAACATTGTCATCTCAACCATAGGTGGGTCATTCTAGCATTGTCATCTCAACCATAGGTGGGTCATTCTAACATTGTCATCTCAACCATAGGTGGTTCATTCTAACGTTGTCATCTCAACCATAGGTGGGTCATTCTAACGTTGTCATCTCAACCATAGGTGGGTCATTCTAACATTGTCATCTCAACCATAGGTGGGTCATTCTAACATTGTCATCTCAACCATAGGTGGGTCATTCTAACATTGTCATCTCAACCATAGGTGGGTCATTCTAACATTGTCATCTCAACCATAGGTGGGTCATTCTAACATTGTCATCTCAACCATAGGTGGGTCATTCTAACATTGTCATCTCAACCATAGGTGGGTCATTCTAACATTGTTATTCGCGTTATCCGTTGTTTGGTCATACCATTTCTATCAATTGAAACACTTGGTCTGTAAATATAAGATTACAATATATTACTAATATTTACCATATTTATGTCAAAATCATATCTTTTCATTTGGCTTATGCGTTCTGATGTTTCAACGCAATTTAACAGATAAAATAATACACATCATTGCTTTAATATCACATATAACTTGCTAACCAACTGTCAATTTATCTCACATACAAAAAATACTGCAATAAAGTTTAACAAATTCAGGCCTGGCTGACTTTTTCTTCTTTCACGCCCTTCTCATTTTTGATGCCCCTCTAATATTTCATGCCCTTCTCATATTTCAGCCCCTTCTCATAGTTCATGCCATTCTCGTATTTCATGTCTCTCTCATATTTAATGGCACTCTCATAGTTCATGCCCTTTTCATTTTTCGCGCCCCTCTCATATTTTATTGGGTGGGGGGGGTGTTCATTGTTTACTTTGGTCCTTTTAAATTCATTAAAAGCCTAATATATTTACACATATTAAAATAAGCATATTGTGTCTCATAATTAGAATCATTGATAGCAAGCAGTACACGTCTTTTTTCATGTACATTGGCATTTTCGTATTCTCTAAACTTTTATATCCTATACGTATCTTCATATCCTATAATTGTCTTTCATGTCGTCTCATCTTTCACCCCTTACTCGTCTTTCATAACCTGCTAATAATTCATGTGATCTCATATTTCATATCCTTCATTTGTCTGACATATCCTACTCAATGTTAATACCTTACTTATCTTTAATTTCCTGCTAGCTTTCATATCCAACCTATCTTTTATTTTTTATATTTACTTATCTTTCATTTGTATTCATTTTTTACATTATCGTCACGTTTTATTATCCTACTTATCTTTCACTTGCTGCTCATCTAGCATATCCTATTCATCTACCACATCCAAATCATCTTAAATATATTACTTATGCTTCATCTGCTACTCATCATTGGGTTTCACATTCACCAATCATCACTTTCATGTCTTAGAATGTGTATATTTTAACCGCTTTATTGCAACGTCCCCATCGCTCCTTATTGCTATAGTAGCTTTATCAGCAACTTAACACACCACCCCTTGATGTCACTAAACGTGTTTCCATAGTGTTGAAATCTTTCAGCCAATATGCTTCACAAAGGGCGAATCGATCAGGCCAAAGTTTCTAATAAATGTTCATTCAATATTCTTAAGAAAACTGTACAACGTCATTACAGACGAGAAGAGTTGGTTCTTGATTTAGAAATGTCGTTACCCTTTCATATCGCGTTAAACTGCACAGATTGTAGGTTTTAGTTAATGACGCTTTTTTTTACTCGATGCATTATTGATAGCTGCATCCTCGGTGTTTTTTTTTGTAAGTTTTTAATAGAAAATTATAACCAATCTCTTTTAATTAGACGACTGGTTGGCAATTTACGATTTATGCTATATTTGCATTTTTCTATACACGAGTTCATTATTCGAACTTTCTTAAAAGTAAAAGTTATTGTTGATGGATGGTTAACGAAAGCCATGTATAATGTATAATCGTATTTATGTAATTTGAATACTTTTTTTGGAAAATAATATTTATAACTTATGAAAGACTTATGTCCTCTTTCATTAGGATGAAACTTTAGAGTCAGTCGCCTTGTTTATAAAATAGCATAACATTTTATGAGTTTCAACAAATATTTTCAAACATCAAACAAGCCTACTACAGGACCACAATGCGTCTTAAAATATGGCCACTCTGAGAAATTCTTTTGAAGTTGGTTAATAAATTATTACAACCATTGAGAAATTGACAGAACTTGGTTATGTCCCACTATGGCAATTTTTGTTTATTACAAGAGCAAATTGATTTTCTAGAAAACTATCAAAGTAACCATAACAACGAATACAAAAATATCATGGTCGTTTTTAATTCCTATTTGTTTTTTTAAAAAACTAGTTCTCTACTTAACCTTTACCAATTAGTCTCGAGGCAATAGAAAAGAACAAATATTGATTTTTTTTTAAAATGTACACAAGGGAACAAAACGTCCTTTGCCTTTCTTGCCGTCACCTACCTGGCTAGCTATGATGCTTCTCGTTGTTCCATTGGTTGATTTCTCGATGACGTTACTTTTAACATTCGCCTTGATCGTTACATGGAACTTTTTTTAAAATTTTAAATCAATGAAATAAAGTATCGATTCCTAGCAGAAGGAAAACAAAGCTGTATGAATAGGATCTATTGTTTGCTGTTCTTGATAAACAGTGCGTGCCTGTTTGCAATCATCATGGTGGCTGAATCAAGTAATGAAACTTCTCTTCGAATGAGAGATCTAACATCTAATTTATTTCTCGCAATTTCTCTCCAGCAAAGCTTTAGAAATATGGAAAACATCTAACACCCAATTCATGATCAATGAAGGACAAACAGGACTTTTAATAAAAATAATTTAAATAGGCCTGAAAAGTGCAAATGTAAACGAAAATCATTTCTTTTAAGATTTGACCTCACAAATGCACATTGAATTTACTATTTTACCAAAACAAAACTAAAATTCGTCCCTGTCATTTGTTTTATTGATTTAAAAACTACTTGAAAAGTTAGAATGGAACCATGGTTTGAATTTTTGTAAAGTTTACAATGTCTTAATAATTAAATCTAATAAAATTAAGGAAGGCTGAAACTTTGTGCCAAATATAAACAGACTTGAACATTTTCAATGACAAGTCTGTGTGACTGCTGGAAGAGGGAAGACACGCAGGCAGGTTTAAACGACTGCGAGTGGCTTCCCCTGAACTCAATTCAAAGTCTCAAAGAAAGGCGACGCGATCTATTGCCAGCCTTGCACATGGCGATTTAAGAATCGATATCTCAAAACATTCGATTCTGAACGATTTGATGGCGTTACCATGTCATTTAAAGGGTGGAGATTAGAAACGAAGACTTCAATCTGAGATTTCTGTACGTGCTGCAAGCTTCTCATGCAGGGTTGCGTGTTGATAATGATATCATTTTTCGAGAAAAATGACAAATGATCAATAAAAGTCACATGACATGCTCAGACAATCATATTTGTTACGACTATGACAACACGATTCAGTTGGGGAAGGGGGGGGGAAGGCCCCGACTACTAGACAACACAAGTAAGTGACAAAGAAAGCCCTGATGACTGGGACAACACAAGTAAGTGACAAAGAAAGCCCTGATGACTAGGACAACACAAGTAAGTGACAAAGAAAGCCCTAATGACTAGGACAACACAAGTAAGTGACAAATAAAGCCCCGACTAGTCGATCAGAGGCGATGATATCGACCAAAATGTCAATGAGCCGCCATGCTAGGCGTGCTTAACATTAAAGTCTGTAGGTTGTCTTACAATTCATCGAACTATTTCATCCAGACATTATGTCTAAATTCTCAGTAACATCAATAAAAATATGTAGCTCAACAGTGTTAATGGTTCAGAGGTTAAGTGTTGTAAGTATAAATAAAACTTCGAACCAGAATATTAGATTAAGCAAATGTTTTAATCACTCATTTCTAGAGCAAATTTATGAATAATTTCTCCTTTCTATTAACGGTGTAAGCGTGACGTCAGTAAACTTTGAAACCCTATGAAACCTTAAGTTGGGATTGCGCCCAAGCCGTCTGAATGTGACCATTGCTTTAATTGAGATAATTTAAACTTAAGTACACGTTCTCCTGTGCATGAAGTTAGAATTTCATAATAAGGATTTTCAACAAGCACAGCGGGCGTCTGTCCTTTAACTGATGTAGAGCTTTGACTGCATGGGAGTGAGGATTACAGGAGAACTCTCATGGGAGTGAGGATTACAGGAGAACTCTCATAGAGAGAGGATTACAGGAGAACTCTCATAGAGAGAGGATTATGTAACTATAACTATATTTATATGTGACTCTTTATGTAGGCGTTCTCACAGAACATAATCTTGTGCACAATAATTCACTGAAGAATTTGTTTCTCCAAAACAACTTTAATATATATATATATTATGTACACATAGATATCATTTGAGGTAATATAACGTGGAAATCTTGAGGCATACACCATACATCCTTCCTCGACGGAAGTCTACACACAACTGTTCGCCCAACACTTTCAACCAATAGCAATGCTCCTTTCTTCCTGCGTCCACCATTCATGTGACCTTACGTCACAAAATTATGTTAATCAGATGTGACAGATTACAGGAGAACTCTCAAAGAGAGAGGATTACAGGAGAACTCTCATATAGAGTGAGGATTACAGGAGTACTCTCATAGAGAGAGGATTACATGAGAACTCTCATGGGAGAGAGGATTACAGGAGAACTCTCATATAGAGAGAGGATTACAGGAGAACTCTCATAGAGAGAGGATTACAGGAGAACTCTCATAGAGAGAGGATTACAGGAGAACTCTCATATAGAGAGAGGATTACAGGAGTACTCTCATAGAGAGAGGATTACAGGAGAACTCTAATAGAGAGAGGATTACAGGAGTACTCTCATGGGAGAGAGGATTACAGGAGTACTCTCATAGAGAGAGGATTACAGGAGAACTCTCATAGAGAGAGGATTACAGGAGAACTCTCATATAGAGAGAGGATTACAGGAGTACTCTCATAGAGAGAGGATTACAGGAGAACTCTCATAGAGAGAGGATTACAGGAGAACTCTCATATAGAGAGAGGATTACAGGAGTACTCTCATAGAGAGAGGATTACAGGAGAACTCTCATAGAGAGAGGATTACAGGAGTACTCTCATAGAGAGAGGATTACAGGAGAACTCTCATAGAGAGAGGATTACAGGAGAACTCTCATATAGAGAGAGGATTACAGGAGCACTCTCATGGAGAGAGGATTACAGGAGAACTCTCATAGAGAGAGGATTACAGGAGATCTCTCATATAGAGAGAGGATTACAGGAGTACTCTCATGGGAGAGAGGATTACAGGAGAACTATCATGGGAGAGAGGATTACAGGAGTACTCTCATGGGAGAGAGGATTACAGGAGAACTATCATAGAGAGAGGATTACAGGAGTACTCTCATAGAGAGAGGATTACAGGAGAACTCTCATAGAGAGAGGATTACAGGAGAACTCTCATAGAGAGAGGATTACAGGAGTACTCTCATGGGAGAGAGGATTACAGGACAACTCTCATAGAGAGAGGATTACAGGAGAACTCTCATAGAGAGAGGATTACAGGAGAACTCTCATAGAGAGAGGATTACAGGAGTACTCTCATGGGAGAGAGCATTACATGAGAACTCTCATAGAGAGAGGATTACAGGAGAACTCTCATAGAGAGAGGATTACAGGAGTACTCATGGGAGAGAGGATTACAGGAGTACTCTCATGGGAGAGAGCATTACATGAGAAATCTCATAGAGAGAGGATTACAGGAGTACTCTCATGGGAGAGAGGATTACAGGAGAACTCTCATAGAGAGAGGGTTACAGGAGTACTCTCATGGGAGAGAGGATTACAGGAGAACTCTCATAGAGAGAGGATTACAGGAGTACTCTCATGGGCGAGAGCATTACAGGAGAACTCTCATAGAGAGAGGATTACAGGAGTACTCTCATGGGAGAGAGGATTACAGGAGTACTATCATGGGAGAGAGGATTACAGGAGTACTCATGGGAGAGATGATTACAGGAGTACTCTCATGGGAGAGAGGATTACAGGATAACTCTCATAGAGAGAGGATTACAGGATAACTCTCATAGAGAGAGGATTACAAGAGTACTCTCATGGGAGAGAGGATTACAGGAGTACTCACATGGGAGAGAGCATTACAGGAGCACTCTCATGGGAGAGAGGATTACAAGAGTACTCTCATCCTAAACCCAAGAAGTGTTTCTATCATACAAGAAACTCTCAGCACCTGTGGCATTATGGCTTCGAATTCTGATGATGTCATTTTCTACGAATCAAGATCTTGAGAACTTCCTGAAGTTTGTAGCCCGAGCCTGGTAGAATCTATCCTGAAGTTCGTAGCCCGAGCCTGGTGAAATCTATCCTGAAGTTCGTAGCCCGAGCCTGGTGGAATCTATCCTGAACGCATTGGATTAAATCAGAAACTTTGTTGTACTGTAAGGTAACATCGGAACAGAAACGAAACGACGCAAATACGAGGCAATGAGAAAACGGGACTTCCCAACCCATCCCATTACTGCAGTTAGTTGTCTTGGGATGAACCTTTGGCAGACAACTTTAGGAGCACAAAGAGTGGGCAGACGTCACAGGTTCTGCAGTTAGTTGTCTCGGGATTAACCTTTGGCAGACAACTTTAGGAGCACAAAGAGTAGGCAGACGTCACAGGTACTGCAGTTAGTTGTCTTGGGATGAACCTTTGGCAGACAACTTTAGGAGCACAAAGAGTGGGCAGACGTCACAGGTACTGCAGTTAGTTGTCTCGGGATGAACCTTTGGCAGACAGTTTTAGGAGCACAAAGAGTGGGCAGACGTCACAGGTACTGCAGTTAGTTGTCTCGGGATGAACCTTTGGCACACAACTTTAGGAGCACAAAGAGTGGGCAGACGTCACAGGTACTGCAGTTAGTTGTCTCGGGATGAACCTTTGGCAGACAACTTTAGGAGCACAAAGAGTAGGGCAGACGTCACAGGTACTGCAGTTAGTTGTCTCGGATGAACCTTTGGCACACAACTTTAGGAGCACAAAGAGTGGGCAGACGTCACAGGTACTGCAGTTAGTTGTCTCGGGATGCACCTTTGGCACACAACTTTAGGAGCACAAAGAGTGGGCAGACGTCACAGGTACTGCAGTTAGTTGTCTCGGGATGAACCTTTGGCACACAACTTTAGGAGCACAAAGAGTGGGCAGACGTTAAAGGTACTGCAGTTAGTTGTCTCGGGATCAACCTTTGGCAGACAACTTTAGGAGCACAAAGAGTGGGCAGACGTCACAGGTACTGCAGTTAGTTGTCTCGGGATGAACCATTGGCAGACAACTTTAGGAGCACAAAGAGTGGGCAGACGTCACAGGTACTGCAGTTAATTGTCTCGGGATGAACCTTTGGCAGACAACTTTAGGAGCACAAAGAGTGGGCAGACGTCACAGGTACTGCAGTTAGTTGTCTCGGGATGAACCTTTGGCAGACAACTTTAGGAGCACAAAGAGTGGGCAGACGTCACAGGTACTGCAGTTAGTTGTCTCGGGATGAACCTTTGGCAGACAACTTTAGGAGCACAAAGAGTGGGCAGACGTCACAGGAACCAGTAGGCAAGGGTACATGTAAGACAAGCTGAAAAGATTTGTGGGGGAAGATCATTGGCCAACACTCGTGTTTGATGACTCAATGAAAACTGAATATTGTCACCAAATCTTACCTCAACAGTCGGTTTCACAACAGGTATTGGAACTGCGCCGACAATGCAGCTTGGTCCCAAATTAGTAACCATCTGTTGAATTCGTGCCCCACGCTGGACGTACTGGGGGTTAAAAAAAAGGGGGGGGGGCTATCTTCACTGAGAAAATAATTAAGTATTGCTATTAAAAACGAATTTAGCCGCTTGTAAAGTTACTTGCAAGGAATCAAAAGCGTAAGCTCGAGCTCTAAATTAGATGAAAGTTAATTTATTTGGATTATCTCAGCTCAAGTAACAAGACAATAACTGAGGCAGGGTGTGAAATACAAATTGGGCAAACAACGAAACACATTCGTTCCTGACTATCATCAGACGTTCCTGACTATCATCAGACGTTCCTGACTATCATCAGACGTTCCTGACTATCATCAGACGTTCCTGACTATCATCAGACGTTCCTGACTATCATCAGACGTTCCTGTCTATCATGAGACGTTCATGACTATCATCATACGTTCCTGACTATCATCAGACGTTCCTGACTATCATCAGACGAAACTGTTAAAATATGAAATCACGTTCAATAACTTGGACTGGAGAAAGAGGCTGAGAAAGGCAGTGGAAGAAGAGATATAAGAGAGAGAGAGAGAGAGAGAGAGAGAGAGAGAGGAGAGAGAGAGAGAGAGAGAGAGAGAGAGAGAGAGAGAGAGAGGAGAGAGAGAGAGAGATAGTGAGAAACAGAGAGATAGAGCGAGAAAGAGAGAGAGAGAGAGAGAGAAAGAAGAGGAGCATAAGAAGTGGAATGAGAGACAGAAGTCAAATTCTTTCAACTCGTTGTACCTTTCAATCATGAATGAAACAACCTCTTTAGTTTGAATGTTTTCGGTTTACCAACGAGTACATTGTTTGCTTTCGTTGCTATGGCTGTAGGTTGCATCCCGTTCATGTTAGGAAATGTGTTGTATAGAAACAAAAGCCGGAAATGTCAGGTGATCAATGCCGGGAAAGGGTGGGGGGTGGGGGGGGGAGTAGCCAGAAGAAAGCTGATGTCCCTATTGTAGTGAATGCCTTGAAGCTTAATGAATCCATGAGTGAGTTGTGTCAATGGGAACAATAGCACGTTGAATGTGACAATTTTTGACTTTTTCATTTGAATGTCACTATAGTATATGACACATTCTTAGTGCAAACACATACAGCTGAACTATAGAGGGTCTTGGGAAACATTTATTATCAACTGCACTGAGAGTCGAGAGTACCTGATTTGAAGCGATCATTGTTCTAACAGGTCCACTATAGTACCAGGCCATCAGTCTACTATAGTAGCAGGCCATCAGTCTACTATAATAGCAGGCCATCAGTCTACTATAATAGCAGGCCATCAGTCTACTATAGTACCAGGCCATCAGTCTACTATAGTACCAGGCCATCAGTCTACTATAATAGCAGGCCATCAGTCTACTATAATAGCAGGCCATCAGTCTACTATAATAGCAGGCCATCAGTCTACTATAGTAGCAGGCCATCAGTCTACTATAATAGCAGGCCATCAGTCTACTATAGTAGCAGGCCATCAGTCTACTATAATAGCAGGCCATCAGTCTACTATAATAGCAGGCCATCAGTCTACTATAATAGCAGGCCATCAGTCTACTATAATAGCAGGCCATCAGTCTACTATAATAGCAGGCCATCAGTCTACTATAGTAGCAGGCCATCAGTCTACTATAATAGCAGGCCATCAGTCTACTATAATAGCAGGCCATCAGTCTACTATAGTACCAGGCCATCAGTCTACTATAATAGCAGGCCATCAGTCTACGTCACTACTATATAGCAGGCCTTCAGTCTACTATAGTAGCAGGTCTTCAATCCACTATAGTAGCAGTCTACTTTAGCTTTGTTTTATCATGACATGAATGTTTTATATCCATTGTGTATTTTTCACAAATTCATTCCAATGTTAACCTAGGTGACCCCAGTCTTAGTCTATATTATTATTATTATCATTATTACTATTATTATTATTTATTATTATTATTAGTAGTATTCGTATTATTATTATTCTCCCTTAGAACTCAGACACCTATCGTCACAACCTCTGGGAAGCAACCCAACATTAGGGAAGTCTCCTACCCCTACCCCTTCTCATATACCAACATGTTATCACCAACAAAGCGCCTGCTGCCATTGCTGTCTGCCGTCTGTTTATTTGTACAGATCAATCAATATATTTTCTCATCGATTGTTCTGTGCCCCTTGTCATACGCTCCTTCATGTAACGATAAATTGTGGATTCGGTTGAACTCAAAACTAACACTAACAGCCAAAAATAGCCTTTAGTACACTGAAGCATACATATAAAGTAATACGTGTTAGAGATAATCCGTGCATTTTTAACCCTGCTTAATATTAACATCAGATCTACTCCCTCTTATCTAATGCCCAGCTGTGACTCTACTGGTTCGTCTCTATCTACGCAGCTGTCCGGTACTACGACAGTTTTCTACAGCTCTTCGCATTAGTTCTCTTTCGTCTGTCATATACGGCTGTCCAGCTCAGTACCCTAAGCTCCAAATTCCAAATGTCCCTATATCAGTCATTGAACTCTCCATCGAATATTCACTACCAAAGTTTTCTCCCCAAATTTCATGGACTTTCCTAAATAACTTCCCATCTCTCCCTGCATGTCAGTATCTTGTTGATCCCATCAGTCCCTGCATGTCAATATCTTGATCCCATCAGTCCCTACATGTCAATATCTTGATCCCATCAGTCCCTGCATGTCAATATCTCGTTGATCCCATCAGTCCCTACATGTCAATATCTTGATCCCATCAGTCCCTACATGTCAATATCTTGATCCCATCAGTCCCTGCATGTCAATATCTTGATCCCATCAGTCCCTACATGTCAATATCTTGATCCCATCAGTCCCTGCATGTCAATATCTTGATCCCATCAGTCCCTACATGTCAATATCTTGATCCCATCAGTCCCTACATGTCAATATCTTGATCCCATCAGTCCCTGCATGTCAATAGCTTGTTGATCCCATCAGTCCCTGCATGTCAATATCTTGATCCTATCAGTCCCTGCATGTCAATATCTTGTTGATCCCATCAGTCCCTGCATGTCAATATCTTGTTGATCCCATCAGTCCCTGCATGTCAATATCTTGTTGATCCCATCAGTCCCTGCATGTCAATATCTTGATCCTATCAGTCCCTGCATGTCAATATCTTGTTGATCCCATCAGTCCCTGCATGTCAATATCTTGTTGATCCCATCAGTCCCTGCATGTCAATATCTTGATCCTATCAGTCCCTGCATGTCAATATCTTGTTGATCCCATCAGTCCCTGCATGTCAATATCTTGTTGATCCCATCAGTCCCTGCATGTCAATATCTTGTTGATCCATATTGTCACTGTCATGTTATCTCTGAAACAATCTGGTGTCTTTTCACCTATGATATCTACATGATGTATACATTCTTCAACACTTCCATTCTAGGAACTCTAATGGATTGTGCGTGCAATCAGTAAGGAAGATGTCAAAGATAATAGTTTTTTCAGAAAATTTTCCACTTCTGATTTTTAGAATTATAGGTCTACAGCATTCAAATTCGAATGCTACAGATTTTTTACTACAGATAAAATGAAGATATTTCCCCATCAATGGAATTTCCCTTTTTACTTTGTCTATAAAGTTTGACTTAAGGTTGATCGGTTCTCTCTATCTTTCAACACGTTATAGGTCACTCTCTATCGCTTTCAAAACTTACCCACAGGATATGTTATCTGCCTGCCCAGAGTATGATTCCATTATGTTGCTCTGCTGTCTGTCCACGTGATATGATTTCATTATATTGTGTGCTGTCTGCCCACAGTATATATGATTCCATTATATTGTCTGCTGTCTGCACACAGCGTATGATTCCTTAAAAGTGTCTGCTGTCTGCCAACAATAGATTATTTCATTATATTGTGTGCTGTCTGCCCACAGTATATGATTTCATTATATTGTCTGCTGTCTGTCAACAGTATATGATTTCATTATATTGTGTGCTGTCTGCCCACAGTATATGATTCCATTATATTGTCTGCTGTCTGCACACAACGTATGATTCCTTAAAAGTGTCTGCTGTCTGCCCACAATAGATTATTTCATTAAATTGTGTGCTGTCTGCCCACAGTAGATGATTTCATTATATTGTGTGCTGTCTGCCCACAGTGTATGACTTTCATTACATTGTCTACTGTCTGCCCACAGTATATGATTCAATAAAATTGTCTGCTGTCTGTCCACAGGCTATGGGCATATCGCACCTAAGACTGTCTGGGGACGCCTGGTATGTATTGCCTATGCCGTGTTAGGCATCCCCTTGATGCTCCTCTGCCTTGCCAACCTCGGTGACGCCCTTGCCGATATCTTTAGGTTTATATATTCCAAAATATGTTGCTGTGGTTGCTGCCGTAAGAAGAGGAAGAGCAAAAACAAAGTGAGTCATCTTTATTAAGTGTACATTTTTAAAATCGATTTTATTATTTAGTATTTTTGCCTTCAAAGTTTCGAAATTTAATAACCCTTAAAAACAAAGTTTTTGACTATAAATCACTTATTTATGGGACATAACTGAAAAGTATTGATTATGTTCAATATAATACGCACCACGCGACAGACTATCATAAACATTTACAGATCGGGAAAATATTATAAAGTATGTTCAATATAATACGTATCGCGCGACAGACTAGCACAAACATTTACATGCTGCCTAGGGATACATCAAGATAATCTAATAAGTAAAATGTAAAAAAATCTTTTTTTGAAAAAAGGACACGCTTTTATTTACAAACATTTACAGACTGAAACGCGCTGATCTCCCCTGCCCTTGATGTAAACACGGGAATTTGGTAAACGAGGGCTGGAGTGAAACCAGTGAGCCTTGGAGGTCAACTCTAGCATACGACTATACATTCTAAATAGTGATAAATAGAGATAAACAAAAAATTGATTAATTTAATTACGTTTCAAGATTTGAAGGAAGGATGGATGGATGGATACAACATAAAAACAGTGTTTACATAAAGGGCAGGGGAGATCAGCGCGTTTCAGTCTGTAAATGTTTGTAAATAAAAGCGTGTCCTTTTTAAAAAAAGATTTTTTTTTACATTTTACTTATTTATATTTTTTGTTACCACGTTTTTATTACACGCTTTTTTAATTTGCTTTCGTGTCTGTCTGTCCGCAATTTTTCAAATTTGCGAACGTAAAATTAAACCACTTTTGATGGTCCTAGAGAGCTCACAATTTTACCACAGATAGATCTTGGATGACAATGCATTGTATAAAATTTTCAGATCAATCGAAAGTACCATTATTAAATTATTGAATTTTAAAGTTTATCTCTATATAAGCATCGGTATTATCCGTCTGCTATTGTTTATATTTACATTCACGTGCCGAGTTCACACCAGCCCCGACCACATCAACTATGTCCCACGTTTTTAATCATATTAAATTAAAGTATTTGAACTTATAAGTTTTAAATTATTTTCTTCTTTTTAGTCCACTTATAAAAATGTGGTTTTTAAAAATCCTTTCTTACCTTTATTTATTTTTCCGTGGGTGGGCGGGCGGGACCACGACAGAAGATTGTGAAGTTAATATAAGGGATTTTTAAAAAGGTAAAGTGATTCTGATGTAATAATATTCTACAACTATCGAAATATAGACACTTAAAAGTTGGGAGAATTATAAAAAGCCAGATGCTGCTTTCTCATTGACATGATGTGTAACAATTTCCCTTCTGTTCAGGTCTCAAACTCAGAGAGCAGCACGCCTGTTCCTTGGGACAACTCCGACAAAAAGGCTTTAGCTGGTAAAGTAGTGGTAACTCTTGCTGCGGTCGACTTGTTCACTTTCGAATTAATTATCTTGAATGTCTAGAAATTGAAAGCTTAAAATCAGGTTTCGTCAAGGAATAACCTGATCTACGACATCAGATTCTGAAATCGAGGACGTGTCGACGTACGTTCACAAGACACAAGTGGCCGTTGTCGCGAAATAAAGTCTCCCCCTAAATAAGTTCTCCCCCGGAGACTTTGCTTGATACTGCCATATCGTTTAAAAATATGGCGATTTCTTTATATGCGGAAATTATTGTAAATGTATTAGGGCGTGGAGTGGACAGTAATGCAATGTTTAAAAATTAAATTGAAGAAAACATAATAATAGTATTTTAAAGAGCAGTTGTTCATAATATATCTAGTTGGATAATTGTTGCCGATCTAGTCCCCGGGCATAGTTGAGGACATAAATCTATGAATGGGTGATAAAACAAGAGGTTTGTCCATTAAAAACTATGATGTGGTATTTAATTGTTAAAATTATTATGCAATATGAAACACAAAATTGAGCACCACCAAAATAAGTATTGTATAACAAAATGAGGTGAGAGGTTGCAGACATTAAAAATATAATAATTAGATAACAAGACTTATTTCCTTCAGAACACCCAGACATTTTGCCATAATTCCATTAAATCATCGTTTAAAAACAAATTTCATAGATACTCAAGACCCACTCACCGTGGATTTCTCACGTCTGCCCACAAGGTCACCGACAGATAGTCTGGATACAAGTGACACCAAAAAGCTGAGGCCAAGCTCTAGAAGCAGTTCAAGGAGCTTTAGCCCAGGTCGGAGCAAGGTGAGTTGTCGGACTTGAATGTACTGGAAGTCAGGGGCGGATTAAGACTGCACGGGGCCCCTGGCTGCAATTCAAACTGGGGCCCTATCCAGCCAGTGTACCTTTAGATAAAATGATTGCTAGCAGCTAATATAAGACTGTAACTTGTAAATATTCATCCAAAATGATTATTCATGAAAAAACCGAATTTGATTTTGAAGAAATAACTTTTTGCCGGTATCCTAAAATTGAGTGTAAAAGACAATTTTATAAATTCAAAAAACACCTGGAAAAAAAATTCAAACCTCAACCAGGGATCGAACCCTCCACTGCTTGCACCAGAAGCCTTAGTACTTCACATTCGGCCACGAGATCTCTTTTAGGAAAGTCAATTTAAAATATATATATTATATTCTTTAATAATTTATGTTATTGAGCCTATCAAATCAGGTTTTTTGACTGCTAAGACTATCGTGTGGGAAAAGAGATCATTTTAATAGATGAGATTTTATTAATTTATCATATTTTCAGCAATTCATGTATACATTTGTCCACATTTATTATAAAATATGCTAAGTTTGGGGGCCCCAAATCATCGGGGGCCCCTGGCTTTAGCCCGTTCAGCCCCCCCCCCTTAATCCGCCATAGCTGAAAGTACACCGCTGGTTTCTTGATGTAATAGCATCTGTCGCTTAGAAGGCTTCTTAGGGCTTCCATATTTTTCCAAGAACACGTGCACAATGAACGTTGGCATTTATCTTACAAACTACTGATGCTAAGAAGAAAAACAAAAGGTTTCGTTTAAGATCTCATAGTTACATATAAGAAATGACAGGTTTCATATTTTAAAATTTTAAATCTTGTCATTACTGATATCGAAATTTAAGAGCTTTAGAAATTTTTAGTACAACAACAAAAAAAAAGATTTTAATACGTAATTTTTAATTCGAATGTTAACTCATGGCGATTGTTTTTCTTGTGGTAGATCAACACCAAAAGAATAATTTATATTGACCCAAATCTTGCGTAAACCCAAAGCGCCGTGCCTATATTTTAGTGTGACATCTAACATTTATTATAAAAACCACGTACCTGATATATCACTGCATATCTGATTAGTTGTTCAACGAATCTGAAAAATTTCAACAACATTAAAAAAAAATAATAATAATAAAATAAAATATAAAAAAAAATTTGTAACACTTTTTTGTTTGTTTGAAGCTGCTAATTAAAGTTTTGACAGAAAAAAAAATTCATATTTTTACAAATAATTTTTTCAGGTTATCGTTACATTCCTTCATTTGAAAAAAATAATAAACAATAAATAAATATAACTTACCGGCCTAAATAAAGACAAACATTCTTTGGCCAAACATAACTAAAGTAAAATACGATTTTATCTTTGGTATAATTTTTAGCTAGCGTTCATGAACCTTTAGTATTTAGTAGTAGACAGCATAGTGTGATATTCTCTATGAATTGTTCTGAAAGTTTAGCTCTGTCAGTTAAGCCATTGATTTGGTCACATCACATGGGGATGTTTTATTTTGTAATTCTGATGTTATGTGTGGTCCAGGTAAAGATCGCGCCCCTCAACCTCAAGAAGAATGACCCGGTCACTTTGGATGATGACAGTGACAGCGATGATGACGATGACCTGGACGAGAAGAAGGTCACCGTTCCCCTGACCATCACCATGATTGTGATCGGAGGCTACATCTTCGGCGGTGCTGTTCTCTTCGGCCTGTGGGAGGGCTGGGATTGGCTGCAGTCTGCCTACTTCTGCTTCATCACCCTCAGCACCATTGGCTTCGGAGACGTGGTGCCAGGCACGGATTTCGAGAACCCCCAAGCCCAGGCACAGCTGCTGCTCGGTAGTGTGTACGTGTTGTTTGGCATGGCGATCCTGTCAATGTGCTTCTCTCTCATGCAGGAGGAGATCCTCGCCAAGGCTCGGTGGATTGGCCAGAAACTGGGTATATTAGAGAAGGACGCCGACGATTGATAGATTTCCACGAGATCCGCTGAAAGCCAATGGCTGACGGGGGAATGTTTCGAACGTCGGTTAAAACTTTATGTGGTTGTTTTCACTAAACGGTCTTTTACTGCTGGAATTATTGTAGAACTTATGTGTTGATAAATGTGTAAGTTTCTCAAAAATCATATTTATTCATGGTGTAACCATAAATCTTGTTTGGCCGAGCTTAAAATAAATTATGTTCATCGTTTTTAGCGGGCAAGTATGCCCTGACTTTTTGCTTAGAAATGTTATCTCGAAATAGTTGAAGCTGTACATGACTCGTTTGAGATTTTTTTCACATTTTGTGTAGCTCCACCGAACATTGCAGATGATTTTCACCTACCATCATATCAGTCAACTATGGGCGTAGCCAGTGGTGAGTGGGCGAACACCCCCCCTCCCCCCCCCAAGTAGCTCAGTTTTTTTAATGAAAGGTTTAAATTTTCCGACAATTGCTGATTTTTTTTTCATCCATAAAATTTGGAAACAGTGCATGAGACTGTACCCAACCATAGTTCTGATGTCTAAAATATAATAAAATAGTTTGGAATGTATTCAAATGTTAGAAATAGACATTGGATCAATGGATTTAAGCGCATTAAAATGTAGAAACTTTTGAAAAATATTTATAATTTTTTGAAAACTGTTAAAATTGTTCCTGAATATTTTAAAGACTTAAATAGCTTATGTATTGTCGTAGTGATTTGAACATTACCTTGAAACAATTTCCTTATTGTTTTTTTTAATAGATCTTTTAAATTCAAATAACTGAATTTGCAGAATGACACTTTCTATTTAGTTACATACTTATATCCGGGCCGATTAAATCTTATATCCGGAAAACTTTAAAAAAACGGACCATATCAGGAATAAATTGATTCCATCTTAAATATATTTTAAAATTTCGGGCCGTCCATAAATGACGTCACGCGATTTTGGCCGATTTTTACGTCACACTTCGTCACAAAACCGTAGACCCCCTCCAATATGACGTTACAAAGTGTTGAACACCATAAAAGAGGTATTTTCTATTTGAAATTGAGCCTATTTCAAATCACTTTTTTTCCATTGAAGTATGCATTTAGTGTAAGGCTGCACTCTAATATCGTAACACGCGTGAAGCCCATGTAAAACGTCATTAAATAAATTGTAAACAATCACATATTTGAGTGGAACGTTTATTTACAGTTGCGCGTTTTTGATGTGATGTCACTTTTTTAAACACCCCCCTTCTCGTCACGTTTCCTCACAAAGGTCAACCCCCTTCCCCCTTGGTGCGTGACGTCATTTATGGACGGCCCCTATGTTTACAAAAAATTAAAAATTAGTAAACCTCATATGCTTTTTCTTGGATTATGACTTCGATTGATTGTTTCTTTTTGTATTTGTTTTTTTTTAATATCTCAACATAAACTTAATATTTTCAATTTTTCTACACATTTTTTCTCTTCTTATTTTATTCGTGTTCCTACTTTTAAGTTACATCCGCTCTTTATCATTCTTAGAAATTAAGCCTATGTAAAACTACTAAGACGAATTTAAATGCCTTTCCTGATTTATTTTTTTTACTTCCCCCTTTTCCATTATTTCTTTACACATCTGTGATAAAAATAATTCATTAAAAAAGTTGTAAAAATATTTTGATTGACTTTTGAGTAAAATATTTTATTTTGGTCAAAAATTGATAGCTTACTTTTGAAATCCTGATAATAAATTCAAAATATTTATATAAAATTCGGTAGCTGCTTGTCTAACTCATGTGAATTTCTCCAAAAATTCCATTAATAATTTTGATCACTGCAGTTTTCAAGACACAATGACGTTATCTTGTTCGGAGCGAGCTACAACACTGTTAGTCGCTACAGGGCAGTTTCCAACAGGAATGTGTCAGACAGGAGTGTGTCATTGTCAGAATAAGAGTGTGTCAGTTACAGACCAGAAGTGTCCTGCAGAGTGTGTCATGTCATCAGAGGAGTGTCATGTCAGACAGGAGTGTGTCATGTCAACAGGGATGCGTCATGCAGAGTGTGTCAGTGTTACCAGACAGGATGCGTCAGGCAGGAGTGTGTCAGTGTCAGACAGGATGGCGTCAGGCAGGTGTGTGCATGTGTCAGACAGGAGTGTGTCAGTGTCATGCAGGAGTGTGTCAGTGTCAGACAGGAGTGTTCAGTGTCAGACAGGAGTGCGTCAGGCAGGAGTGTGTCAGGCCAGACAGGAGTGTCGTCAGGCAGGAGTGTGTCATACAACAGAGAGCGTCAAGGCATGAGTGTGTCAGTGTCAGACAGGAGATGTGTCAGTGTCAGAAAGGAGGTGTCAGTGTCAGACACGAGTGCGTCATGCAGGGAGTGTGTCAGTGTCAGGCAGGAGTGGTGTCAATCTGTGTGTAAACTTAAATAACACATATTAAAGTGGAAGTTCAATTACCGATATACTCGCATATATGAATACATCGCTTTAAGTCGACCCCTAAAAACTGCATTAAAATGGCCAGTTTTTGCATAACCCGCATATAATCGACCATACAATTGTCTAATTGTACTGTCCATAAGAACCATCAATATAGGAAACATTGTTTTGTTTTTTTTATATGTATGCTTTTCTTAATTTTTTTTTTAATGCCATATCTTTTAAACTACGAAAATGAATTCTCCATGGTAAAATTCATACTCATATAATTATCAGCTATGCATACGTTAAATTCTTTGAAGTGACACATCTGTAGATATATATAATATATATAGATATCCTATATAAATATATATATATATTATGATAACTCTGTACTCCACATCCAAAATAAAGAGTCAGATTGCGATGAAAATGTGTGGCTGGAAAATAAGGCATTAGTTCTGTCCTTGTGTCCATTTTATTTAAGCGCATATAAGCCAGCCTCCAATTTCAGTATTGTTTTTTAAAGTTCAATTCGCTTATATGCATATATACGTAAAGAAGGTGTGTAGATAGTGAAATAATTTTTACTTGAATCAATTTAATTCAATAAAAATTTTAACAAGCAAAACACATGTAAAAAGAGACAAAGTTCTAGTAAAAGGCTTCAATTTACGAAAGGCTAAATTATCTAATATCTGAAAATGCCATACGGAGTATAAGAAACAAAAATATCTTCTTTCATGCCCTTTGCCAGACAAATATAAGACACTATGACATCATCAAATGATACACTGCGTAGTTCATCACTTTCTCATGCACAAGGACAACAAAATTTATCTGACCATCATTCTTCTAACATCATTTTGTATCCCCTTCGGCTGAGATATAGATCTCTCTCCAGAACAATGTCCAGAATCATTGCTCCCACATCGGGGAATGATAATTGGATACGATGGTTAAATACAGATACCTATTTAGCTAAATATTTACTTATCTCCACTCTCCACTGAAAGGTAAACCATGCTTTGCCATAATAGATATGACAGCCTCAATTCGTCTAAGAACATTTTTCCAGTACTGCCAAGTATTATTTATTTGTTCTGATAGGTCTATTTAGCAGTAAGTTGTTGAGCCACGTTTTCTTGTAATATTTTTTTTACCGAAGCTGTTCTATGATCAACTGATTTTTCATGACTTTGAATTAAATAGGTGTTGCATCAATAATAAAATATTTGAGTTTATATGACAATTGCTCACTAAAACAATTTTGGGGGCTCCCAAAATAGTGGGGGCCCTAAGCTATAGCTTGTTTACCATATAGGTAAATCAAGGACTGAGCAGAAAGGGACATAAAAAACAACCCAATAGAAACTGTAAAACAAAAAAGCTTCTAGATTACTCAACAAACTCAACAGTTAACTCATCCCAATCCTTGATGTACTTTTCCAAGCCTCTCTAAACCAGGGTAAATTTCCCCTTAGATTGGGAACTAGCGAATGTGAGCCCCCTTTTCTTTAAAAAGGGAGATAAAAAAAGACCCTGGTAATTACAGACCTGTACTTAGAGTACATAATATAATATAATTAATCACCTAAGTAAACCTAGTGTCCGATGCCCACACCAACACGGCTTCAGGAAAAACAGATTACGTAAAAGCCAATTATTTGGTCTAAAACTAAGATGCTACCTTACATTGGTCAGACCTATACTAGAATATTGATCTTCTGAATGGGCCCTCTACCACAGAACACATAGTTAAACCATATAATATTCAAACCGGTAAAATTAATTGCTGGTGAATGGGTTACCTCAACAAACCAGGAAAATAAGCACATCATCAACATTCAAAATGTATTTTTTAAATGCAAGACTATACATACACCATGGATGCACTTAGACGCAATAATCTTCTGTATAGAAGGAGTGTCTGTAATATGTAAACAAGATAAGGATGGCAATTGTAACCAAATAGCTGTGCCAGATGAAATTTGCAATACAGGGTCAGTTAAGGCAATGGTAAAGATTCCGAACAATTGTATACAGTGCTTCCAGTTTCATCTCTTGTTGTACAGTAACAAGCATTCAACTATTCAACAAGCATTCAACTATTCAACAAGCATTCAACTATTCAACAAGCATTCAACTATTCAACAAGCATTCAACTATTCAACAAGCATTCAACTATTCAACAAGCATTCAACTATTCAACAAGCATTCAACTATTCAACAAGCATTCAACTATTCAACAAGCATTCAACTATTCAACAAGCATTCAACTATTCAACAAGCATTCAACTATTCAACAAGCATTCAACTATTTAACAAGCATTCAACTATTTAACAAGCATTCAACTATTTAACAAGCATTCAATTATTCAACAAGCATTCAACTATTTAACAAGCATTCAACTATTTAACAAGCATTCAACTATTCAACAAGCATTCAAATTCCACATATGACCAGAATTGCTCAGATAGCATGTTATCATGTAAGACCCTCCGATCCCGCATTTAATGCTTAGAAGACTGCTCTGCAAAAACCAACTAAGCGTGCAATGTCTGACAGCGATGAATTTTGGACTTGACTGCCAAAGGAAAAAAAATCTCGAATCTTGATACAGTCATAAATGTTATGTAGCTAATTCCATAGAAATGTGTTAGATTTCGGATTTTTTCCCTCTACTATAATTTTTTTTTAAATATTACTTTTATTTCTTCTTTTTTTTACGAAATGCACCAATAAAAAGGAAGGAAAAACACAGGCTCATTGCAGTTTGCACTCAACCAACGTAACGTAGAATTTTGCCTTTCCTGTTGGCATTGTTTTCCTCTCCACCTTTACTATCCTTGATGTACTTTTCCAAGCCTCTCTACCCTCTAAACCAGGGTAAATTTCCCCTTAGACTGGGAACTAGCGAATGTGAGCCCCCTTTTCTTTAAAAAGGGCGTGGTGGTCGAGTGGCAGCGCGCTCGACTGGCGTACCGATGGTCACGGGTTCGGATCCATGTGAAGGCAAGGGTTTGTTCCCGGGGCCTAGGGCGTCCCTGAGTCACCCCGCTCCGAATGGGTACCTAACACTACATGTAGTTAGGCGGCTGGGTAATGCGTGGAACCCACAAAGCCGTGGCCTGTGAATGCTGCATCACTTGCCAACAGATCATCTGTCATGGTCTGTGGACGCAATTATATTCTGCATAGAAGGATCGTCTGTATGATAGATAAGATACGATTTTAAGATATCTGCTGTTGGGGTTGCTTTTTTATTCTTACTAGTAAACAGAATTTGCCTGTGCCTATACGTTTTCAATAAGGGATCAGATTATTATGAATTGATTAACCGAGTTCTCAATTATGGTTTCATTTATCCATATACTCGTATGTATAAAAAAAATTTCTCTTTAACTCAAATTCATTTCTAATTTCAGTTGGCTTGCTAGCTTTAATTAATACGTTTTTCTTTAAAAGAAAGTTATTTTGTGTTGTAATTGTATATAATGGTCCTGCGTTTATTTATTTTGCATGGGGACAGAGGTGTAGTAGGTAATATTACTAACACGGGAGGGGGAATTATGGATATTTTTAATCCACAAAGGAACTTGTAGCTAAAACGTATGAGAACCACCAGAGTAAACCATCATTCAAATCAGTGGCGTAGCGAGAGGGGGCAGGGGGAAAATGCCCCAGGCGGTACATTTCTAGGGGCGGAAAATTCCTCGTCGTTAATTGGAATCTAAGAATGAAAATTTTAAAAGAAAGTGGCACTTTTTATCAAAATAAAATAAAAACCAAATAATAAATTATTATTGTTATATATATATAAATCAAGGAACTATCGTAAAATATGTGGAACGTTTCTATAGCCACATTCTTCGGATACTACTGAACAGAAAAACCAAGAGAGCAGTATGAGAATATTAAAAACTTATGTTGGCAAGTTAATTGATTTATTTTTAAAATTTGATATACGCTCTTGTTTAAGAATGGGAAATAACTGTACCCGATCAATTTCAAACATGATTCAACCGAATGTCCTGGGCGACACTTTATTTGGGCGGCGAATTCCTCATTGTTAATTAACTTCTAAAAATGAAAAACGGTAAAATAAAGTTCAATTAAATAAAAGAAAAGCCAATTAAAAATTAATAAAAGTAAAGAATGAACTATCTTAAAATATGTGAACGTTTCTGCCACCGAAATTTCAACTCCAGATTGTATATAAATTCTCCTGATGCTAATGCTTCTGAACTAAAACAAACCAAAAGGCTGAAGTAGTATATAAAATAAATGACGCCTCACACCTAGGGGGGAGGGGGGGCACACATTTGTGTGATGATGAGTGACGAGGGGGGGGGGTTGGAGTTTAAGAATTATGAGATCACTTCAAAACAAGCAACTTTAAATAAAAGCTCCACTTAAATATTTGAATGCTTACAATTTATTTAATGACGTTTTACATGGCTTCACGCGTGTTACTATATTAGAATACAGGCCTACACTAAATAAATACTTAAATGATAAAAAATTGATTTGAAACATGCTCATTTTCAATTAGAAATTACAGCTTTTATGGGGGGGGGGAGGCGGGCAAAGCTTTGTAACGTAATATTCGAGGGGAGGTCTAACTTTTAGTGATAACGTGTGACGAGGGGGGGGGTGAAAAACGTCCAAAATCGCGTGACTTCATTTATGGATGGCCCCTAAGAACATTGTGCTGATGTCCTGGTACCTGCAACTGAATCAATTTTCTCAGCTGCACGTCTTGTAGAAGCGAAAATAAATTGCTGTATCAGGTAAATTCCAACAACAACCAATAAAATCTCAATAATTTAATTAATTTACATGGACTTAATCGATATAAATAAATGGCCCACACGTACAGATAATAATTTGTGCAGGTGATTGAGAGAGTGTCTTCTCATTATCTTCTCCAAATTAGACACGGAAATAGAGATGAGACGGATTATGCAAGAATGATTTTAACGTATATAAACTAATGGCAACAATTGTTTGCGTTCTTAAAGGGCTTATTCTCCTTCTTTAGCATCATTATTTTCATTTTAATATTTCGTTTTCTAGCATTAACAAATCGAAGGAACAAAATTGCTAAATAACGAAATTAAAAACTGGCATAAAATAAATACCAAAATCGCCAATCATGAATCAAGTGCTCAACATTACCAACATTTTTGCAAATGGAAGGAATCAGAAATCGGATTTTTTTTTAATCCTGGGTAAATAGAATTTGGCTTTTCGATGTCACAGAGAGGACAATACTTATACAAATGTAGGCAATATTATGGAACTATTTCATCTGCTTGCACAGTATTACACAGTACAGTTATACAAATGTAGGCAATATTATGGAACTATTTCATCTGCTTGCACAGTATTACACAGTACAGTTATACAAATGTAGGCAATATTATGGAACTATTTCATCTGCTTGCACAGTATTACACAGTACAGTTATACAAATGTAGGCAATATTATGGAACTATTTCATCTGCTTGCACAGTATTACACAGTACAGTTATACAAATGTAGGCAATATTATGGAACTATTTCATCTGCTTGCACAGTATTACACAGTACAGTTATACAAATGTAGGCAATATTATGGAACTATTTCATCTGCTTGCACAGTATTACACAGTACAGTTATACAAATGTAGGCAATATTATGGAACTATTTCATCTGCTTGCACAGTATTACACAGTGCAGTTATACAAATGTAGGCAATATTATGGAACTATTTCATCTGCTTGCACAGTATTACACAGTGCAGTTATACAAATGTAGGCAATATTATGGAACTATTTCATCTGCTTGCACAGTATTACACAGTGCAGTTATACAAATGTAGGCAATATTATGGAACTATTTCATCTGCTTGCACAGTATTACACAGTGCAGTTATACAAATGTAGGCAATATTATGGAACTATTTCATCTGCTTGCACAGTATTACACAGTGCAGTTATACAAATGTAGGCAATATTATGGAACTATTTCATCTGCTTGCACAGTATTACACAGTGCAGTTATACAAATGTAGGCAATATTATGGAACTATTTCATCTGCTTGCACAGTATTACACAGTGCAGTTATACAAATGTAGGCAATATTATGGAACTATTTCATCTGCTTGCACAGTATTACACAGTGCAGTTATACAAATGTAGGCAATATTATGGAACTATTTCATCTGCTTGCACAGTATTACACAGTGCAGTTATACAAATGTAGGCAATATTATGGAACTATTTCATCTGCTTGCACAGTATTACACAGTGCAGTTATACAAATGTAGGCAATATTATGGAACCATTTCATCTGCTTGCACAGTATTACACAGTGCAGTTATACAAATGTAGGCAATATTATGGAACTAATTCATCTGCTTGCACAGTATTACACAGTGCAGTTATACAAATGTAGGCAATATTATGGAACTATTTCATCTGCTTGCACAGTATTACACATTGCAGTTATACAAATGTAGGCAATATTATGGAACTATTTCATCTGCTTGCACAGTATTACACAGTGCAGTTATACAAATGTAGGCAATATTATGGAACTATTTCATCTGCTTGCACAGTATTACACAGTGCAGTTATACAAATGTAGGCAATATTATGGAACTATTTCATCTGCTTGCACAGTATTACACAGTGCAGTTATACAAATGTAGGCAATATTATGGAACTATTTCATCTGCTTGCACAGTATTACACAGTGCAGTTATACAAATGTAGGCAATATTATGGAACTATTTCATCTGCTTGCACAGTATTACACAGTGCAGTTATACAAATGTAGGCAATATTATGGAACCATTTCATCTGCTTGCACAGTATTACACAGTGCAGTTATACAAATGTAGGCAATATTATGGAACTATTTCATCTGCTTGCACAGTATTACACAGTGCAGTTATACAAATGTAGGCAATATTATGGAACTATTTCATCTGCTTGCACAGTATTACACAGTGCAGTTATACAAATGTAGGCAATATTATGGAACTATTTCATCTGCTTGCACAGTATTACACAGTGCAGTTATACAAATGTAGGCAATATTATGGAACTATTTCATCTGCTTGCACAGTATTACACAGTGCAGTTATACAAATGTAGGCAATATTATGGAACTATTTCATCTGCTTGCACAGTATTACACAGTGCAGTTATACAAATGTAGGCAATATTATGGAACTATTTCATCTGCTTGCACAGTATTACACAGTGCAGTTATACAAATGTAGGCAATATTATGGAACTATTTCATCTGCTTGCACAGTATTACACAGTGCAGTTATACAAATGTAGGCAATATTATGGAACTATTTCATCTGCTTGCACAGTATTACACAGTGCAGTTATACAAATGTAGGCAATATTATGGAACTATTTCATCTGCTTGCACAGTATTACACAGTGCAGTTATACAAATGTAGGCAATATTATGGAACTATTTCATCTGCTTGCACAGTATTACACAGTGCAGTTATACAAATGTAGGCAATATTATGGAACTATTTCATCTGCTTGCACAGTATTACACAGTGCAGTTATACAAATGTAGGCAATATTATGGAACTATTTCATCTGCTTGCACAGTATTACACAGTGCAGTTATACAAATGTAGGCAATATTATGGAACTATTTCATCTGCTTGCACAGTATTACACAGTGCAGTT
The DNA here is from genome assembly GCA_944989445.1 of Ampullaceana balthica. NCBI lineage: Eukaryota > Metazoa > Mollusca > Gastropoda > Lymnaeidae > Ampullaceana > Ampullaceana balthica. The sequence continues at coordinate 96,195 of CALYLW010000638.1, forward strand.
ATACAAATGTAGGCAATATTATGGAACTATTTCATCTGCTTGCACAGTATTACACAGTGCAGTTATACAAATGTAGGCAATATTATGGAACTATTTCATCTGCTTGCACAGTATTACACAGTGCAGTTATACAAATGTAGGCAATATTATGGAACTATTTCATCTGCTTGCACAGTATTACACAGTGCAGTTATACAAATGTAGGCAATATTATGGAACTATTTCATCTGCTTGCACAGTATTACACAGTGCAGTTATACAAATGTAGGCAATATTATGGAACTATTTCATCTGCTTGCACAGTATTACACAGTGCAGTTATACAAATGTAGGCAATATTATGGAACTATTTCATCTGCTTGCACAGTATTACACAGTGCAGTTATACAAATGTAGGCAATATTATGGAACTATTTCATCTGCTTGCACAGTATTACACAGTGCAGTTATACAAATGTAGGCAATATTATGGAACTATTTCATCTGCTTGCACAGTATTACACAGTGCAGTTATACAAATGTAGGCAATATTATGGAACTATTTCATCTGCTTGCACAGTATTACACAGTGCAGTTATACAAATGTAGGCAATATTATGGAACTATTTCATCTGCTTGCACAGTATTACACAGTACAGTTATACAAATGTAGGCAATATTATGGAACTATTTCATCTGCTTGCACAGTATTACACAGTGCAGTTATACAAATGTAGGCAATATTATGGAACTATTTCATCTGCTTGCACAGTATTACACAGTGCTACGAGAAAATCATGTGGGAAAAAAAGGTGGGGGGGGGGTAAAAAAAAAGTTTCACCTCAAATTCAAAATGATCTTAATGCAGTTTTAGGAGATAAAGTTCGTAAAAAATCATCTTTCAATTTCGAAAGACAAAATATTAGTCCATTGTATTCGATGCCTCTTCAGATAATTCACTGAATGATCAAACAATTTTAGGTGTGTGGTATGTAAAGATTGAAATCAGAAAGAAGAAGTCGTAGAATTTGTCAAAGATTTCATTGAAACAAAGGATCAATCTGATAATGGCATTTCTGAAATGATTTTTAAAACATTTAAATCTGATGGTCTTAAAATACTGGACTGTAGAGGCCCAAATTGTGTTAATAATTCTATATGGCTGGAAAGAGTGCAGGAGTTCAAGGACGACTAAAAGAAATAAATCTCAATGCCAAATTAGTACTTTGATCAAATAGTTAATTAAATCTGGTTTGTTTATAAGCTGCTCCAACTAAAACGAACTCTCTAATTGTTTTGGGCACGTTTGCGTGTTCGTTTTCATGTCCACACACTGCTTGGGAAGATCCTGTGGCTGCTACAGGCAAGGGATTAAAGAGACTTGATACTAATGGGGATAAACCATGGATGGAGCCATAGAAAAAACTGACAGAGGCAGACAATAATCTAAATATACGAAAAAACGCAGGAACTTTGCTAGTCGCAAGGAAATCTTTTTCTTTATATTTTTTTATGAGCCATGTTATTTTTTGTAATGTAAAAAAAAATTAGTTGAGAGTTGAGAAGAAAGTCGTATTTTCATAAGATGTGAGGTTACTGTAAAATTCATGTGAGGTTTTGGCAGTTACATAGTTTGGACAACATGATTTTCGTACAGCAGCTATTAACTTGTGAACTTTGAGTATTTGCCTTCAAATTAGAACATGAATTTCACATGACATTGTCAAGCGAGGACTCCTTTACATCATGGGTAAAAAATGTATTAATGAATTCAAGTTCACACTAATTTATTCAAATTTGTTTTAAGATATTTAGGCTTGAAGTTACCCTGTGTAATACAATATCATTACTTTGAATATTTCTTAAAATTGCCATAAGTAACGATAGCAGCGTGAGAAGCTTCTCTAAAATTAAGTTTAAGATAATTTAATTGCGATGAACTATGATTACACTGAGATTAACTAATCTCTAGTTATATTTGCTATTGAGCATGACTTGGCTGACAACAGTTATACAATAAAGTTTGTGCCAAGAGCAAATTTTAGATCAAGAAATGAAAGCGTTTGTATTTATAATTTATTTGTAACATTAAAAAGTATAGTGTCTGTATTATTAGTTTCCAAAAAAATTCCATTTTCTTCATTGTGTCAACAAATGATACGTCAGAAAATGTGGATTCTGCCCCAGGCGGCACATGCCCACACTACACTGATTGAAGTTTCTCATTCAATGAAAGATTTAGACGAGACTGTCATTTCACTAGGAAGGAATAAAAATGTTGCCAGACCGAAGACGTGCAGTTGCCAGGAGAGTTGAAAGATTAAACTTTTATTTGTTTCATTAATAATGTATTCCTTTTCTTCTTTATGATTTCTTAGTACTGCACGTATTAATTATAATTAATAAAACTTGAAGCCGCTTCTTAAGAAACTATTCAATAAAAGTTTGTAAAAAAAACAAAAAAACATTAGTACATGTATAACATTGTGTCTTTTTTATTGCAATCATTAAGCTTGTATTCTTATATTTACAAATATCACATTATAATATATCATCAAAACCATGCTCATAAAAGTGACATCATTTTCCCAAGCATCATTTCAATACTATACAATATTATTATTTTTTAAAAGTAAATCATTAACAATTTTATGATTTTTATACAAAGTAAAGGATTTTAAGTCACATATTCATTTATCACATTGCTCATATAAAATCACATTTCATAACCTTAAAGAAACACTTTTTTCTTAAACTATTCTATTTTTAACTTTTAAATAATAAATACAATAATTACATTTAATACCAGTAATGTTTTCTTTGGAAAATGAAAAAAACATGATTAAATTTTTGTTACAACTAAAAATTAAACTGAAAAAGAACTAAAAACTTCATGGCCATCAAATGTTATTTTTTAAAACACTTTTATTTAATTCAACTATCTGTTTGACACTGCTCCATAATTAGTTTTTTGTACAAATGAGATCACCTTAGGATCCTCTCCTTCAACAACAGTGGATAAAATGCTTTGGATTGTAGTTGTACTATCTGATCCTGCCTCTAAGTTCGGGGAACTGATAGTTTTGTTAAATTCTGGTTTCGCCCATTCCTGTAAGTTTCCAGAGGCAAAGATGGAATAAAACACAACGCCTGCTAAATGTAGGCTTCCACCAATAATAAAGAGAATTTGCCAATCTTTCAAGCTCTGTGGAGGGAATAATGTTTGTATTATATCTATAACTGAGTGCATTGTAACTTAAAATGAAATGTGATTAGGTAATCTACTAGCATTTTACTTACATGTGAGTTGCCCGCCAGTTGAGCAGTCAGTGCTGTACTCACTATGGCTCCAGCCATTCCAGTCCTGGAAATTCCTGTCAGAGGTCCAGCATATTGTGGTGCTAGATCTAATGGATTGGTCTGGTAACCTGGCCAAAGAAAAGTACAATTCCTTAACATTCCCTAATTTATTTTTCTTGTATTAAAAAAATAACTACTACACCCAACCCCAACTTTGCATTAGTTGGGGTAAAGATGGCTGGGCATTGTGCTAGCCCCTCAATCCTCTTGTATTCCGTTGCTATAGAAATTTGTGAACCCTGCTTCACTTGCCCCATAGGCCAGCTTGGTCTGAAAAGGGAACTTTACTTTACTTTACACCCCAACCTCCTAATGAATTGTATTGTTGTATTTTGTTATCGAATCATGGCCTACACAAACATTTATCATATCGCCTACCTGAGATGGCAAAGCCACTAAATGCGACACCAATACAGAAGAGCACAAAAACTTGTATGTGATTATCCATGAAACCAATGGCTAAAATACAGCCACCCATGACACCAAATCCTGGATACCAAAATTAAATCAATAACAAACAAATGTTAACATTTTTTAAAGGAAATAATTATTACTTTGAAATAAATAAAACACAAAAAAATGTATTAAATATATAAAATAAAATAATTCTACATACAAATTATAATGGAATGACAATTCAATGCCATTTTCTTATGTTAAATTAATTTAAAAATGCTATTTTTTTTAATCAATGTCATTGGAGAATAAAAGAAGTAAATTCACACACTATATTTGGATTAAAAGTTCTTTTTTTAATGACATGGAATTACAGTGGGGCCCACTTAACTTGAGCCCTGGTTAACTCGCCAGCTCTATTAAGTCGACGTTTTTTTTTGGAACCGCCAAATTCTTTCTTTGTCTTTGCATTTTTTCAGCGGTTAATTCGATTTTTTAAAGTCGCCAAGCCCTAATATTTCGAGCACAAAGGAGTGCCAAATTTGCAACTTAACGTCGGTTAGCTTGATCCCCGTCTGTTCGCCTAGCATTGCACTTTTGGCATTTTTAGTTCAAAACAGTGTTGACATAAAATTACCGGATGTTTTTACTTTCAATTTGATTCCGTTAAGTTGAGTATGTATTCACCAGAGGTACTCGAAAATGGCGATCGGCGATAGTGGTCTTTAATCCGTCATTATTTTGCTGTGCATGTTATATTATTATTAAACTTAATTCATCTTCTGATGATAGATGGCATTAATCATTTTATTTTTTAAGATAAACGAATATCTTTAGAAAAGAAAAGAAAGCTTTGTATCAAGAATTGACAGTGGTTTTTGTATAATTAAATAAAAAATTATTATTATTCTTTTAAAAGTTTGTTGTTGCTTTGTTACCAGTAAGATACGTGACTGTGACTAACACACGCGTGACGCTGAAATCAAATCATTTTCTTAATATTCTAGTAGATATATAATATACACGTAAGTTGTAGGTCGAATTCTGATAAGGTCAAGGCCACATTGGTTACTATTTATATTACAAGTTACACATATCATTTGATTGACGGAGGAAATTTGAGTGCGGTCTCATAGTGACAGATATCCTGCACGTCAGTCAAAAGCATTAAACTTAAAATTACCATATTAATATGTTTTGTTGTTTTTTTTATTCGCCGATTTGACGGCATTGCAAACACGCACTATGAGGCGAAAAATTTGACCTTTAACGCATGCGCAGACAATTATAAACTGGTAATCAAATTCATGTTACTTTTACTTCAGCAAAAAAAATATATATATATATATAAAAATTCCCGACTAGTCATAACTTTTCCCAACTATTTCCCGACTTTCAAGACCGGGAAAATTATTTTAAGAGAATTCCTGACTGAGTGGGAACCCTGGGTTATATTTAAATTATTTAAATTAATTGCAGTCTCACCCCCATTACGTTATATTTAAACGGTCCTTAAAAAGGAACGGTCTTAACCTTAGGAAAGAATGAAGAAATATTAGGGTCCCGATATTCCGATACGATTCCGATTAAATCATTAATCATCCCATCACTAATTAACGCACATCATGTATATAATTATAAAGAAATTTCAAGTGCATGTTAATATTTTGCCTCCATATTGGTTTTCGTTTAAGTTGGTGATCGGTTATCTCAGCGCCATTTTTCATACCCCGAGGCCGTCGACTTAAGCGGGCCCACTGTATATGAAAATAATAAGATCAAAGCAGGAAAATTTTGCTGCTTAATTAATAAAGTAAGCCTAAAGAAATTTATAGATTTTGTTATTACCAGGTTTCAAAATAAATAAAATATTTTTACAGGGTTTACTCTATCACAGTATCATGCTACACAGGCAAGTATTCAGGAAGTATTGATAAATTTTAATGGAATGAAGATATTTGTTTTGATATACTATTAGACTTTTAGATTAGCAATCAACCTAAATCTATTATTAATTTGTGAAATCTTAAATTATTCTCATTGTAGTAACTTGCCTGATCCTTGAGCCAGTTTTCTAACATTTGTCATGCTAAGAATGTGATGCTTTGCCAAGTAGTCGAAAATAAAAGAACCAATTATCATGAAAATGCCCATGAATATATGAGGCAGGCCATTAAGGAGTCCATTCTGTAAAAAATAAATTCTGCATATTTGGCTTTGTTGTATTTAATAACCTCTTTAAACATAGTATTATAATCGTTGTACTGTAGCTTTTAAAATAAAATATAAAGTGAAATTTTAAGGTAAAATGAACATTGGTACAAAGTTTCAAGAAAAGCTGTGAGCCCAACTGCTTTATGGGGTACTGTACTATATAATTTCTCAAATTATTATTATTATTAAAACCCAAATCCTAAGTTTTTAAAGATAATAATTTTTAAAAATCGATGAAAAAGGACCACATTAAGATTGTTGACATCTTTGTAAATGTCATAAAGATAACTTACCATGGCTGAACTGAGACTGTAAACATCTTTGTAATACTGCTGGACTGCCGTAATTAACATAGCAAACACAAAGTTACGACAAAAAGCTCCGACCCACATTGCTATCACAGGAAGTGAAGTAAAAAAACTTCGCCAAGGTAGATCTGAAATCTAAACCAATGACATGTCATCATTATTCATCTGAGAATAAATTCTTAAATTCTGTTTAGTTATATAACACTTGTTATTTCCCAAAGGTTCCTGAGGAACTATAACTCATCAAAATAGTACATTTTTAAACCTCAACAAATGTTAGATCAACTACATGAGTAAAAAAACCTTAAACTTCCTAATGTCAGTTGCATCATAAATGGTTAGAATCAAGAAATGTTAAGGTTGCAATTTGTTTGTTTTTTTAAATTATGAGATGGAGGCAATAACTTCATGTTATTCTATTTGTTATTCACTGAGATCTACCAAAATGTCTATATATTATAAGATCAATATTTAAATTAACATTCATTTCATTTCTAATTTTAAAAAATGCAAAATGTTTGAGGTTTCCTCAGACATAATCATTCTTATAAAATGTATACTTAACTGATAGTACAAAGTTAGTCATTTTTCAAAGCCAAATAATTCCTTATATAGATTCAGATAAAATATATTAATATAATATTTGTCCTGTGCCACAAAGTGTATTAAATACTCAGGTATTGACCTGATTAATTTCACCTTATTTAATCTTACATATCTTCTTCTTATCTATACAGACGCTCCTTCTATGCAGAAGATAGTTGCGTCCAAAGACCATGACAGATGATCTGTTGGCAAGTGATGCAGCGTTCACAGGCCACGGCTTTGTGGGTTCCACGCATTACCCAGCCGCCTAACTACATGTAGTGTTAGGTACCCATTCGGAGCTAGGTGACTCAGGGACACCCTAGGCCCCGGGAACAAACCCTTGCCTTCACACGGATTTGAACCCGTGACCATCGGTACGACAACCCAGTGCGCTGCCACTCGACCACCGCGTCCCCTTAATTGTAATAAAAGGAAAAACTTTTTTTTTCACTCATGTTCCCATTTTATGATTTATGACTATGTAACACCAGTGTACTCACTTTTAAGTGAAATTATATGGACATTAATTTGTGTGTGCTTTGAAACTCCTCTTTTGCATGATGGAATTATTTTCATTTGAAGGCGTTAAGCAATATTAGGCAATATGTTTATGGACACCATTGTTTCTAACCAAAGTATTAAATTTTGTATAAACCAGTTACAGCACTCAAAACAATGGCAGCTATGTGATCTTCCCATTGACTATACTTTACAAAACAATGGCAGCTATGTGATCTTCCCATCGACTATACTTTACAAAACATGCCTTCAAGTAATGCATCATCCCAACCCTTCCAGCTAGCCACTACACACTATTTCTACACCTGTCAACTATATTAATATTCTAATTTCACAACTACTTTTAAACCACAGACATCAGATTTGAGTTTAAACAATTCCTTTAAAGCGAAAAAATATATCTTGCACCAAACACTTTTTCAGTGTTTGTAAGAATCTCATTTTGTGCAATTATCAGAAATTTTATACTGATGATATTGTGATCACCATTCTTTCAAACCTGGAGAATCATTTTGTTTATATATTTAAAAGATGTACTAGAAATGAGTGTTTTTATGTGGCCAAAGGGTGAGGGTCGGAGTAAGGAGAGAGCAAGCCTTCTTTTGAGCAAGAATAACTCTCCACAATATTGGATCACATATGATCGAGACCATATGTACAGAAGAAATATCAGAACAACAACATTATCTCATTATTTAATTTGTTTCTTTATTTTTGATAAAGCAGATTAAAAAATATTTTCTTTGACATGTTCCAATTACCAAAACTAATTTAAATCTTTAATTTGACACACATTAATAATGTGATATTGTTTTAAAAGAAAAAACCATTTAGAATGAAGTCATTACCGAAATTGGTTTAGTTTTAGTTTCTTGGTGTTGGAATGGGCAAAACTATCTATACACGTATGTCCTTAAGACAAACACTACATAAAATAGCATGTAACTGTGTTTACTCACTGAAGTAGACTGTGATGTCCCAGCTTTGCCTTGGAGCAGTCTCTCTTCCTCAGACCTTACATCGGGATGTAAGTCTGGCGAGGGAAATACAAATAGGAGAAAAGCCACACTCCATAGTGCCCCAACGCCACCTGGATCAGGAGGGGTGATGAAATGTGTGAGGTTAGTGTTTTGACTTAAACTCTGGTAAATCTAGCCTAAATACAATGAGGGACCATCACCAGACAGAGTCATGTTGGAACCAATGTTCCCTCTAAGATTCGTTGGTCTGTGTGCAAAGTTGTGCAGCATCCATTTTTGTGTGAAATATTTTACAAAATTTGTTGCTCAGCTATACCAAACTGCTGCGCGGCGTCGGTCAAATATCTGCGCAGCTTAAAGGGAACATTGGTTGGAACATAATATTTTTGAGGATGTTGAGTCTAAAACAAAATAAGACATTTCATTGCTAGAAAGTATCAGGTTTGAAAATATTAGCACATGTTTTTCTACTTCAAATATTAATTAATGCTGTGTAGAAATATAAGTACATATCCTGGGACTAACAAGACAGTCAGACATTCGAAAATTGTACATATCATTCATAGGGCAATAAGTCAAGAAATGGTGACAGAAAGGACAATAAATAGAGTTATAACCCTTATTTAAACTAACAGACACTGAATTTGAATGCTGAATTTAAGTAAGCAAATATATCTTCAAAATTGTCATTCTGTCAAACATGGTTAATAAAAATAATAGTATAGATAGAACTGTTACCATAAATGTACATAATACTGTCCCAACTGACGTAACAGACGCTAGCCCCTGTTGAAAAGTTCGCCAGGGCTGGACTCAAGTATACACCTAAGATAAATCAAAATAGACATTTTTGTAAAATAATATGGAGACTTAAACAAATAAAGTTCAAAATTTATTTCAAATGAAATAGGGATAAGCAGGAAATAATAAAGTATGTTTATTTTATTTACAAGAACATAAATATTTACACATTAAACGAATCTGTTAATTTTCAGTTTCTTACCAGCATATGCAATGTTAATTAATCGTGCACGCTCTGTCTTCGGTGCCCAAGCAGATATGACTGCATTCATGGAAGGCACTGTTATAGCCTGAAAAGAGTCAACGTGGACTTATGACATATTTCTGCAAAACAGTTACCTGTCAAAGCAATCCAGTATTTGTCAACAATTTGATAGCCAAATCCTACATGAGCAACATTCTTAGAGACTAATAACTAGGTAGAAAGGCGCCCGGAAACAAGATTAGTTATATATTTTTTACACCTCCATTAACTTTTAATCCACTGTTTTCATCATTAAAATAACATCAAAGCCAATTTTAGGACACAGTTTTTGTGTCCCACTATCCCAGGCATCCGAAACAATTGTAACTATATTTTCCCCTTAATTATGCCTCAGCCCTACACCTCAATTTCACCTTTTTCAAAATATTGTCTTTTTTTTTATACTTTAGAGGACTTACTGAAGAACAAAAAACTCTTGACAAAACCACATTCTCAGTGCACATCCCCCACCCCCACTCATAATACTAATAATCTGTTTCTGTCGACATAATTTCTTTGCCTCTAGTCTCAAAAGAAATCAAATAATAATAAATAGTTGTTTATAGTTTTAAAGCTCTTCATTCTACGTTCAAGTAAAAAAATAAATTCTGAACTCCTTTGTAAAACAGTAAATAAAACAAAAATGAACTATTCAAGAATAAATTTCAAAATTACATCAGCTATATATTATATAACTTGACTGCTCCTTGTGTATGTTTAAAGACAAACACCAGCCATATATTGTATACCTCGACTGCTCCTTGTATAACTCTAAAGACAAATATCATCCATAAAAGTTCCGAAGCAAGGGGAAGTAACATTTGAAGGATGCTGGAGATAAGTACGGTCACACCAAACACTCTATGGGACAGTAAACAAAACAATATGGACATGGTCAAGACAAGTTCAATGTTTTCAAAAACGTACCACATTTTATTTGTAAAAGATATAATGTTTTCATGAATGCAAATTATTGAAAACCTTAAACTTTATGATGGTTAAGGCAGTGTTTATCTCTTTCAAACTTTCCTAGTACATGCAATATTTACTTTTCGTATTGCTCTGTGTAGAATTGGGATTTTAAGTCAAAGCGGCGTGTTCAGCTTTGGTATGTGGCACTGCAGTAATTATCAACTTTAGTATGTGGCACTACTGTTATTATCAACTTTAGTTTGTGGGTCTACTATTAATATCGACTTTAGTATTTGGCACTACCGTTATTATAAAATTTAGTTTGTGGATCTACTATTAATATCAACTTTAGTATGTGGCACTACTGTTATTATCAACTTAAGCTTGTGGATCTACTATTAATATCAACTTTAGTATTTGGCACTACTGTTATTATAAAATTTAGTTTGTGGATCTACTATTAATATCAACTTTAGTATGTGGCACTACTGTTATTATAAAATTTAGTTTGTGGATCTACTATTAATATCAACTTTAGTATGTGGCACTACTGTTATTATCAACTTTAATTTTGTGGATCTACTATTAATATCAACTTTAGTATGTGGCACTACTGATATTATCAACTTTAGTTTGTGGATCTACTATTAATATCAACTTAAGTATGTGGAACCCCTGTTGTTATTATTAACTTTAGTATGGCACTCCTGCTATTATCAACTTTCTTTTATGACAATTCCATTGAGTGAAATGATATGTCAGCCATTCAAAACATTCCATTCGGTTTAGTAATCAAGGAATCCGCATAACTTCCTCTTTAGACAGCATCTAGATTATCATAGATCAACCTCACAAGCGGTGGACATAACGACTAGCAGAAACTCGACAGCTTCCGTCTGAGATGGATGGGTCATTCTAACAAAAGTCGTGCTTAACAATGAATTTGTAGGCGGGCTAAGATGTGACCATCTTCTCCTATCTCAGTAGCGATTTCGAAACTTTCAGATAATGTAGGCTTTTATAAAATTATTATGTAAAGATAAATTAATTTTTAAAAATAAACTTTTATGTTAATGATATGTTACTCACTGTCATGATCTACTAACCTTTTAGCTGAGAACTTTTGAACCATCGCACCGCCTGGAATTGAGAAGAACAACTGACCAACAAAGTAGGAAGTGCTGAAGAAAAATATCGTTGAGCCATGCCAATGGACTATTCTGTCACGTGTCGTATTTTGAGTTGTACACTGAATGAGTAGCACAAATGTTATTTGAGATAACGCCAGTAGGTATAATAAGAATTATGTTTAGTCTGAATGATGAAAAGTTTTGTTACATAATGTCTTATCTTATCTATTAATAAGGCGTAGAATGCCCAGCCCCCTTTGTTTCCCCAACTAGTGTCAGGTGCCCTTTTGGAGTTGGGTGGACTCTGGGACACATTTGGCACCGGGAACAGATCACTGCCTTTACAGAGATTCGAACCCATGACTCTCGGTACGCCAGCCGGGCGCGTGCATGCCGCTCGAGCACCATATGTTGTATCATGTGTTACATGAAATTTTGCATGATGCGTTGTATGATGTGTTGTATGATATGTTGTATGATGTGTTGCATGTGTTGTATGCTGTGTTTCATGATGGGTATAAGTGTTCAGGGGCGGATCAAGATTGCACGGGGCCCCTGGCTGCGATTCCACCTGGGGCCCGGTCCAGCCACCTTTATTAAACAATATAAGTTTGGGGCCCTTAAACCATTGGGGACCCTGGCTTTAGCCCAAACCCCCCTTTAATCCGCCATAGTATGTGTTGAGTTCTATCTATGTTGCAATTTTAATAATTACAGTTCCATTTAACGTATTAAAAATATTTTAAAATCCGTCTGATTCAATCGATGGGAAACAAAGGGGTTCTTTCATACTAACACCGAGAAACAGAGAGGCACTGTCATACTAACATTGGGAAACATAGTGTTACTGCTATACTAACACTGAGTAACACTGAAAAACAGAGAGGCACTGTCATACTTACGCTGGGAAACAAAGATGTGCTGTCATCTGATGTTTTGTTGCCTTCGCTTCCATTAAAGGCCGTTATGTGCGTGACTACCAGGGCAAAACTTGTTCGATATCCAACACTTATTAACATGCCAATAAAACACATGAGGACAATAAAGTACCTATGTGGCATACACGTGCAGCAGTTCATTGCCATCTTTGAGTTTTTTTATTTATTTATTTGATCTTGATACAATTACCATGGGGGATTTATGATTGAAATGTCAACTTCTTTATGATTGAAAGGTCAACTTCAATTTTTTTAATTGTATGTGACGACATACGGGTTTTAATGTCGTTGTTCATTTGACAAGATTTTAATGACTAGCATGGAATATAATATTTATGCCTGGAGCTGGTGTATTTCAGAAGAAAGAAACTAAAATCTGAAAAAAATTAATCAGTGATCAGGATTATAAACTTTGATTTAAAATAAAATAAGATCAATGTGAGAAACTTATGCATGACTATAAATTTGACATGAGGCAAAAAAAATATACTCATGGTGCCTTAATTAATATCACAAAATATGTAACTTAACATAAAAGTAAAAACTCGATTCAGATAACTTGTTTGGCGAGGTGTAGAATAACACAAAATAAATAAAGAATTGGCAATATATAATATCAAGTGTCTCTTACTACAGACAGTTTGTCCCCAAAAGGTTGATCATCTGAAAAGAATTATGTAATATTATGGATTTTTACATATTTTATATTAATTTGTTTTCTAATGTATCATGCATCTGTATATGCGCCAGCTTTATCACCCCTTGTTTACATTACATACAATGCAGCTCAGCCATAGCTCATTCCGAAATTATTATTTGCTTGTTCTGATCAACTGTGCTACACGTCAACGAATTCAAAGTTTAACTTAAGTGTGTATCCAACCCACAGCACACCCACTTAGCACGTGTCCGATATACAAGTCCCAGCGTTTGACTATTAAGTCAATCGGAACATTGACATAAGTTCCGATATTTAATGGACTGAGTCAATTGGAACATTGAAATAAGTTCTGAGTTAATTGGAACATTGACATAAATTCTGATATCTAAGCTCAGAAACCAGGAAGATTTTCTAACTCGTTCATTGACATAAAATATTAATCAATAGATAAACTCTCCAAATTTTAAAGAAGTCCTCAATAAAATCAAACTTATCTCCAGATGTGAACAGCAAATCCAGTTATAGAGAAGCCCTCCACCCCTCACACACACACTCACCACATATTTTGTAACAAAAATCAAACCGTTAACTCCAGATGTGAATCACAACTCCAGCGGTGGAGAAGTTAACCCCCCGTGTACTCAATCGTCAAACCCATGTCCTACTTATAGTTATAGGCTTTTTGTCAAACACGTTCCGGTTCATTTCCTCGAGAATTGCCGAAATAGGATAAGTCCTTCCTAACACACTCTCGCTTTAAGTGTATTAGGCTGTCACTGTCCCCTGTAACTTAACGACTTTACAAGAATGTCACTGTCCCCTGTAACTTAACGACTTTACAAGAATGTCACTGTCCCATGGGCATGACTTAACGACTTTAGAAGAATGTCATGCACTGTCCCTTGTAACTTAACGACTTTACAAGAATGTCACTGTCCCATGTGACTTAACGACTTTAGAAGAATGTCATGCACTGTCTCCTGTAACTTAACGACTTTACAAGAATGTCACTGTCCCATGTGACTTAACGACTTTAGAAGAATGTCATGCACTGTCCCCTGTAACTTAACGACTTTACAAGAATGTCACTTTCCCATGTGACTTAACGACTTTAGAAGAATGTCATGCACTGTCCCCTGTAACTTAACGACTTTACAAGAATGTCACGTATAGACGATTGAGAATCACCGACACCTTATAATACATTTCATATTATACTGAGTGAGCTATAAACGAGTATTACGTACCATCCCTGATCCCAGCATTGATCACAATCACAAACTGATTCACTAAGTCTCTCTAAGTTAACTAAGTGATGGATGGGTGAGTGCCGATATATTTATATGAACATCATCTTGTGACATTAAGGGACGTACCCTTAATCCTATCGGGAAAAAATCATCACCTCGTTATACCATAAAATAGTTTCAATTATTGTAGTTTTCACGAACATCAATAATAAGTTTGAGTGATGTTCTAAGCAGATCTTGTTCCACGAGTTTCCACTAGCTTAATTGACCAGTGTATTTGTGTTACCGACCATTATATAATGCTATTAAATTGACCTAATTTTGCTGTAAAAAACCCAGGCTTGTTTTTATACGTAAGAATGCACTGGACTTTCCAAAATATCCTCGTAGGTAAATTTCCGGAAACAAAACGCGTAGGGGCTGTGACAGCCCCCCCCCCAAACCCCACCTCCACTAACCAAGGACGCAGTAATCGTAATGTATATGTGCTGTATGAGTCATGCGTTATTCGTTGGTCGTCGGCTACAACTCAGATCCGTGTTCACGGCAGACATTACAGACACATTAAGTGGTAATGCTTTATTCATGTATGTTACACTTTGTCTATAGAATCTTTGGGCTATCTGTAGAGTAAATATTTTCTTCACCATATGAGAGGGTTGAGAAAATATTGATTCGCCCGTTTCCCCTATGAGAGCTACGCCACTGATGCTATTGCAATTATTATTATTTTTTTTTACAAACAACGACAAACAATAAATTACTTTTCCCAAAGTCCAAAGCTAATTTTATAGTTGATCCGGTACGAAGTTATCCCTTCAAATAATTAACTAAAACCGGAAGAAAGCTATTCCGGGAAAGGCTCCTCAAGTTTCAAATTAAAGTCAAACCTAAAGAGTCTCATTTTTATTTATTTTGTAGAGATCATTTCTATCAGTCTCTGTCACACGTGCTTCAGCAATAATCTCGTAACAACGAAAGTCGATGCTTTCTTGCTCTTTGTTTAGGTGTTACATTTCTTTGTACACTCTCACAAGTCTTCGACTGTCTTTTACCGCGTCTCCTACTATATTTTTATAAGTAAGCATTACTATTGGCCGCATCTCTAGAAACGTGTTCCCATGGCTATTTACCCAACCTGTGCACATAACTGATTCTCTACCCTGGTACTGAACTGATTCTCTACCCTGGTACTGAACTGATTCTCTACCCTGGTACTGAACTGATTCTCTACCCTGGTACTGAACTGATTCTCTACCCTGGTACTGAACTGATTCTCTACCCTGGTACTGAACTGATTCTCTACCCTGGTACTGAATTGATTCTCTACCCTGGTACTGAATTGATTCTCTACCCTGGTACTGAACTGATTCTCTACCCTGGTACTGAACTGATTCTCTACCCTGGTACTGAACTGATTCTCTACCCTGGTACTGAACTGATTCTCTACCCTGGTACTGAACTGATTCTCTACCCTGGTACTGAATTGATTCTCTACCCTGGTACTGAACTGATTCTCTACCCTGGTACTGAACTGATTCTCTACCCTGGTACTGAACTGATTCTCTACCCTGGTACTGAATTGATT
The DNA here is from genome assembly GCA_944989445.1 of Ampullaceana balthica. Taxonomy (NCBI): domain Eukaryota; kingdom Metazoa; phylum Mollusca; class Gastropoda; family Lymnaeidae; genus Ampullaceana; species Ampullaceana balthica. Next base: position 112,063 of record CALYLW010000638.1, read on the forward strand.
CTCTACCCTGGTACTGAACTGATTCTCTACCCTGGTACTGAACTGATTCTCTACCCTGGTACTGAATTGATTCTCTACCCTGGTACTGAACTGATTCTCTACCCTGGTACTGAATTGATTCTCTACCCTGGTACTGTGATTAACTCCCCGCTTTCCTCCGCCTACTTGATTTTTGTCTCTTTAACTTGCCACGCTTGAATAAAACCACTGAACGTATCAAATGCTAATCGGATAGTCCGGTCATTGACGACGGTACAACATTTAGAAGCCCTCACATGGTACAACATTTAGAAGCCCTCACATGGTACAACATTTAGAAGCCCTCACATGGTACAACATTTAGAAGCCCTCACATGGTACAACATTTAGAAGCCCTCACATGGTACATGGCAACATTTAGAAGCCCTCAAATGCACCAGCCAAGTTTCGTAACCCTCATTTTCCAATGCATTCAAAATTATTTGATTGATCACTAAACATTCTCTATCAAGGTCAAGGTCGTACTAGTCTCATCCTGGTAAAATGTGATACCTATCCAGAGGCGTAACTGGGTTTTTGACCCCCTTGGCTAATTCATTTTGGCGCCCTTTATTTACATAAAAATTTTAAAATTAGAGATTTAGCGGCGCCCTTTTGAACTGGCGCAGGCCGGCGCCCTTGGCAACTGCCCCAATGCCAAGCCGTTGTTACGCCACTACCTATGACAATAGATCAGTCTTCGTTACATGACATTTCTCTACCATCTTCCTCAGAGTGTACTTCTAAATTTTTCTAAATAATGTTTTATAACTCTGAGAGACTTGCGGTTACAATGGGCCTTGGGGGGGGGGCACAAATTATGATGTAGTAATAACTAAAAATAACTTATTTAATGACTATGAATGTAATGACCTTAATCGTGGGCCTTGCCAAGTCACTTGTTGGTCCCCCCTGATAGGCCACGTGATCGGTCGTCTGTGAAATACGCCACCTTCTGAAAGGGAGGAGGGGGGAGGGAAGAGGGTGTTAAAGAAAATGTGATGGGATGTCAATAGCGGTTATACCTGGTTGTAGATTAACACTAAAGAAGCTCTAAAGCATTTAAATAGGACATGTTGTTTTTGTTCACATTAGTCCCAATCTTGTGAAATTCATTTCAATCAGATAATTTATTAATTTCATTGGGGTTGCTCCAAGTATGTTGTGTTAAGTTCGTGATTTGTGTCTGGCCATGTGTGACGTGACGGTGTTTTATATTAAATTTTAATTATTTTGTTAATAAAAAACTTTTTTTTTCAAACGTGTGACATACTTTAGGGTGAGGGGTTCAAGATTTGTGACAGTTTGTGACAGGGGGGGGGGAGTTAAAAATGGTCAAAAATAGCGTGACGTACTTTATGGACGGCCCCTTACCGTTGATACGAAATACGATGCAATGGGGCAATTTAATTAAACAAATCGGTTAAAGCATAATGCATAATTTTATACCGATTTATAAGGTTAATAAAATATTTAGCAAATTTGTCTAGAACAAGACCAGATGCGACATCTGAAGGAGCTACACAAGCCATCGTAACAATAGTTCTAAAAGATGATGCTACGTGGAGATCATTGCTGCGGGTCGTGCATGTTTTATTCACTCGTTAAGGAAACAGTTACAGCTTTTGGTGGTTACGAATGTTACACTCACAACATTCACATGTGTTACTGATTGTTTAAGCTGAGAACACATTAGTGTATATTCTTTTGACTTGGAAAAGGGAAAGCAATGGGGGAGTGACTTAGACTTAGATCACACACAACAATTTGTGCCAAAGTTTGTTGCAATGGACGGGGGTGGGGGGGAGCATCTGACACGTGTCACTGGATATCGCAGCTAAGCAAATTATGTCATTCCGTGCATGGCGCAATGAAGATGAATCTTCAATAAGTAGAGTGAAACTTCTTGAGATAGCTGAGATGATATCTAAATATAACAAGTGATTAAAGAGCATGATCTAAATATAACAAGTGATTAAAGAGCATGATCTAAATATAACAAGTGATTAAAGAGCATGATCTAAATATAACAAGTGATTAAAGAGCATGATCTAAATATAACAAGTGATTAAAGAGAATGATCTAAATATAACAAGTAATTAAAGAGCATTATCTAAATAGTCTAAAGAGGAGCCCATCTACAGAAAAGCATCACAATTTTACCCTTTACCAGAAACCAAAATGGATTTATAAATGTCCTGGCAAATGATGTGAAGGACATACTTATCATGGATATAAAAGCGCTGTCCGGTTGGGGGGGGGGTAATTAGAAATTATGTTCGTTACGCTTGTCACATCCTGTAATGACCAGATGTATGAAGCGATCGGATTTATTTTAACATAAAATAGGAAATTTAAAATGAGAGGAGTGTGTATTAACAGGGGACAGAAGCTGCGACCTCATTTCGGACATTCTTAAATTATATCATAATAAATAAAGGTAAAAAAATGATTTTTAAAAACCACGTTTTTATAAGTGGACTAAAAAGAAGAAAATAATTTAAAACTGATTAGTTGAAGCACTTTGATTTAATATGACTAAAAAGTGGGGCGGGCGCTTATGAGGTTTAACATATGCGGTTCACTCATTCTCTCACTTATAGATCTCTCTTTTGCCTTCTAAATTAGAAATCAATAATTTTTATACCAACCACCCACCCCACGTTTTTAGTCATATTAAATCGAAGTACTTGAACTAGTCAGCTTTAAATTATTTTCTTCTTTGTAGTCCACTTAAAAAAACGTGGTTTTTAAAAATCATTTTTTTACCTTTATTTATTTTATTCTTTTTAGTCCACTAATAAAAACGTGGTTTTCAAAATCTTTTTTACCTCTATTTTTTTATTCTTTTTAGTCCACTAATAAAAACGTGGTTTTTTAAAAATATTTTTTTACCTCTATTTATTTTACCAAACACCTCACAGGCGCCCGCCCAACGTTTTAAAAACATTGTGATGCGGTCACGGGGTGAACTCACAGATGTCAACAAAACCAGACGGTACAGATTCTTATATATAGACAATAGATAAACTAAAAAGTTCAATAATGTAATAACGGTGCATTCGATCGATCTGACATTTTGATACAATGCATTGTCATCCAAGATCTATCTGTGGTAAAATTGTCAGATCTCTAGGACCACCACAAGTGGTTCAATTTTACGTTGGCAGATTTGAAAAATTGTTGGACAAACAATGCCACAGGAACGAAAGCGAGTTAATAAAACGTGGTTAAAAAGTGATGGACCAGCCATAATTAATTAATTTATTTGTTCACTTATATAGCGCAGTACTCCAGCATGTGGCTGGACTCACTGCGCTTTACAAACATTTCCTACAACTAGAGAAAACACATTGCACTCTCAATCTTCCTAAACATAGTTACAATCACAACACTGCATAAGAATGCTAAGACACGGACACATCACCTTCATAGACCAGTACTTTAAAATTAATGGAGCAAAATCAGTGTACCTCTTCGCTTGTCCGCCGTAACAGGTGCAGAGCTCAACGTTACGATTGTGCCGCCTCGTTGTCTAGAATCCATGGAGGTGTTCAGGCCATTCTTGTGTATATTTTCCTAAACCTTCTACTCAACAATGAGATGCATTTTATTGAACAAATTGATAGATCTATGAAAAGATGGCAACAACAAGGCCGTGAAGTGTTCATTGTACTGCTGTTATACCAGTGAAAGATGAGTGTGATTAATGCATGGCACCGATTGAAGCTCTGTGTGATTTTCATGAAAACGTGGACACAAAGTAACAATACAAAGTTTATTACACGCTGTCTTTGATTTCCTGTTTATCTGCAATATTTACATTTGAACTGATCTGTTGGAGAAAATTAATCTTATATAACTGAGTTCGCAAACGAAAGGCTTCATTCTTTTCAATCTGGGGATAGAATCTACAACCTGAAAGTACGTGTGACACATCATCTCTGTAAAAGGTAATGAGATCCACAACCTGAAAGTACTGTGACACATCATCTCTGTCACAAGTAATCAGATCTACAACAGGGCTTACATTACGTGTGACATATCTCTGTCACAAGTAATCAGATCTACAACCAGACAGTACGTATGACACATCGTCTATGTCAAGTTATGCGATCTATAAGAGGGCTGACAGTACGTGAATCCTGGTCAGTTAAGTAATCAGCGAATTTTCCTCTCGGGTCAGACGCTCTATAACAAACTGTCTCTTCAAAGTCATCAAACAATATAGTCACAATATTCTTTGAAAATCCTGAAAAATTGTTTTTTTTAAAAATATTTTTTTACTATTTTTAATGTTGATCCAACAGTTAGCTCCTTGTGATTAAGTAAATGAAGCAGAGATTTGTTTTAAAAAAATTAAATGTATAAGAGTTATAAAGGCAGCCAGAATGCTTCTATTATGTTTTACTTTGCCAAATAAATGTTTAGTGGTAGTGGTAGGCCTATTATGGCAATGTTTTAGTTTTGTCAAAAGCTAAGCTCTGTTGTCTGAAGCTAAGAAAATGTTTGACAATGCGATTAAAAAGGACACAAGAAAAACATCCCAATTTAATTTTAGAATCTTTCCCGATCTACTTCCTCATCAACTTAAGTACACCTAAGTCCTGTACACACTCTCCTCCAATCAGAAGTAAAGAATAAATCTTATAACAATATAGATAAAAAAATAATCCACTTTTTTACGTGGTGATTAGATCAAAATAAAAAGAATCTTCATGTAAAGTAAAGAAGCTACAATTCAAAATGATTAGACCTAAAGTTGTTATAATTTATATAAATTAACATTATAAAATGTAAAATGCTACCATTGAAGTGAAATTATAGAACTTTAAAAGTGACCATAAAACCGCATTCAACCGGTTGTCGGATTGCAATTGTCACATAAATGGTCTATTCTCGAACCCAGACATTAATTAATTAATTAATTAAAGTTTTTGTTAGTGGCACCAGACTTGGCTGATACTGAAATATGGATCGTCTTGGTTTAAAAGCGTTGTCCTAATCCCCATGACTCGTTTTAATTTTTCCTTGACGATTTCAATCCAAGTTATTTATTTTAAAACTGTTGTGTCTACCATGAAAACAAGAATATTATAATTATTATAAGAAATATATTTGTATCAAATTCCATACTTAATGAGGAAAACCTAAAAATCCTAATAAAACTGTTTAGATCAGGGGTCATCAAACTTTTTTCACGGCGGGCCGGATGGCTGACAAAGTGAAGAGCGCGAGCCGTATAACCATTCTAGACGAAAAACTAAGTTTCCGTGTTAATCGTGGGTCTGTGGAGGTCACTGGTGCCATAACAGCGGCAAAATTCTTCAGTTTTGCAAACATAACATCAGATGAGCAGCAGTAAACTTCAATAAATTTTCAGTTTCTATTTTTCTTTTGAAACAAGTTATTTGCCAGCAAATCAATAGGCTCCAACTGCCATATCAACAAGGTTACAATCAAACAGATTCTTGATAAAAAGGATTTCACTTTCAATTCTGTCAGTGTTTGAAAATGCATCCAAAAAATGATTCCTTAAGTCACGAATAATGTTTTTTAAAATTCAAATTCTGCAACTTTTTAATAAAGCGTCTCGTATTCCATATGTTCTAGCAAGCACATTCATCCTTCAAGTATCGCTGGCGGGCCGATAGAAATGGCGTCGTGGGCCGGATCCGGCCCGCGGGCCGTAGTTTGGTTACCCCTGGTTTAGAGGCTAGTGAAGAATTCAAGTTCTGAACATGTATCTTATCTTACCTATTACAGACAATCCTTCTATACAGAAGGTTATAGAGTCCTACATTTTGATAAAAACGTATCGGCAATTGAGGCAGCGTTCATAGGCCACGGCTATGAGAGGCCACGGCTATGAGGGACCACGACACCGTTGTTTCCCTACCTAGCACTATTGTGTCAGGTACCCATAGGAGGTGGGTGGACTCAGGGACGCCATTGGCCCCGGGAACAAATCCCTACCTTCACGGAGATTCGAACACGTGATCCTCGGTACGCCAGTTAACTCAAAATAATAATATATCTCCGTGTGGTTCCGGTCTACCTTACTACAATTGTTATTCTGGCCAGTCTATGAATATACAACCTAGCCAACTCCGCATAATGTAACATAAAGCCCTACTGCCCACTTTCTTTGAGAAAACCAAACTATGCAATATGGTTAAATTTTAAGTAACCTTATATTTATTATATACTAATTCCAAAATTACTAAGCGACCAAGCGATAAAAATAAAAGTTTTACTTTTCCAAGAAAGTGAGAAACACGCAAGTAACCGCAAGTATACATCCTGTTTTTCTCCCCTCATATCCAACCCAAATGATGTTGATTATCAGAACATTTATGATAACCAGAACCATGCTCAAAGTCGAATTGTATATCTATAATTTCGGCACCAGGGATAACTATTCATAAATAAAACCAAATAGGCTTCTATTTCCACCGTTATAATAATGGTTAACCATACCTGACAACTAGCGACTTTTTATGTAAAAAACGTAGGGGTAGGGGCGGAGATTTTTTTAACGACAAAAGACTTTCAAGGATATGAAAAATTATAAAGACATTTTTAAAAAAAGGACATAAAATTCCTCTTAATTAATAGAATTTCCTTTTCCTTTATAACAATGTAAGGGTTCATCCAAAATGTTCCCTCTAAGATTCGTTGATCCGTGTGCAAAATAACAAACTCGTGTGCACAGCAGCTACTTTTTGTGCAACATTTTACACCCCACAAAGATAGTATTATTATTATTATCAAAATTATTAACTGTTGTGCGGCGTCGGTGATATAATGTGTAATTATAAAAAGCAGTTGTTGTTTTTTTAATCTACTGAAACGGATTTATCAAGGCTTAGTATTCACAGTACAATGTACTTTGACGCTGCCTTATCAAGGCTTAGTAACTTAGTATTCACAGTACAATGTACTTTGACGCTGCCTTATCAAGGCTTAGTATTCACAGTACAATGTACTTTGACGCTGCCTTATCAAGGCTTAGTATTCATAGTACAATGTACTTTGACGCTGCCTTATCAAGGCTTAGTATTCACAGTACAATGTACTTTGACGCTGCCTTATCAAGGCTTAGTATTCACAGTACAATGTACTTTGACGCTGCCTTATCAAGGCTTAGTATTCACAGTACAATGTACTTTGACGCTGCCTTATCAAGGCTTAGTATTCACAGTACAATGTACTTTGACGCTGCCTTATCAAGGCTTTGTATTCACAGTACAATGTACTTTGACGCTGCCTTATCAAGGCTTAGTATTCACAGTACAATGTACTTTGACGCTGCCTTATCAAGGCTTATAGTATTCACAGTACAATGTACTTTGACGCTGCCTTATCAAGGCTTAGTATTCACAGTACAATGTACTTTGACGCTGCCTTATCAAGGCTTAGTATTCACAGTACAATGTACTTTGACGCTGTTTGAATATTAACATCAACAAAACCTTCAGTTTTCTAAACACTGATTTAGTTGCCCTGGTTCACCGACAAAACGGCCCCGACAAATGGGCTAAGGGGCCGTCCGGAAATGACGTCACGCACCTAGGGGAGAGGGGGGTTCACACATTTGTGACGATGTGTGACGAGGGGGAGGGGGTGTTTGAGAAATGTGACGTCACACCAAACAGGGGAAACTTTAAATAAAAGTTCCACATACATATTTGATTTCTTACGGTGTATTTTATGACGTTTTACATGACTTCACACGTGTTTCGATATTAGAGTGCAACCTAACGCCTAACACTAAATTCATACTAAAATGACAAAAAAGTGATTTGAAGCATGCTTTTTTTTCTAATAGAAAATACAGCTTTTAAGGGGGGGGGGCCACAAAACTTTGTGACGTCATATTGGAGGGGGGGTCGCCTGACGTCATTTATGGACATTTAAGACATAAAGGTCCCGACAAATGGGCTAAGACATAACGGCCCCGACAAAACGGCCCTGGACTAATAGTAAAAAATACAATCAAATATTGTATCGTATTTTTACTCATCGATTCAATGTTAGGTTAAGTAACCCAAAATAATAAATGCATATCAACAAAATAACCAGATTACCAATTTTACCGAGTCTTTGAGACCAATACTCATTAACTTATTTGATCAAACAAAACATGCCAGGAACATCACTTTGTACTGGTTGTTGATGTTTTAGAGTTGGAAATTTCAATTGTTCTAAGAGTTTGAACTATAGTTTCAATACACACTCAAAAGATAACTCTGCTCACATGTGCTGAAGATGTTTTCACAGACTTGATATCTTAAATAGTTTTCTAAGAAGTGTATAAATACTTCTTTAATCAAATACTCTTGAAAAGTGATTTGTTTTTATGTTATTGTTACATCCTGTTTTGTGTTGCTGTAATTATCAGTTAATTCATAGTAAACGTGTGGCAATGAAGCAATCAATTTGAGGAGCAGGGAGGGAGCGGTATTACCCTTAACAGTGGGTTATTCCAATGGTATCCCCATACCAAGGAAGGGGAGATTACTAAGCTAGTCGAGGACTAATTACCATAACAGAGCAAGGTCATTACTTTAATAGTGAAGAACATAATCTTGTCTACAACATATGTAGTATTATAATGACCTACCGATATCAACAGAGAGCTTACAATTAGGGCTGTTATATATTAATTTTAATTTAATCGTTAACGTTTGAAAAATTATCGATTAATTAATCGATCATTTCGATTAAAACCAAAAATAGAATTTATGACGTCATTAAACTGAACATTTCTTACGGACATTGAAAATTAAGAATATTTTTTAACTAAATTTCATGACAATGTGTTGATACTTGATTTGTGATGAAGGTGGTACGTCAGTGATGTATTTGATCCTTTAAAAGAGAATTGTTTATGGCAGTAGACACAGTAAAAGTTTTCACCATCTTCGACTTTGCCATGCGCAGTTAGCTTAAAAACAACATATTTGCTCAACTTTCTAGTTATATGTTTAAATTTAACTGCGCTGATGCTGTCCACGAGGACATGGGAATATGTTTATTTATATATATTATGTATATTCATTTTTTATTCCTGCGGGGGAAGGGCCCAACACTATTTCTTTGCCCGGGGGCCCAAAATGGTGGAAAGACGGCTCTGGCTGTCAGCCATTTTATAGTTGACGTCTGCTGGTCAACATAAATTAATAACATATATTTTAATATTACGCGGGAGATGTTTGTATGTAAAAAATTATATATAAATTATTACTAAATTTTAAATAAAATATTATAAATATTTTCTTGAATTTTAATAGAATTTTTATCGATTAAAATTATTTTAATCGATATTTAATCGATAAAATTTTTAACGATTAATCGAGAAATTAATTGATAATTTCCGCAGCCCTACTTACAATTTAAAGGAAATATTATTGAAACCAGTGGAGGAAATTCTCCCCATGTTAGTGGAGGGTAAACTGTTCAAACAATTCATGAAACAATCCAACCAACTGATAACGATACATTTATTGGCCATCTCTGACAGGACACAATCAATGACATTGGCCATCTCTGACAGGACACAATCAATGACATTGGCCATCTCTGACAGGACACAATCAATGACATTGGCCATCTCTGACAGGACACAATCAATGACATTGGCCATCTCTGACAGGACACAATCAATGACATTGGCCATCTCTGACAGGACACAATCAATGACATTGGCCATCTCTGACAGGACACAATCAATGACATTGGCCATCTCTGACAGGACACAATCAATGACATTGGCCATCTCTGACAGGACACAATCAATGACATTGGCCATCTCTGACAGGACACAATCAATGACATTGGCCATCTCTGACAGGACACAATCAATGACATTGGCCATCTCTGACAGGACACAATCAATTTATTGGCCATCTCTGACAGGACACAATCAATTTATTGGCCATCTCTGAAAGGAAAAAATCAATTTATTGGCCATCTCTGACAGGACACAATCAATTTATTGGCCATCTCTGACAGGACACAATCAATTTATTGGCCATCTCTGACAGGACATAATCAATGACATTGTCCATCTCTGACAGGACACAATCAATTTATTGGCCATCTCTGACAGGACACAATCAATTTATTAGCCATCTCTGACAGGACACAATCAATTTATCAGCCATCTCTGACAGGACACAATCAATTTATTAGCCATCTCTGACAGGACACAATCAATGACATTGGAATGATTGTACATAATTTTATCATATTGTATTCTTTGGTAGAAAGGTTAAAGGTGAACAAGATTAGACTATCCCAGTATCACTCAATACATTACCTCAAGTCCTCAGTTATGTTTTTGAATGAAAAATTCATTGAAAACCTTCGCACTTCATATTCTTCAATGTAAGTTATAATGTTATGTAACAAGTTTTTCATAACAAACTGTACTTTCAAATAATATTAAATTAACTACATTTTAACTCAAATTATCAAATTCAAAATGTTTAACACTTGATGTATTTATATAAAATTGTTGAGAATAACTGAAGTATGTTGTAGCTTAAAAATTGGGACATACAGAAATGTAACCTTAAAAAAAAACTATTAATTTAGTGTATAAATGTAATTCTAAAACTAAGAAAAATATAGATTTTAAAATTGTTTAAGTGAAAAGATTTATGTAAGTGTAAGAAACTAATTAAAAATGTATTTTCACAATTTCCTCCGAGTAAATAATTTATAAAAATGCACTTTTATAGGCAATGAATAAGGTTTACTACATTACGAAGACAATGAATCATAAAAAAACAAAACTATTAAATAACATTCTATAAAGTCACATTCTGAAAAATTAAAAAAACTTAATTCAATAATAAAATGAGGCATGGATTTAGACAAACTTTCAAAATGATTTGACCTAAAATAAAGCAAAAGAAACAAAATTCTTAAAAACCTCTTGACATGCCTATTATGAAAATGCAGATAAAGTACACAGCTGACAAAATACTCTTGAATGGAATGTAATGATGAAAATATCAACAAAACTAAGTATACACAGAACACAAAGTGTACAAGGAACACATACTATTTTTTTTAAAGAAAACAAGTGTACAATTAGTACAAAGAACACCTAAAAAAGTGAATAAAAAACACAAAGTAAACAAATAAAAAGTTTACCATCAACACAGCGCACACTGAACAAAAAAAATCTACAGCATAGAAAAAGGCTTTTAAAAAAGTCTTTAAAGAACATTAAGCTATCAATTAGTATTTTTGAAAAAAAAATTGAAGAAATTACAAATGTGTTTAAAACATGAAAATAAAAAATAAAAATAAAAATGGAATGTTGAGCCATGAACATATATATTTTATATATTACTACATTTATTCTGATTTTTCAAATTAGGTTAAAAATAAAAATGATGTCAGCCATCATAACACTAGAGATTTCTTTATATATTATATTATATTAATTATGTGTCTTTTAGCTATGGCATACATTACATGGAAAAAAACAAATATTGTCAAAAAAGAAAGAGCTGAATGATTTGATGCATAGCATAGCCGGTTTCATGTGTGTTTGATATGGTTTGGCTAAATAAATGTGAATTGGAAAATAAATTTTTCACTAACAAAGTATAAATTTTATTTTAAAAACTTTGATTATTGACTTTTTTTTAATCAGACCTATTCACCTCACTTGAATCAAATTTAGAAACAAAAAACATGATTTTGGAGCTAACCTTAATTTGAAAAAGTAATGATGTATGCATGATTATTTGACATTTTTCCACAATATAGTATTAAAGCCTCAGTGTCAAAATTATTATATTCTTTTAAAAAGATAATTAGCTGATTAAGGTTCATTGTTTTGATGGATTTCTTTCCAGAAGAAAGCTGGTACAGTGACCATTAGAGCTTCCTTTGGTAGAAAGCAGTGGTGAAAGCAGTAATTTGTAGATTACCATCAGCAGTCTATAATGTATATAATGTGTATGCCAATCTTTACTGCAAAATGACTGTTTAAAATGAATGAAAACTACATACATTGTATTTCACTTATTATAAGCCCAAGAAAATCATCATATCTTGAATTTTTAGCAATATCTTTGTTTTAAAAACAAAGATTTTCACAAATGTAATTTACTCAGACCTGATAACCATGGGACTCAAAAAGTAGTACGAACTATATTTATATATATATTTCACCTAAACGAGTATATGCAAGTAAGCATGACCAATGACCCTCGCTGGGGTCAACTAATCACAGTTAACGGTTGGCAAGCAAAGCTAGTGGAGGGGTGGGGCATGTCTTGAGGCCAGCAATGCTTTTTGCATTCACTTTCGTTGTTCCTTCACAGAGTACATGTATTTTGTAGTGTATTGGTTATTACATCCGCCTGACATGCAGAAAGGCGTAGGTTCAATCCCCAGCGGCAATATATTTTTTAAAATTTAAAAAATGTTTATGCCCGTTCTTTTTCCCCCTTTCTTGGCGAACATAAACACTGTTTCTATCGGTAGCATATTTCTGGGAAAAGATCATAGACGAAGTTGTTGCTCTCCAACTTGGCAACATGGCTGTAATATTTGTTTCTCAACATTGGGATAACTTCGGAGACGAGCTCTCCAACTTGGCAACATGGCTGTAATATTTGTTTCTCAACATTGGGATAACTTCGAAGACGAGCTCTCCGTTGTTCTCATAACGGAAACGTAGTCATACATTCTCAACAATATGCTCAGTACACGAATACTTCAGGAGTATATGGTGGCAAAGCAGAAATTGTTGCGATGTCCGAAATACTTCCCAAAAATGCTTCACTCGCGTTGTTCCCATTTGTTTGTCCTATTGTTTGTGTCCGTTCTCCCCCTCCCTCTTTTTTTTTCTTTGCACTATCTATGAGTAAGTTTGCGGCATATGCTACGCTGCGATTCGTACCTAGTATTATTTTATTATGGTATTTCTAACAATACCGCATGGCAATGGTAAATGAGCATACAATAACAGTCTCATGGTGTGTGCTGAAAAAAATGTCTATTTCATAATTAGTTGAATAATGTTATGCATTATTTATGCTTTATGGCAAATAAAATGGTAATTCTCATCACCATTGTTGCAGATTAAAGAAAGAGATTTGGGAAGGGGGGGGGGAGGAATCAAGACAGTCACCAGAGTGAAAGTAAGAGGGGTGTAATAGCGGAACACGGGGGGAGGTGAAATCAATTCAAAATGCAGAGATAAAAGAGTAGAATACACGAACTTATTTTATCATCATTCTACACTTAAGTGGCAATCAATGAAAGAAATAATTTTGGAAATTAAGATCATCTTTTCTTTGCTGTGTTCATATAAATACAATAAATTATTAACTATTACAAATAATGAAAATTATTTTACCACTACAATTTAGATTAGTTATTTTTGACTTTGTTTTTATATTCCCTGAGTTACAACATTGAACCTATTATCAAATGTTACCAAATTTTAAGAAAAGCTTTAATGGCATGTTTTAGGAGAACAAACAATGGAGTAAAAACATGTACAAAAATTAAAATTCATAAATATTCAGGAATATATTTTTTCTCAAAATCCTACAATTCACAAAATTTATTACAATAAGAGTAACCAGGTCTTCAAAAGCTCTGCCATTACAATACAAAATGGTTGGAACTACTCTTCAATAACTCATTCTCCTCCATTATTGATCACACTTCTCAAAGTAGTGGAATGAAGTTCTGCTATCAAGTTGTTCGATATAAATAATAAATGCATTTCAACCAACAAATAACAAGATATTTGCTAATACTAATATATTTATGTTAAATATATAACATTCTATCAAAGCATTAAATGCAATGTTCATTCAGGCAATAATATCATGTTACCTTGTTCTTATATAGAAACAATATGTTTATGTGCGGATACTAATTAGAAAATTACAAATGGTAATACAATTTTTTCATGAAATGAAGTTTAATGTACCTAGTCTATCAATAAAATGTAATGGTTTGTATTGACCAGCAATGCTGACTCATGCATATGATGTAATAATAACATGGGAGAAAACATTCTCATTTATTCAAAAGATTATTTAGCTATATAATAATGGAATAATTATAAGAATGGCAGGATAAATAAGTAGGAACCTCTTATTATGTAGTATTAATTGTATATGTAAATACGTTTTTTTTAGCACAATATACTTTATTGAATTTAGCATTACTCTATTATTCAACTGATATCTAAAAAAATAAGCCCTGTAATAGTAAGCGCAATGGTTTAGAAATTCTTTTGCAATTAGTTTTAATGACTATTCAATTGATAAAAAGATAAATTTGACAAAATGAGTTTAAATTAAAATTGTAACTATCTAATTTGATGCCATACTTAAAACAATTTCAATTGACATTAGATATTTTTAAAATGATGAAACATTTTTAAAGCTAGAAATCAACATAAAAATGACACCTGAGATTCCACGGCAAGATTGATATCTCAACATTAGACTCCATGTTCTCTGATAGTCCAAGATTGCAGTACTATTAGCTATGCCTCTATTATTAATGTTCTATGAGGTAGTACCAATAAGGTGTTATGTACAATAGTGGATGGGGATGACCCCAGATCAGTCCATTTACTAAGAATTGGCCTTTTGACTATGCATTAATTATAATTATTGACAATGAGATGAAACAAATAATAAGCTTTTTTTAGACAGGAAAAAAAACAATGACTCACTAAAAACTAGTACACCATATATAATTTGTGAAATACAACACTTATAAATTTCAAAAGAATTCTTAGTACCTGAAAACATTATAAAATGCAATAATTTTTTTTAAATTTAAGTTAGCTAAATGATCTTCAGTTTTATTTTAAAGTTAAATAATACATATGTAAAAGTTCTAATTATTGTAATTGAACTCATGGTTACATGGTTATGGCCAAAACAGTTTATTGGTTTGCCATTTATTTCTGTTGGTTGTTTGTTAATTATGATATGACAGTAAACTAACAATTATATTTAAGACTATTTATATTCATTTAAAATATAGAGGCATGTGTGTTTTCCATATACTAAAATTACCTGAAAAACTATATTCAAGTAACAGAATTGATAAAAATCAAATTCCCTGCCCCAAGTTAACTAACGCATACTTTTTTAATGCCTCTGCACTATACATATGGATTAAACCTAAGATAAAATAACAGAATTTATAAAAATCAAATTCCGCTGCCCTATGTAAATTACGGCACACTTTTTGATGCCTCTGAATATACATAATTGTAAACCAAAGAAAATATTACACAACAAATTAAAGTACAGTAGCATTAGTGACATTATTACATAAAAGAATTAAGTATTTTGATGATTTAAAATGTCTGATGAAGTACCAAGAAAAAAGTAGAATACATTAAAAAATCTTTTTTTTAAATATCTCATCAGGTGACTAGATGTAAATGTTCAAGTAATTTATCTTAATGCTTTAATGCAATACAGTAGGATAACTAGAAATATTTGACCTGAAAAAATATCTTTTTATGATAACTATTACTGTCTAAATGAAAGTTTAACTTTATTTAAAACTGACATAGTTATATCAAGATAACTAGTTCCATAATTTGTCTGAATTGAGATTGGGGGAAAAAATTGCGTTTACTTACAGTTTCAACATTTTCTTAACACAAATTTTTGAAATTCCCTTTTTGTGCAATTTAAATAACAATAGGATGAAATTCTAAAACAATTATTTAGCTGAATATGTCAGGCAACAAATATATAATATTGTATTTTTTGTATTTTTTTCAATATTGGATGGGAAAAAAATAATTTTCTCTTAAGCAACATTACAGACAAATTTTAATAACAAAGTAATGGATTATCCTTCTAATAATATAATGCAAGCAAACACTTCAACAGTGCTTTAAGTTTTCAATATTTATCGCAAAAATAGTCATCTTGCTTTGATATTGGAATGAATGTTAGTCATGAAACCCATTGAGCATAAAGTAAAATGACTTGTAAATGCATTTATTGTTAGATTAATGTTGAAATGGAAATATATTTATTGTATGTTACTGGAATGATTTCACTGCATAATCATAAAGGAAGAAAGAATATAAAAATATACATTATACATAGTGCAGATTCTGGAGTAAATATTAGAAACTCTATAAATAAATTTCTTCAACTAATTTTTTTTTGCTTTTCAACAACTGTAAATAATTTAGCAGCTAGAATTTTGTATATAACACAATAATGTATAAAAAAATAAAATTTCTTGTTCACAAGTTTCTGTGTATTTCATTTACTGTGAAGATTTTTATAAAAAAATTAACAAGAGAGTAGACAAAGCAACAGGGAGCAATTGCCAGTAAAATAAAACTATTTTTACTTTTAAAATTTTAAAGATTTGGTTTTAAAGTGTTAGCCTTTTTAAGTTTTAAAAATGTTCTGGTATATATTTACAATATAAAATATAAAGAATCTCTTAATATCATATATAAATTTTATTTTTAGACTTTATGCTTTGCAAATTAAAAATGTGTACATTATAGATATCCAATATATAGAGATAAATAAAAAATGATGTGTTATTTTATTTGAATACTAATTTTATATACATGTTTATCATTCAAAGTTTCTACATCACATTGGTTATTAAATTTGTTCAAGGAAAAAGTTTAGTAATTTATTACAGCTAAATGCAATTGTAGAGGACAATAAAGAAACCAAATATTACCGAAAATAGCCATTATTTAAAACATCCAATAGTTATAAATTACGCACCACAATTTGAATAGGCACAAAGTGTCCAGGACTGACATAATGGATACAGCCACAAGAGGCAAGGCTGGCTGTTATTAAATTCACTGGACAATACTGATTTATCAATAATTCAAACAGTCAACAAGCAAATATAGTTTCCAATGAGACACACTCAAAATTTCCCAAAATTTTTAGCAAACAGCATTAAAAATTATATCAGTCTTACATATTTTAAAAGGATAGAATTAAAAGATTAGGCTATTAATTAAATAATTAGTTAATTGGTTCTGACTTAATAATAAACAACTAAAAATATAGAAAGTAAGTACAATAGTCTCTCAGGTTATGAATGTCTCAAGTCATCAACAATTAAGGTTATGAACTGAAAGAAAAAAAATTTCTCGGATACAGAACAGTGCCTTGGGTTGTGAATGAAGACGAGAGAGAGAGAGAGAGAAAGAGAGAGAAAGGTCTAACTTTGGAGACAAATTATCACATACAATAAAAATGAAGGCCCCACTTAGCACTAGCCCAGGAACCCAGTTTTGCATGTGTGTGCAGCCTTACTTTCATTGGGCTTACTTAACAGCAGTAAAAGATTTCTTAGAGAGTGACAAATCTCCCATGATCGTTTTCTTTGTAAGAAAGATAGCATAAATCTTGTATTATTTTTAATTTAATTCATTTGGTTTCATTTCTTTCTCTGTATTGAATGCTCAAAGTACACATTTTTGTGTCAAGTAAGCGACTAAATTGTAAGAAGAAAGAATGATTTTTCCATCTTTGACTTGAAATGGATTGTCTCTGTTTCAATGATTTCAAAGTTTTAGAATGGATTAAATTCCTAACCTGAGGTACCATTGTCTTACAATTTTTGACAAGAACAACTATTCTTTAGAATTTAAAAATATATTTATATTATTAAAATTATTTTTTCACACAAGATTTATCTATAATAAAATAAAACCTTTAAAATTTTAGTTTTTTTCTTCCAAATGTAATGTATGTAAAATAATGGTTTAATATACAAATTTGAAACAGCTTACATTAATGTAGTATTTTTTTAAAAACTTCCAACTTAAAACAAAGTAACAATTCTTGGTTTCCAGTGAGTAACTTGAACATGATTACAATTTTATGTTTAAATAATCTGATTGAAAATTGTTCTGCAAGTAATGAACATTTTTTTCTTCTTTCTAGCTATTAATCAAAGCCCAAAGGTAATTTACACAAACTCTTCTTTTTCCTGCTCCTCCCTGCCAGCTGACCTGTGAGTGCCAGCATTAACTCTGCTGGTGGGGGGTGTAGTGGACGTGGCTGAAGCTGGAGTCTGACTGACAGAACCAGGCAAACTTTTAACTTTGCCAGAACCTTGAGAACCTAGAGCGTGGCTTCTAGAACTGGGTGGACCCTGCAACCTGCGACCCACCTGTCGGGGTGGGTGAGTGGCAGCAGTGTCAGGAGGTTGCTGCTGTTTTTTGCTTGATGAGCTACTGGAGCGTCTTGGTGTTGGCTCAAAGTCAACATCAGATTCAAACATTTTCTTGTCTGTGTCCTGTCTTGTGCCAGTGACTTGCCTTGTATAATCTTGTCTTCTCTCCTGAATCCCCACTGACTTTAAAGCAGCAGCACTTTGATGTGGTGAACTATCTCTGATCTGAGATGTCATCTTGGTCTCACCATTTTCTTCATGTGAGCCAGCAGTGCCATGTGTTGCACTAAATGCCTGGCGAGTCTTGGGTGGTGTTTCATATTTCATGAGTTCTTCCTCTTCATCTACTGTCTTTTTAGTGCGACCAGGGCTACGCCTACGAATAATACGTTGTGAAGGAGCTATTATCGCCTTTTTTTCTGGCTCAACAATACTTTCTACTTGAGCCTAAAAAAAATATTGTGATTATTAGTCTAACATGAAAATGCACAAAAATTCTTATAATGATTTTTATTTATGACACGGACCATAAAAGTAGTATAAGAATATTTTCATTAAAATTTCAAATATTCATCATTCAGATTTTCAGAAATGTTTTTGCAAAAGTCCTGTAAAAAGTAAAATCTGAATTATGATTGAGGGTGTACCGAATTCAAATTTTTAAAAATCCGTCCAGAGCTGGATTTGTGAAGTAAAATCCGTCCGGATCCGGATTTGTAAGAATGGCCGGATTCCGTATTTGCCGGAGCTATTATATATATATATATATATATTTTATGGCTCTAGCAGCCAGCCGGATTTATGAAGTAAAATTCTGCTGGAGCCGGATTTATAAAAATTGCCGGATTCCGAATTTGCTGGAGCCGGAGCCAAAATCCAGGACACCCTTAATTATGATACAAAATATGACCCTTCAATGACCTTGACAGATTTAATTTGATTCTATTCCAACTACCAAGTGGTGATCCATATTGAAAATAAATCTTACTTTATCTAGAGAGTCTTGGCTATGTGTGAACCTATTCCAACTGAGGGCAGCCCGGCCGACTGTCAGGTCTTCTGTGCTCTGGGCCAGCTGTTCATTGGCTAAAAGAACTGCCCTCTGAAGCTGGAGACTGGCCGATGTTCTCTGGTGCAGTGACAGTTCAGCAAGGGCCTGGAATACACAGCATAATTAATTAATATTGCTAACATCTGGAGTATACAACTCTATTACAGCGTCACAGCTGAAACCTAGAATATAAAACTCTATTAAGGTACATTAGTAACACCTGGATTACACATCAACACTATTCCTTCTCAAATATCACTATTGTAATTTTGTAAAAAATTTAGCCATAATATAATGACCTGTGTGACCGTGCACTAAGATTATAAATCCAATGGTAATAAACCTGCGTCATTGAACTGTGTTTAAACTTGAGCATTAAGTAGCAAATAGTAATAATAAATGTGACAGAAAGATTAGAGTCAGAATAAATCCTCTCTCTGACCTGTAATTGTTTAGCTTGGCTCTTGCCCAAACTGCTGACTAATTTGGTGAAGACACCATCAGGTTTTTGAAGAAGGTTGTATGGTGAATCAAATTCTCTCAGTTCTCCATCTTCTAAAACCTAAGGAACATTATAAATTTGTTGATTATCCAATTAGTCATTTTTAAAAAGAAACTAATAAACTAGTCTTCAAAAAAAAATAGATTTGTAAATACAGAGGGAGAATAGATAAATAAAAGACTAGATGTGTTTATAGAGTGGAGACAAGAATAAATAAATAACAGACTAGAAGTGTTTATAGAGAGGAGACAAGAATAGATAAATAACAGAATAGAAGTGTTTATGGAGAGGAGACAAGAATAGATAACTAACATTTATGACACTGATGTGGAAATCTCAGACATTGTGAAGGGAAAATAATGTTTCTTTTCATTGCTTTGATGCAATCTTATCATCACTAGTGTTAATAAATAATTAGGTTTGAACTTGAAATATTGGACAAGAGACCTTTTTAGAAAATGTATTTAAAAATTATATTTAGATTTTTGTGTTTAAATTTAAATTTAGTAAAAATCTGACCATAATTCTGTCACAGTCCATAACTGTATACAGCCTGTGAGCAATGGTCAGCACAGTACTATCACGAAACTTGGCTCGGATTGTTCGCTGGATGATGTCATCAGTTCTATCCAAAAAAAGTTTATATATTTTTTAAATTGTCATAAAACCTGCAGATTTGAATATTTTAATCAAAAATATTTGTTTGCACCATTATTTATTTTATTTTAAAAATATTTTGAAAATTGTCTCCTAATTTAACCCAATTAAGTACTTAAACTCATTTTTATCAAATTTTTTCTTAATACACTAGACTCACTCCTGGTCCACATTGGCTGTGGCTTCATCTAGTATCAAGATTCTGTTGTACTTAAGTAAGGCCCTGGCTAAGCAGATAAGTTGTCGTTGACCAACACTGAGGTTGTGCCCCCCTTCTTGGAGATCAGTGTACAGCTTTCCTGGCATTTTTTCCACTTTCTTCTTCATTTGGACCTGTTCAAATTTATAAGCAAAGACTCTTTAATCAACACTTTAAACATTTTCTTTTAAGCCATCATTATTTATTTTTGTTATCATTACATCTTCTGAGCAGAAGATACTGCATCCTACATTATTATATGCACAGACAATGCTGTCTGACACAGCATTCACAGGACACGGCTACGAGTGGATTGTGTGGCACAATGCCCAGCCGCCTTTATTACAGTTGACCTCCTTTGTTTAAGCAGCCCTATTCAACAATTCCAGTGTGGCCCAATGCCCAGCCGCCTTTATTACAGTCGACCTCCTTTGTTTAAGCAGCCAACAATTCCAGTGTGGCCAACTTGACGTTCTTATAACTCTATGTTGATCTTTAAACAAGTTGAAACTTGGTATACGAGTGTGAAATTATTTTCATGCCAATAACTTTAGAGTCTTTTAACCTTATAACATTCTTAAATCTGGTTGTTTTCAAACCTGATCTAAAGCATTCCACAGCCTTTCATCACTAAATTCAAACCTCATCTAAAACATTCCACAGCCTTTCATCACTAAATACAAACCTGATCTAAAGCATTCCACAGTCTTTCATCACTAAATTCCTCAAGAGGGTCCAAATTCCATCGAAGTGTTTGGCTGAAGAGAATCGGGTCTTGTGGTATGACAGAGATTTTACTGCGTAATTCATGGAGGCCAAGTTTAGCAGTTTCTACACCATCAATGTAAATTGATCCTGTTGGTTGAGTCAGTCTGAACAAAGAGCTGATGAGAGAACTCTTCCCAGAACCTGTTCTTCCAACAATGCCAACCTGCGAAACATATAGCAATATAAATTAGATTTGGGACATTTTCACCAACTTTCTTAGCTTAGAAATAAAGAATCAGAACGAGTGCAGTCAAAAAATGTTAAAAGTTTGAAATATTTATCATGTTTCAAATAAGTTTTTTAAAAGCAGCTTAAGATTAAGATATTAAGTAGCCTTTATAATTTTTGAAAAACAATAATTTTAAGAAAAATAATACATTACTTTAGAGATCTTATTTCTTTAAAAACACAAGTTCTGTCATAGCTTATAGAAAGGAATGCACTGTTAAATATTTTTAAAAGTGTTCTATGCTATAAACTGACTGCACCAAGAATTGAACCTGGCTGCACTGAATATAACAGCTTATACTGAATAAGTTGCAACATTAGTTTTTAATCATGCTCCTTTTTAACTGACCTTTTCTTTGCCCCGGATATGACAGTCAATTTTCTTTAAGATGTAAGGGCCATCTGGTGAGTACTTGAGTGACAAGCTTGTGAACGTTATAGCCCCTATGACAGGCCAGTCAGGTGATGGGGGTTTGTCTGAGACTTTGGGTGGCTCCTGTGGCAGCTTACAGTAACCCAAAACTCTCTCAACTGATGTCATCTGGGGAACATGATTTGTCATTTCATGGAAACATCAGATTATTGTAAAAATGATTTAATGAGAAACATCTATGAATGAAATCAAAACTCAAATTTTGCCCAAAAAATTATCAAATTTGTTAAATTGAACAGCAAAGCATGCCCATGCAACCAACAAAACGATACACATCTATCAATCAAATAATTCTTCTCTTTATTAATCATCAATTCTGGTTTCTACACTTGTTCTACAATCTTGTGTCTACTGCTGCACTCTGTTCTCCGTCTACTCCGACTGTCGTTTTCCCCTCGGGAATATATTCTATCTAACTACAAACGTAGGATGTCACCAGTAAAGATTTGCTTACATGGGTCTCTAGGTCTGCTGAAACTCTCATGTACCACTCAAAAGGTTCAGCCATAGCAATACAGTAAATCAAGGACAGTGCTAGCAAGTTTCCATTTAAAGCTGAGGAAGACAAGATCATTGTGACAATGTGGTATCTAAAAATTTGTTTGTAGGATTTTGTTAATGGAATTTTCTTAGAATAAGATTTTCACAAAAATATATATCGGATTTATTTATTTATTTTCCTCGGTGTGAATGAGAATGGGGAATATAAAGATAAATATATATTTTTTTGTATATAATATAAATTATCCCAAAACTACCATTTGAAAAAAGTTATTTCCAACAAATTCCACTAACCACTGATTATACAGCACAATTATATAGTGAGATTCAAGTTTATTGGAGAATATGATCATAAGGAAAAATAATTTCTGAACAAATATTTATTTTTTATAAAATAAATTCAAGTTAACTGTCGAGAGCTAAAATTAAACTAATCTATGTCTATGAAATAAAATAATTATTCTCTAAATTAATATATTTTTTAAAATGATTATTTTGATAAGATGACAATATTACTTATGATAAATTAATCAGTTATTTACATTTCAGCTCTGCCATTTATGGTAAGTTATACAATTTAGTAGCTGCTACATACATTCTTTCAGTGCAAGTGATACGAAGATGATGATATTCATGTAAATCACAACTGCTGCCATGGAGCGAACTGACATCCACCGGTATGAGCTGAGGTACAGGAACCAGGCAGATGTGTGACTGTTTTGGTGCTCATCAAACTCAGCCAAAAATTGGTCTCGTTTTCCCAGGGCTCGAATAGTCTCCAGACCCAAAATTGTGTCTGATACATGAGAGTAGACAGGGCTGCGTGCTGAAAGTCAAATAGTTGAGAAGAAATTTATTAAGATGAGCCGCATGTCTCTTAAACCTCATTAAACCCTGTATGAAACAAATAAGAGTATAATCTCATGTTACATAATGAACAAATTTGAGTATGGAAAATTAAAGTAATTTGACAGTCAAAAAGGAAATAGAATCATAATAAAAATGTTATTCCCGTTCAAATGACTTCACTTTAATTGAAATTCTTAAATTTTACTACAAACTTTTAAAATCGGGAACAAAGGTTGGGAAACAGTGGCTCAAAGATGCATGTGACTCTACGAGTGAATAAATGCTGCTCTTTTAATCATAAAACTTTCAATGCCACTTCAATACATATCTTCATTTCTCATGGCAATTTACAAATTGAAGGCTGCTTTTGTTCAGTGATTAAAACTAAATCATCATTAAACTAAGTCAAACCATCAAAAAGAGTGTTTTTATTTGATGGAATTTCATGGAGATTTAACCTTATTCTATAAGAGCATTCACTTGTCTAGCTTGCCCAGGAATGAGAATCACTGTATTAGTGCAACATTTTTGGTCATTGAACTTGTTAGATGACTAAATTGTAAAAAATTGTGATTTGGTAAAGGGGTAAATTCAACTATCAATGGCAGCAAAAAATGTGTGAATTTTCCATGTAGAAAACATAAATTCAAGATAAACACTTAACCTTTATAAACAAATTCTAATAAGTGCTAACCTCATATGGTAAAGCACTGCACTTTTTGTTCCTGAACTATTTTACATTTTAACCAATCCCAAGCCCACCCCTCACATATCAGAATATTTATTGCATCATTATTTATCTATGTAAGGAAAAAATAAATTATTACACACCAAATGCACTTGTGGCATTTTTAAGAATATTATTTAGCAAAGATATGGGAAATTATATTGGAATTTTTAGAAGTGTTACTGACTGACTAACTAATCAACAAATTAGAGCTAACTTGTCAGAAGTGTTACTGACTAACTAATCAACAAATTAGAGCTAACTTGTCAGAAGTGTTACTGACTGACTAATCAACAAATTAAAGCTAACTTGTCAGAAGTGTTACTGACTGACTAATCAACAAATTAGAGCTAACTTGTCAGAAGTGTTACTGACTGACTAATCAACAAATTAGAGCTAACTTGTCAGAAGTGTTACTGACTGACTAATCAACAAATTAAAGCTAACTTGTCAGAAGTGTTACTGACTGACTGACTAATCAACAAATTAAAGCTAACTTGTCAGAAGTGTTACTGACTGACTAACTAATCAACAAATTAGAGCTAAGGTGTCAGATAAATAATAAACTCATTGGATTTAATACTAAGTTATAATTTTTATAGGACATTTGTCCCTGAAGTGCCCAAAATGTTTTCTGAGAAATATAATTTATAAAATGACTTTAAAAAAAAAGG
Organism: Ampullaceana balthica; assembly: GCA_944989445.1. Classification (NCBI taxonomy): domain Eukaryota; kingdom Metazoa; phylum Mollusca; class Gastropoda; family Lymnaeidae; genus Ampullaceana; species Ampullaceana balthica. The sequence continues at coordinate 136,865 of CALYLW010000638.1, forward strand.
TTGCTGAGCCCAAATATAATATTTATTTAGAAGTCTCTGCAATGTTTGCTATAAAAGGAATGATGAAATGAGCGCACACCAGGTGCATAACTAAAGAAATTTTAAATAAAGTAATCATACCTTTAGCCTCCAATCTTTTAACCTGTCTGAGTGTACGTAAGGCATACAATCGTATCAGTACAATAATCACCAAAATGGGAATGACTGCTATAGTCAGCCATGGATTGACTATGACAGTTACCAGAAAGAATCCAAGGAATTGAGTAGTTTTCTGATGAGAAGAAATTGTTTTTATAAACATTCTAATAGTGTTTTATAATACATCAATTAATAAGAAAAGTATTTCACCGAACAAAAAGTATATGGGTACCCCGGGTTGCAAACAGCTCAGGTTACAAACAACTTAAAAGATCTTGAATAACAAACAGCACCTCAGGTTACAAATGAAGGCATGAGTAAGGTTAAAGTTTGAGACAAACAGTCTTAGCCCTAGCATAGTTTTGCATAAATGTGCAGCCTCACTTTTATTGTCATTAGGGGCCGTCCATAAATGACGTCACGCACCTAGGGGGGAGGGGGGTCACACTTTTGTGACGATGCGTGACGAGAGGGGGGGAGGGTTGAAGAAATGTGACGTCACATCAAAAGGGTAACTTTAAATAAAACTTCCACTGAAATATTTGGTCTCTTACGATTTTTAAAAAAAATTATTTTTTTTTAAATCAGTGCTTCTCAATGTGCCGGTCGGTAGGCCATCAGACGCTGGTTTGCGTAAGCTATCAAGAAACTAAAATTAAATCTAATTATAATCCTTAAGTTTGAGAATCCACAAGATAACGTATGAAATTGTTACACTGCGTCGTTTGATGTTGACATCAAAGCATTTGTGATGTAACCGCAGCTCCGTTTGGTTCTCTCACAGCAGGAGTCGTCGTTAGGCGAAAATGCTACTGATTTGAGGATTTTAATAATAAAATACTTTGTTTACATTTAAGGAAGTTTAATATTTTGTATTTATCAAACAAGGATAAGTTACTTGGGCTTTTGACAACAAAAAAGTGGGCAACGTAGGCGCCCTACAGCCCCTATTATAAAATACTTTGTGTACATTTCAGGAATTTTAATATTACGTATTTATCATACAAGGACAAGTTAGTTGGGCTTTTGAAAAAGGTTGGCGCCGTAGGCGCCCTAAAGCAAAGTGGCAACCGCAGCACAACCTAGTTTTAAATATCACAGAAAGGATACTTGCTACAGACAAGTCATATGGATTAAGATTATTGTCACTCGTGTCAATATAAATGAAAGTAGGGTAGATTTAGGTGTCTTCGTGTAGTACGTAGGTAAGAAATCTACATAGTTGTCAAATTTTCAAAAAATGCATTTTCTGGAAGGGACCGGTTCAATAATGGGCATATGTTCCAAGCGTACACGTACACATGACGCACTTAAATATATCTAGTGGATTGTGGTTGATGTTATATGTCCCAAATGAGTGTGCATTACCCCCAAGAATTCCCCTTTTTGACCCCAGATGAGGTTATTTACCTCTGTTTGCCGACCTCTTTCTTACGGGATGCCCGTCAGTCAATTGAGAGAATTTTTAAAAATACACTTAAAAAGTTTTATTTTTAAATAACTTTTTTCTAAACAAAGACGTTAACCATGATGATTAATAGTCAATGATTTATTTGTATGCATTAAAATAAAATATAATCTAAGGATGTTAACACAGTTCGTTTTCTGAAGGCCACTTAAACGTTTAAAAAAAAAGCTTAACGCGGGGTACGATATTACAATGTAGATCTTCACTAAATAAATAATAAATACTTAAATGACAATAAAAGTGATTTGAAACATACTCATTTTCAAATAGAGAATAAACTTTTTTTAGGTGGGGGGGGTCAAAGATTTGTGATGTATTTTTAGAGGGGGGGTCTAAGTTTTTGTGACATCGCGTGACGAAGGGGGGGGGGAGGGGGTAAAAAATCGGCCAAAATCGCGTGACGTCATTTATGGACGGCCCCTTACTACAGAGCAGTAAAAGATTTCTGAGCAGTTGCACTGCCTTCAGTTTATCTCTTTCATCATTTTCCTTGTTAATTCCTCAATTATGCTTTTAAGGAAACATAAAACAGTGGAGGTAAAGAAGGAAACAATAAAGAAATATGAAAATGGTGCTGTTTGTGTGACATGGATAATAAGTACAGCAAAGCAAAATCAACTTTCTCCACCATCATAAGGAACAAAGAGTCATTCAAATCACTCAATGTGGCTCTTTATTTAATTCATGCAGGACACATGTGCTTTGTATTTTAGGAGTAAACGGCCGGATGACATCCGATTTTAATTTTTGTTTAAATGCTTCTTTCATCTTGAAAAGGATTGTCTTTGTTTCATTAATTTAAATGCTTCGGGTTACTAACATTTCAGATTGTGAGCCGAGTTCTGGAACTTAAATTGGCAACCCGAGGTACCATTTACCGAAGCTAGAGACAGATTATACTCACCATCGAAACAACATATCCTAATTGAGAAACAGAATCATCTATGAATCCAAGGTCACGGGAAAATCTATTTAAGATTTGACCTGAATAGAAAAATGTTTTCATTGGACTTTTAGGAAATGCAACTTAAGCTAATTTAAAAAATGGAATTCTTGCAACTCAAAAGTAACAAAATATAATTATAATTATATTATACTTCTTGTCCAGGATTACATAGAGATAGGTTTAAAAAAATATCAAATGTATACTATTTGTAAAAAAAATCAAATAGACAGGGAATAACAAACATAAAACTAATATTTTTAATGTAGATTTTTTTTCCATAATGGACACTAAAAGTAGAAAATGTTAAATTTCTCACACAAAAATGGAGATAAGCACTAAATGATGCCAAATTATTGAAATGAATGTCAACAAAAATCTTTTTTGTATTAAATTTTTATAGCATTTTCTGCACAGACTTTCAAAGCGTAATGTGATTTAAGAATTTAAAATTTTTCTTTTACATTTTTATGTACACCTGGTAGAAAATCTTGTTCAATAGGATTTTAAATTATTGTTTTTCTTCTTAACATTTCTTCTCAATTAAAGGTTTTCTGTCATAATAAAAAATCTTCCTCAAAGCTGAATTGGAGAGTCTCCTCCACTCTTTTAAAACTATAACAACATGAGAAGATTTACATTTAACAAAATAACCACAATCTATATTTAAATTTGTTTATGAAAGAAGTGGCTTCGTTAAAATTTACAATTTACTTAAAATAAAAAATGTATTTCATATTTACAGCTAGCTTTCAAAAATATAGCAGGGAACTTCAAATTACACAAGAAAACAAATAAAACAGTAAATTAGTAAACCATGGATTATTATTGAAAGAACAACAAAAATTCCCCCGAGCATTCCGAAGACTCACCAACAGGATGGGTGTCAAAAAACTGAGACACAGAATTCATGACAGATAACATCATCCTATCATGAAGCCTGCGACCTGCTATAGCCGCCATCTGAAGGTAGACAGCTGAATACAAGATAAAAGCTGCAGTGCTCAAGGCAAGAGCAATAATATAGATCTGCATGCTTGAAGGCATAGTGTCCCAACTTGGTGGAGCTTCTGTTAGGGCTGAGGTCACATCAAGGCTCAGTGATGTCACTGCTGTGTTGTTATATACAATTTTTGATGGTTTCTGCAGCTCATGCTTTGTCCCAACCCTAAACAACAGAGATTTTGAATTTTAAAACCCAGTTTTTAAATTATTTTCAAGTTTTTAATGACAATTAAATTATGAAGACTGTAATGTGAGAAATATAAAATAATTCCAGGTCATAAATTAAGTTTACAATACTTTTTCTTCAAGTGTTTATTTTCAAAAGATCAACAGCCTAAAGGTTGACTTTGTATGAAATAGAGAGAAAAACATTTCATTAATCCCCAAAATTCACTTTCCTTGTATTAAATGTTATTCAAAATAATAAAAACTGACCATTCAGCCAACATCCAGTCAGAAAGGCAGAAGAGAGCCTGAAAAAAAAATTAAATTAATGAACTGCAGAAGGTTTTAAATTTTAAAATCAACAATACTATTTAATATCTAAATTAATAATAAATCACTCTTCAAGTCTTTTAATCCTTTTTTGCAAGTACAGTAGAACCAGCTTAACTCGACCCAGGTTATCTCGCCAACCCTCTTAAGTCAACTTTTTTATTGGAACTGCCAAATTCTCTCTATGTCTTAGCATTTTCTCATCGGTTAATTCGATTCTTTTAAGTCGCCGAACCCTAATACCGCGAGCACAAAAGAGGGCCAAATTTGCAACTTAAAGTTGGTTAGCTCGATCCCCGTCTGTTCGCCTAGCGACGCACTCTCGCATTTTTAGTTAAAGATAGCATCGAAATCTCCCTTTCCTCGAGACTTCCAGCTATTGTGTGATTTTAGGAGATTTCAATTAAAATTACTGGATGTTTTTATCTTGTTTCACTTTTATCCGTGTGTGAATTAGTTTGACACGTCTCTATCGAGTATGTATTCAACCGAGGTGCTCGAAAATCGCGTTATCAGTCTTTAATCGTCATTATTTCGCTGTACATGTTATGATATTATTAAACTTAGTTCATTTTCTGATGCATTAAACATTTTATTTTTTAAGATAAACGAATATCGGTGGCTTTTATTTTATATTGGTAAATTTCTGCTGTTAGTTAGTGCACATATGCCTTTTGTTGTTAGCAAACATGTATGTACATTTTTATAGCATGCCGATTGCTTCACCAAACAAAGATTGCTTCACCAAACAAATAACGGCAGCGCTCTTAAGTAAAAAAAACTTCCAAAAACATGTGCATGTACATTCTCATTTATTAACGCTAGTGATGGGACAATACCAAAATCATAGGGTGCTTACTGTAAACAAGGCTGCCCAGATTTTATAATATAACAGACTACAGACAGTTTACCCACCCCCACTCTCAATCTCCCACACCATTGTTGTTGGTTAGTCCAATTAGCATCAAGTTACCGAAGGAATTCTAAGTCCATTGTAAGCAGAGGGGATGACCCAAGGAGGATGGTTTGGAAGAGAATGGTTCGCGGACAATGAGGGGATGTGTAGGTTACACGGGGCGGGTAATTTATTAGTGTAGCTTGTAAGGAAAGTCACGCAAGTGCCCTCCAAGGCACAGTATCGCTCAATCTGGGAATCACTGCTGTGAATGATGCTAACTCAGTGTAACAAGCATCAAGCCCCATTAAAAAAAAACAACACTTTGCTGGGAGCACGCAAGAGAGATGACATGATGTCACCAGCGGACCCACCATGGCGAGGCGGGGCAGGAGTAGCTGAATTCGTTATGTACTAGGGAAAATATAGCACTAACGCAACAAAGGGTTATATTTAAACGGTCTTTAAAAATGAATGGTCTTAACAAGCTTAGGAAAGAGTGAAGAAATATTAGGGTCCCGACATTCTGATACGATTCCGATTAATCGTCCCATCACTAATTGACGCACATCATGTACATAAAGAAATTTCAAGCACATGTTAATATTTTGCGCCATATTGGTTTTCGTTTAACTCGATCATCGGTTAGCACGACGCCTTTTGGCATACCCCTAGGCCGTCGACTTAACCGGGTTCTACTGTAAATAAATTACAAAATCATGGTAGGGTATTCTGTGTACCTGAATATGATTTAATAAATGCCAAGTTGTTTTGAAAGGCTTGTTTTATAAACAGTATAACACAAAGGAATAATACCAATAAACACAAATTAATAAAACGCAATAGAGCCATAACAAAGCTAGCACTATTTACCATAACTATTTATTTTCAATTCATTACTAAATAAAAACTTAATGCTTCAAAGAACTGAAAGAAGCACAATCTAAAGGTTCACTCTGTTGAGAGTCTCTTTACATATACCTCCCAAGGAAAAGTATGGAGGGCGGAAGGGCCCTAAAGGCTGTCTTTATTAATTATTTTGAGTTAAGTGTTTAAGGGGGACTGATTTTACCTCAGAGGTAAGAAAATTACATTAGTCAACATAAACAATAGTGGACGTGGTGGTCAAGTGGCAGCGCGTTCGAGTGGCAGCGCGTTCGACTGGCGTACCGATGGTCATGGGTTCGAATCCATGTGAAGGCAAGGATTTGTTCCCGGGGCCTAGGGCGTCCCTGAGCCACCCCAAATGGGTACCTAACACCAGTTAGGCGGCTGGGTAATGCATGGAACCCACAAAGCCGTGGCCTGTGAACGCTGCTTCACTTGCCAACAGATCATCTGTCATGGTCTGTGGACGCAATTATCTTCTGCATAGAAGGAGCGTCTGTATAGATAAGATAAGATAACAATAGTAAGGGTGCTTGTACTTGAGCTTTGTAACAAAATTATGTTAACTTACTGGGCCAGCAAACCATAATGGAAGTAAAAATGGTAGGAGTGCCATTCCAAAGCCAGCATTAAAATACTGCCAGTAAACATGAAAGCCAACTGTTCCTGACACCACTTCCTCTTCCTTTTGATCAATGTCTTCAGCAGCTTGCAGGAATTTGCTCTCCAGCTGTCAAACAAGTATTAATTAATAAGTAACAGGCTATGTATAGTAAAATATAGTTTTAATTAATACAAGTGTACCTTAGGCTTTTAAAAATAGCATCTGAGAAGCTAACAAAAGATATTAAAACAAAGAAAGTTATGATAATATTTAAACTTTTTCTTGTTCACTTAAAGTTGAATGGATTTTTCACTTGACAGTTGAAGGAAGTTGACAAAATAATAGATTATAATTAAACAACCCGTAAAAACAAAGTTTTTGATTATAAATCCCTTATATATGAGACATAACTAAAAGTATTGATTATGTTCAATATAATATGCACCACGCAACAGACTAGCATAAATATTTACAGACTGAACGTGACTGAACTCCCCATGCTGTAAACATGGGGATGTGGTCATCAAGGGCTGGAGTGAACCTCCAGTGACCCATGGAGGTCAAATATAGGAGACTGCTACACTTGCTACATTGAGATACATAGAGATAAACTAAAAATTCATTAATTTAATTACAGTACATTTGATCGATCTGAAATTTTTATAGAATGCATTGTTAGGTGACTCAAGTCTATGTGCATAATTTCAGCTACATAGGATCACGGGAAGTGGGTCGTTTTTTACTTTTGTTTTGCCACGGGAACACGACAGACAAGACAGTGAAGTTAATATAAGGGATTTAAAAATGGTTGTTGTCATTAATAAATTCTTTTTTTCAAAAGAATAATATTTATCCTTATGTATCTTTCTCATAGAAAGCTCTAACATTCAACTATTTTTTGTCCAGATTATTTACAAGTCTATTTCATAAGAGATTACAACAAAGACATTTTTCCTTCAGAAAATGCTAGGTTTAATTTTATCACAATAAAAAAATAAACCTGACAGACAAATTTGCCTAATAAAATGTTCATTGTCTGACAGCTTCTTCTTATTAATTTACTTGAGCTACTAACCAGTAATTGTTTCTCTTCCTCCTCTGCCTCTAAAGCTGCCTCACTGGACTGTTTGGGATGTTCTGCTAGAGCAGTCAAAGCTCTCATATCCATTCCCCGAGACTTGAGTTCTTCATAAGTGCCAATATCATGGAGAGATCCCTGAAGACAATGGGATTTATTAATTCCCTTGCAATTTAAAAATTATATATAAAGACGGTTGTGCTGAGCCTCTTGTTCATCTTATCAACTATTTGTTTATTTAGGAGAGTAAATAAAAGGCAGTAACATTTCTTGGTTTAACAGCAGAGCTAGAATAATAAAGTAAATCCTTACATCACGAAGTACAGCAATCTTGTCAGCTTGTTTCAAATACTGCAGCTGATGGGTCACAAGAACAACTGTCTTGTCTTTTAGAAGCTCCAAAACACATCTGTGCCAAGTAAAACATTTTATAATCATGATTTAATAGATAATTTAATGGTAATAAAGGGAATCACGCTTATTGATCATGAAGACAAATAATTTAACATAAATATATAACATTATATTTTGGGTATTTTTGTTGGTTGTATGAAAAGAATTTGTTTCAGAATTTACCTTTGGAATATCTGTTTGCCTACATTTGTGTCTACAGCACTGAGTGGATCATCCATTAGGAATATATCAGCATCATGATAAACTGACCTGTCGTAACAAAAATACCATAAGCTATCTTGTTATGATAAAAAGTCCCATTTAAGAATCTTTCTGAACAGAAATATATTGTACTAAGAAAAATCATTCTTTCCCTAATAAGAACAAGTGTAAGTGAAAACATTCATTCTCAAGAAAATATTCCTAGGAAGGTTTTACTAATTTCTACAAACATAAACTAAACTATTTTAAAAATAAATTTCTGCATGCTGAACATTATTTTTCTTAAAATTTTTATTTATAAAATAATCATTAACAAGTAGAGTGGAATTCAAGGCTTACGTGAATTCTGCTTCAATATGTGAAGTTAATGACGGATTGAATTTTAACTTAGTATTTTGACACAATCTTCAAATATTAATTGAAAATGTTGTTTGTTTTTCAAAAATAAATTAAAATGTGATGTTTATCATAGTTCAGCCATTTCCCGTCTGTTATTGTCAGTGAGTGTGCAGACCCATGACCTTTGTGACCAACTGTAACATGAAAGATAAGAAATATAAATATCTCTTACCTGGCTAGTGACAATCTTGCCTTTTGTCCACCACTCAACTGAAGGCCTCTCTCTCCAACAAATGTTTGATCACCTTTAGGCAACAGTTCAAGGTCTCGTTTCAGCCCACAGGCATTAATTACTTTTTGGTAATGATTTCTATTTAAGGCATGTCCAAACAGGATGTTGTCTCGAACTGTTCCACTAAAAACCCAGTTTGTCTGTCCACAGTAACTTATGCGCCCATTTAAGGAAATTTGGCCTATTTCATAGGGAAGTTCTCCAATAAGGGCCATCAGCAAAGAGGACTTTAAAAAAGTAAAACAAACTAATTTTAAGATGTATTTTACTAAAAATTCCACGAAAATCTCTTAACATGGGAAATTGATTTTAACTACCAAATAATTAAATTTAATGTACCTTTGTTTAATATCCTCAATAACGCACTTTTATACTAAAAAGAATCACAGGGTTTACACTATTTTTCTACTGCTTGCAACAAACAAATAAAAAGATGGTTTACCTTTCCTGAACCAACCACACCGACTACAGCCAACAGCTCACCCTAAAACGAAAATTTTAATATCTGTTAGTTGATTAATGCATTTACATAGAATACATGCCGATAGAAAGAGTAACACAACTTAACACTATAAATGAGCACTAAAGTTTCTGGTGCTTTAGAGACCACTTACCTTTTTGACTTGGAGTGAGATGTACTTCAAGGAAAATGAATGATCAACGTCACTCTGTAGTAATTAAATACAAAGAAAGATGGTCAAATTGAACAAATTAAGAAACAGGAATATTTCAACTTGGGATCCTCTACACCAGTGCTTCTCAAAGTGGTGGTCCGTGGACCGATGCCGGTCCGTGGGCCATCTGCTGCCGGTCCGCAGATGTTCTCAAAAAAAGAACCGAAAACATTGTCAGTGCAGGGAAAATAGTGCACCGGTCCCTGGTGCAATGGAAAAAATTCCTGCCGGTCCGCCATACTAAAAATTTTGAGAAGCACTGTTCTACACCACCTTAGAAATTTTTAACACTATTTTTATAATATGTATACATTAAATAATTGAGATATAAGTAATTTCTATTTAACTATAAACAAAAATGCAATTGAATTTCGCCACTAGATCACCTCATGTAGAAGACTTTTAGTGGAACTAGTGCTAGTCCTTTCTCTCTTCTTCTGAAATCTTCTTTTTCCCTCTGTATACACTTGAGGCCACCTGGCAGTCATGTGATCAATATCTATGGCCCAATCACTGTTGGGCTCATTTCTATAACTAACAGACCTGTGAAGATGAAGATCTTTGATCTGCTCCTTTTCCTCATCTAGTAAAAGAAATGTCTGAAAAAAATGTTTCTACTTACTACTTCATTGACACCCAATACATAGACATTCTTATTAGGAAACTAGATATTTCGACTAGATCAATTGTAAAATGTTGCTAACTTCATTTTAACATTTAAAAATGTGTCTTTAAAAAATCTAAAAAGTTATTAATTTTATTATAGTTTTATGATATACATTTGAGGAAAATAGCATGATAGTTATTAATTTTAAGTACTTTAAATTTTAGTTACAATTTACTTTGTTTATTCTGGTGCTTTAATTGATAAAAAAAACAATGGTTGATAATCTTTATATTATAATATGGTATGATGTTTTTTTGGCAAGAGTTAGTTAAATATGTTAATGAATAATAGAAGTTAACATGCAGAATACAGGTAAAAGTTAAAGTTTCAAGCAACAGTATGGGATAATTATGCAAAAACAAATGTGAATAAAGTCCTCAGTGCAAAAAGAATTCTGATCATTAGGTTGGATATTATTCATGCACCAAGATAAATTTATCTCCATTTCCATTTTATTTAATTTAAAAAAAAACATGCATGGGTGAAGTGCTTACATTTTGGAATGAAATTATCATAAAGATGTAAAAATAAAATAGGATGTATATAGAGTATAATCATTTAAAAGGTTTATTTAGCTCCAAAATTTTTTATTTTACTACTTCAGGACAACTGAACTAATTAAAATTAATAAGAAACACTAATAATTTTGGCTTTATTTTTTTAAATGTGTACAGAGTGAAACTTGTATCTTTCTATAATATCAAAGTAGTGTCATTAATTAAGTTGGGAAATATACACACCAGGCTGTCTGTAGCATAAAGTGGAGATGTAGTTTAAAGATGTTAATTCATGAGCTTACCCAAAAGGTTTTGAACCTTAAAACAAAAGGTTCCAGACTAAGAACCACTGCTATGGCTTGGTTTATATATAAATACGCAAGGAACACATTTGCAATCAACTTATCTTAATTCAAAACATTCAATACAGACATGAATCTCATTTTTTTATATTTGCTCAAATATTGTTCAACAGCCAACACCAAGTAGAAACAATCTTGTGTCCATTGAAAATAAAAAAATGTATGTATACTTAAGTTGAAAAGCCACAGGAAATTAAATATGGATATAAAAAGCACAAAAATAATTATAGATAATTCTAATGTAGAATGCATTGTATGAAATTTGAAATATAATTCACTAAGTGAAGAGGTTATGCCCAATTAACAAATATTTTGGTTACATTTCTTTAAATGTTTATGCTGGGTCGTTCCATAATTTACCTATTTAATTCAATTAACTGAAACATGGATTGATATCTAAATTGAAACTTTAACATTTAACAAACATTTCATTTAACTATATCAGTCTTTTTATCTATAAATCAACTCTTTTTTTTAGTTTGTGATGTTCTGCACTTAGTAGTCCTTAAGAGTACATAGCATTTTAATTTTTAATGTTAACAGTTATGTCTGCCAGATAAAATAATTCTTTATAAAAAAGCAATGAACTTAAAATTGAATTAATGAAAGTCACCACATATCTGACACCTGAAGTTACTCTAAATGTTTAATATTTCTTGTTTATTGAATACTTGAGTCACAATAGGTCAGACTTATGAAATACAGTAGTATGAAATAGACAATGAGTTAGTAAAAAGATGACAGGAAACCCAAACTGAACTTAAACACAAGCTGCATTATAAATTAAGCAGTTACAATTGTTTAAACCGTATCCCTAGACACAAAATATCAATCATTGAGGTGAATCCAGCAAAAAGATATTTTGATAGAGAACATAAAAGACAATGAAGAGACTCACTTGCACAAGCTCTGCTGAGCCTTGCAGTGTTCCTAAACCTTTTAAAACCTCTACAGGAAATCGGAATGTTGCACTTTGTAGCACAGATAGCCATGCTATTGTGGTAAATATATCGGCAGCTCCAGTTATGCCATTGTACCATAGTGCTATGGCCACTGCCAGTAAGGACAAACGAGCTGACACAATTTCTATACCAGATTCAACACTTATGACAAATCCAGACCAACGTGTTAATGACATCTCTGATCTGTAAATGATACAAGTGTTACAATCAAATCCATGTTATACATCTTGCAATATCTCTTTTACTTGTTGAGTGACAAGCTTTAAGTGTGTTGAACATTCCACAAATAAAAGATCTTCAGTTGATTATCAGTTCCTGTTCACATAGCAAAAGTCTTTTACAAATGTTTGATACTAATCACTCATGTTAATGGTTAAATATTCTTTTTGAAATCTCATTTGCATTACTGTACAAAAAAAACTATACATGAAAGTGATATGAGGCAGGAAAAGAATCAATAAGGAGTTGGTAAAGAAAAGGGATAACATGGTTGAATAGCTGTTTAAAAGCCACTGATCATTCTCACACAATTCTTAGTCACTTGAATTATTAGCTAACATGTTTAGTTAATTACTTAGATAACCAAGAATAATTAATAGAATCCAGAGGGATGGCTTTTATTGTTTTTCCAGAGGTTTTCTATCAGAGGAAAGACCCCCCAAAAACATGACTTATTTGAATCTTTGTTTGCAATGTTTTAATACAAAGTAATTCCACTAATAACATGAGATCTAGTCCAAGATCCTGGAGTGGAGAAAAATACTTAACCCTTGTTTATTGGGATAGACATTTATCATGGAAGAACTTATTGAAGTTAGTTACAAAACACATTTAAAATTTTCAAATGAGCACTTAAAATACAGTGTATTAAAAAGTAGTAGCAGTGTGCAATAATTAAGAGTGTGCAGTAAATAGTAGGGGGGCTCCAGAAATGTTCTAATGGGGCATGCAAATTTTAATCCATTGAATTAAGTCCCCAGACTTGTCAAGTCTTTAAACGAGATAAGACTATATCATAGAAGAAAGAGATTTACCCTTAAATCATAATAATGAAATTGTACATTTTAAAATACAATTAAATTTTGTGTTATTTTAGGAAGAAATACCAACAACAATCAGTTACATTCAAGAAAATTACTAAGTAAACCAAAACGTTTCACCCTAAAAGCAAATTTTCAAGCATTGCTAAAGACACTGAATAACTGCTTCAAATGGGAACAAATTTAATGTTGCCTTAAGCAAGAAATAAAAGTATGATAAAGCAGATAATACCCAATGGAATAATATTTATTGCAGAACTATCACAATAATTGATCAGATTATTACTTATAAAACTTCAAAATGTACCAAATTAAACAAGCAATTATATTATTTGCAATATAACAGTAAAATAACTTTATGTGATTTGTTTAAATTTCTTTATTAAAAATACGTTCTTTCATTCGTGCTTAATGAAATGTTTCTTTTTCAAAATATAAACTTTAGGGTATGCTTGTTGTTATAAAAATTATATTACATGTATTTTACTTTTATTTACAATTTAATAAACGTTAGTTTTAAAATTTACTACTAAATAACTTGTAATGATGTAGAGAATTTTAAAAATCGTATTGCAATAATAATTGTTCCTCCCTTATGAACATAATTAGAACACACCTTAACCCGGTCCAGAGAAATAGACAGCTGACTAATATTTTCAGCTAAGAAATAAACAAAGAAAAATCCAGTGAGACGAATAGATTCAAGCCAGCCAACGATGGTAAAGACAGTTGCTGACAAGGGTGTCTGACCATCTGCCCAGTAAATGGCTATTATTATGGCCATGGCCATCAGCCGCTGGGACGTATCTTGAAAACCCCGGGAAAAACATTTTAGCACAGCTCCCAAGTGGCCAAAAATCATTTCCTGTCTTGGAAAAAGATAGCATGGTGATAAACAATTAAATTTAAATCATTCTTTCTTTTTAATCTCAAATAATATGTAGCACAGTGAGAGTGTTGATATACAATGCTTGATGAAAAAGTACTATACACAATTTGGTAACTTGCAGCTAAGCATGTGATATAAGATTAGCTACCAGTTATAACTTAAAACCAAATTGAAATAACTGAGTATTCTTCAAATAAAAAATTAGATCACAGACAGAAAGATTTTGTAAAATTTATAACGTAAATTTATTCCTGTTACATGTAATTACTTCCTTTTGAAATAGAAAGGTTTAAGATAATGAAGACTAAAAGTTACCAATTCACATTTTTCAAGGTGACAAGGAATGGACTGTATTACATTATAATGCAACAAAATGCACACTATTATTTTGAAAGCGAGAAGAAATTATATGAGCTAGACTAAAATAAACATTTAGTAAACAGATTAAAATTCTTGTTATAAAAATTTTGTTTACTTCTGGCACATATTTCAAAAAAAAATATTTAAAATACAAAAGTAATTTTTTAAAAATTGTTCTAACTCTTAAATAGCAGCTGTTTTTGGCTTTCGGCATTTCCCATTTCTTTAAAGGAATAATATTCATATTTGAAACAAAATATCAGATTTAAAACGTCATAGCTTAGAGTGGTGAGGCAAAATCACACAGGTGGAAGTGAGTTTTTTTTTCAAAAGTGTGTTTTAAAATGTCATTAACAAACCTGTACTCGAAATAGAGATTCATATAGCTGAACATTGTTCTCAACTGTATAATAAGCATAAAAGAAGGCTGAATACTTGAGGGTTTCGCACAGGGTAAACACTGAATAAATTGCTGAAGAAGGAACTGCAACACCCTGGAACCAGACTAAGGCCAGGATGGACAAAAGAACTAATTTAGCTGAGACCTGCTCCGTAGATGAGTTGAAGCTAATTATGACAGCACCCACACGTTTGAAGAAAATCTCTTGACTGTTTTGATATTCAAAAGAAAAAAAGTGAATAGTTCTTTTGATTGTGAGTTTTTCTTGTCATTTAATATTTAGGCACTAATTTCAAGAGGCTTTTAAGATAAAGATGTATTAAAATTTCACAAAATAGTTTTTTCCAGTTTGCCGTATAAAATTTGTTAGTATTTCTACTGCATCAGAAAACCAGACAAATAAAGAGTTTTAGCCTTTTAAAATTAAATTGATTTTAGACCATTCTTTTCTTCTGTCCATAAAATCATGAACAAAATATATAACTTTTTAAAAACTTTTCAGATGAAATTCAACATATACCTAAAGTATGTATGTTGTAAAATGTTAAATGTCTACATCTAAATTTTTTCAAACAATCCACAATTGTAAGGAAAATTAAATCTCTTATTCACTTAACAGATTTTCAGGCATCAAAATACAAAGAAATGATTATTGAACGAAATTAAATTAAATTAGAGTAATAAATCATTTTAAAAATATCACAAACAAGACAAAGTCAAACGAATCAAAATACATAATTATAAAGGACACATAAAACAATAAATAAGATCCATAACAAAGTGTTCAAACAACAGCTCTAAAAACAGGCCATAATGATGTGCAAATAAGTTTTAATTGATTGATAAAACTAGGACATAGACACATATTCTTATAGTACGATGCACAATGGCTTTGAAAAATGAATGCAAACTGGGAACATGCTTCAAAACAAAATGAATTTGTGACAGCTTATTGAGCCATAAATACTATTATTTAGAAGTACATGCTAAGGACATATTCAAAATACAAACTAATGTCTACATGATTAATGAAGTTTTATGTATTTAAGTAAATAGTAAACACACTCATTGCAGTCAGTATTGTAAATGATATTTCAAAATGGTTTCTTGAAATTATGAAATATTGTTTCATACTTGTCAGGGGCACAGCAACACATGTAGAATTTATGTAGGAGAAACTTAACTTGGTAAGGGTGAATAAGGAAATTCATTTTAACAAAGAACTACTTTAACAAAATGCAACAAAAAGAGAAGACAAAGCACTGTACACTAATTTTTCACCCTTAATTTTTCTAAATAAAACTAACAGCTAAGACCCTAACATTAGATATTTCATTTCTGTGAAAAGAAACAAATCTCAACTACCAAATAGAAACTGAAATGTATATCAAGCAATTCTTTTAAAACATGCTAGGCTGATTTTTAAAAGATATTTGCCACATTTTGAATTGGTATTATTAATTTGATTAATTTTTTTTATTATAATACACATTTCTCAATGCAAACATATACTGAATAAACATATATTTTTCATTCCAAATACTTCCAATTCCAAATTTAACACCTGGCACCTACCTTCTAAGCTTGGAGACAAGATGTTGGAAAGGTTGCTCCCAGCAATGCATTTTTATAACCCTCATAGCCATTATAACCTCTGACATAAGCTGGATTCGTCTATCAGAACAAGCTCCAATTTTCTGCCTAAAAAAAATGGTTTGTAAATACTTATGGAAAATTTATTCAATGAAAATAATATAACAATAAGAATTGAAGGTGATTAAATGGTTTAAAATAGGAAATGTTCATAACACTTTAAAAAGTTTGTATATACAAATGAGTAGGCTGCAATTTTTTATTTTTAACTTAAAATTTTATTAAAAATCAGTGGTGTGACCTATCGAATTGACATAAGAAAATATTGCTAACATCAGACAGTAAATGCTGCCTCTGTGCAACCGTATGCCAGCAATGGTCCTCCCACCCCATAATCCTTGACACACAATTCGCAAACCACACTTGTTTCAAAAGTTTATTATGCTAGGTCTAAAGTTAGATTATGTTTGACTGCAAAATATCTTTAAGCAAAGTTTTAATATGTGGTAACTTTTGTATGAAAATATATTTAATTCTCTTAACAATACGCCAGGTTATTATTAATATTTTTTAAAGATAATAGTGTATCAGAAATTTTTCACTTTTCACTTGTTTTAAAATTATCTGATGCTACAGATATCGCAACCCTACAATGTAGGGGGCTTTACTAGACTTGAAGTTTATTATTCATGGAAACGTTTAACCTTAGACATTAAAATTGGCAATTTGTCCAAGAAAAACTAAACACAAAATGAAAATAAAACAGTTTAGTTTTAATAAGAAAAGAATGTGTGAATAGTGTAGAAAAAGAAGGGATGTTCAATACACACTCAACCCATATGTTGACATATCATGAAAATGCCTCAAATTATAGTGCAACCTATCAGCAGGTAAAGAGCAAAACATCAATCGCAATTAATGGTGTGGCCTACCTACAGGGTACCTGTAGGCAAGTATATACAGCATTCATATTTGAAAAAAAAATAAAATCATTATTAAACTAGCTTTAGCGCAGTTACAGCTTACGGTCACATTTCAATAATACGTAGCCGTAGCATTTGCAGGTATTAGAACCTTTTCATCATTATGCATAAATATGCAGAATTGCAAATTAAAATGGTACATAGAAATGATGGTTATTTATTTGCATAAATTATTTTGGAAGAAGTTTCCTCATAATCTGACCCACCTGAGTTTACCAAAAAGAGAAGAGAGTCCTGCTTGAATAGGAACAATTACTGCAACAACTGCCAATCCCCAGAAGCAAACCACACCAATTTGTCGATACATGAGATACATGACGATGATGATGGAGAGTGGGGAAACCCAAAAGTAGTGTAAAAGATCAATGGACTAAGAAAGAAAAGTTTAAAAATTTCATGATTAAAAAGAATAATATAAATTTACATTAATTTCGGTAATTGAGCTGAAATGAAGTTTTAAGCACTAAAATTATTTTCCATAAGTATGTCAATGCATAAAATACAACAATCTAAAAATAAGTATAGAAGCTGTTTTGAACCTACTGAATTAAATTTTTCTATATCTGTAGATAAATGATTCACTATTTGACCTGAAGAAGTATAATGGAATGCTTCAGTACTCAGAGACAGAACCTGGGAAATAAAAGTATCATCAATATAGCAAAGTTCACATATGCAGTTGAAAATAAATATAAATCATTATTTTGTTTAAAAGTGTATTGGTATCAAAATTACATTTAAAAACTAAATCTGATAAATTAATCTGATGCATTACTGCTGTGAGTAGTAAAAAAACATACCTTTCTATAAATTAGTGCTCCAACTGCAACCTTCATCCTAAGTGCCACATGTTGCATTATGAAAAAATAAGTTGGATTCACACACACTTGAATAAGTGCGCTGAGACCAAGACAAGCACCAATAACATAGGCTGAAGACTCTGTGACTGAACCTTCCTCACTATTAAAATAAGCTACTAGCAAGCCAATGAGGAAAGGTTGCACCAGTTTTATAGCCTCCTTAAAAAAAAGGGGGCTATTTATTATAATTAGGAAGAGGTGTGATAACTTCAATAAAATTACATGAGATATTTTTTTTAAACTTCTTTATTTTTAAATTACATTATATAAACCTTATTTAAACATGTTGAGTAAAAAAATATTTTAAAACATGCTATGTAAACATATGTTTGGAATGTTTTAAGTAAAGAAATATTTTTCTAAGCAACATCTATATATATATTTCACCAAAGTGAGTATGTGCAAATGAGCATGATGATTGACACTCACTGGGGTCGACCGATCACTGTTGGCAAGCGTAGTGGGATGAAAAGAAGAAAAAAGTGGGGCAACAATTTTTCTTGTGGAAACTTGCTTTGTTCCTTCACAGAATAACATGTGATTTGTAGTGCAGTGGTTATCACGTCCGCCTTGCATGCGGAAAGTCCTGGGCTTCAAGCCAGAGCAGGAACATTTTTTTTAAAAAATGTTTAAATGTTTGTTTCTGCCCGTTCTTTTCCCCCTTTTTTGTGAACATGACTAAACTTTGCTAGGATCGGCCAATCACAGTTTATGGTTGGCAAGGGGTGGTAGTAAAGGGTTGGTGGGCAGGTATCAACAGCCTCAGTGCACATGTATCCACTTCCACGTTTACTTGATTTTTTTTCATTACTTCGTGCTGCAGTTTGTGTCCGTTCTCTCAACTCCCCCCCCCCTTTTCCCGCTCTTTGCACTATCTATGATGAGCAAGTCCCCTGCGTATGCTACGCCACGGGATGTATCTAGTTTTAAATAAATGTCAAAACAAACACTGAATTGGCTTACAAAAATAAAGACCAATATGCCAGGTAAAATCCATTGCCATTTGAATGCTAAAAGCACAGCTCTAAACAGACTTGCGTTTCCCCCTTCAGAATACTTCTGCACTTCTTTTTTCCAGTACCTGAAAACATTGAACAAGTTAATACAACAGTAATAGGCTTTCTTTCTAAGCAGATGTAGCTGCTTGTCAATGTATAAAATATGTATGTTAGAAGAACAGTAAAAAAAAATTGTTTTACAAAAAGAGATACATGGCTATTATAATGACGCTAGTTAAATTTCAATAATTTAATTCAAAAGTATTTACCAACCATAACCATTTAATAAAATGTTATGTAACATAAAATATATAACATGAAATGGCATAGGACTGTGTACCTTTCAAGTCTAAGCTCTAAACGATTGGATTCATCCTCTTTAGAAACATCACAAATATTCATTGACGACAACTGATTTTTAAACCCCAGTTTAAACAAGGCATTCATCCACCTGAAAGTCAAATGTTCATAACATTTCTATTATGATATTTCTTTTTTACTTGTAAACAAAAAAGGGGCATATTTATGAGGATATTGATTAAACGTATTTAAAGAGTATTATATTAAATTTTCAGTCAGCTCTTAAAGTTTTAAACACAAAAACAAATTATAATTTTAAACTTTTTAAAAATGTCAATACATCAACTTAAAAATTGAGTTTCATGAGACATTCATTTTTCATTCTCAAATATTAAACATTTAACATACCAAAATGTGATCTTGGAAAAAATGTTGGCATGGTCATAAGGACATGACCTAGATGAGTGGTCAGCCATGGTTATTGTTTCCACTCACCTAACAATCATGAAAAACTCTTATTTTCATGGTAATAAAACAGCAAAACAACTGGAGAGAAAATATTAAGTTTATTATTACATGTGTACATGTAATTATAATTCTCAGTGACCACTACCTCATGAGTCATTTCACATTAGTCTTTGCCAGTTTCAGAACTCCCCCCCCCCTTCTAACTTTATCATAACTAAATAGTTAAAATGTTAGACATCTGCATCTGATGGTAATAGCATTTTATTTTTTTGGGGATACCTTTAAGATGTAAAAAAAAATTGTTTTTTTTAAAGTGTAGGCTATTTAAGATAAAGACTAGGGGTTATCCAGCTAATTACCATATTCATGGCAACCCACTCAAAAAATAAAACCACTGATATTTGATGAGACAATAATTATTAGTTTTTTTTAGTTCTTAATTGCTAAAAAATATATATTTGAGATTATTTATTATTTGTAACAAACCGTTAACAACTGGGAGGAATAATATTAATTCTCGAAAAGCCCTCTCCTATGATGCTAATTGGTCCACCTTTACAAGCAAAAAATGATGTAATACTGCAAAAGATCTCAAATAATCCCGTGTTTGGTCAGAAATTTTGCTTTAATTGATATCAAGAAGTTAAAGATTCTGGGTTGGAAAAAAAAAGGGGGGGGGGAATTAGGCAGATCCACATGCAATTTATTTATAGCAGACAAAACACATTAGCAGCCCTTCACCCACAAAATTTCTTCAGACAGATTAAAAATTGCCTTGCCACACTTTGTCAGGTATGAAATTAGCCCCATCTTACATCGAAGCAAGCCAATGTCATAAGTAAGTTGCTTAATCAAAGCCCTTTGATGTTGCCAGGGCTGGAGTTAGCAATCAAGGGGCTGCCCACTACCACTGGCATGGGAAAGTAATAATATGTCATTTTTCAGACAAACATAACAGAAAGCAGTTATAACAGTGATATATTCATTAAATTTCAATGAGTTAAAATAATTCCAGATCATTTTCATGTATCAACTGTCAACAATCAACTCACAGGATTATATTTTGAATTTAACATTTTTTATAATAATAATAATAATTGTACAAAAAAAACTCCATATTAAAATTACTAAAACTATAATTTTATAAATTACTTTATTTATTGACTTTTGACTTTACTATATTTCTATTGACAAAAGACTAAAAAGTTGATTTACAAAAGACTTATTAATACGCAAACTACAATACAACAAACAAAAATATTAAATTGAAGAGTATGAATTCGATTCATATGTCTGAAACTGAAATATGTCATCTTATCTTATCTGTTTACAGACGCTCCTTCTATACAGAAGATTATTGCGTCCTACGCTTATCTATGGTTTGTGTTTAGTCCTGCATTTTTATTAGAGATTTAAATGTTGATAAAGTGTTGGTTTTCCTGGATTCTTCAGGCAACCCATTCCACCCCCGAATTGCGGACGGGAAGAAGGAAAACTTGTATGTTTTTGTTCTTGCATATGGAATAAGAAAGGTGTTTTTATCCTTATGTCTATCTGAATCTGAGGGTTGTATTAAGTTATCTTTGTGTTGTATTTCTAAATTAGAATTAATTGCTTTATGTATGATTACTACTTTGCTCTTGGTTCTTCTATCCTCTAGTGTTTCATCGTTGCCATGTAGTCCATAATAAAATTCATCCATGATTAGATTGAATTTCGCACTAACTTTTAGTTTAGATCTCAAATTATAATCAATACCAATACTTAATGCTTCGTTTGGAATTGTTGCATCTAATCAAGAGAATTTCTTTTAAAATGGTCTTCAGTCAGTAAATCTCTTCTTAAAAATATAAGCTCACATGAGTTGTTTAAAACACTGATGTCATAACAGCGCAAATTTCTTCAGTTTTGTAAACCCAAACAACCTCAAACTAAAGCCACATATGAAATGAAAGAGGGGGTAAGTCATCAAATTTACTTTCGTTTCTGTTAAAATTCTTTCGCTCAAGTCAGTCAGTAACTAAAATGTACTTCCGCTTCCTCACATATAATCTGATCGTAAATGATAATAAAGTTTAAATTCCTATACTACATATACTACACAATAGTAACTTTATGGAAATGTGATTTTAATTTTATTTATGATTTTAAAAAAAAATAGTTTAAAAATTGGCTCCCTATATTTCAATTACCATTTTAACATATTATTGGGTTATCAAACTACACTTAAAATATTTTCTTTTTTAAAAACAAAAACATTAAGTATGTACGGAATCATTTCACAAATGCGATTCATCACTAAGGCAACTGAACATGGCGTTGTGGGGGAGGGTGGGGCTTTCTTGTGATAGTCATATTCATGACATGTAAAAATGCGTAGTTTGTGGGATGTTCGTAGATTCCTTCTCTCTCTCTCTCTCTCTCCCTTATTTTAAAGCGCTCATCTAATTAGACTTATTTATCTATTAATGATATGCATAGTAAAATTTCTAACTGAAAACTTGTTCACAAAAGAAACAAAATTACAAATCTGACTGGACTAACAATTTTTTTTTGAAAAAACAATGAATATGATAATAATAAATAATAATATGAATAAAAAACTGTAAACACTGTAGTCGTAGTAAAATCACATCATCACATTCGCATTGATTCATTGATTGAATTTGAAAGAAACTGCACAGCATGGAATACTGTAATTGTAACAGTATGTAACTATTGTAACAACCAACTGAGGTTTTTTGCCCCTGTTACTGTTAATCTTTCAAAACCAAATTTTGTTTGGGATGTAAATATAATGTCATGTAATCAAAATATATGAGAATATGTGGATGCAAGAACTTAAACAACCTATACTACAATTTACAACCTATAGCCTATAGGCCTACAATAATTTAATTGAATCCAAGAGCTGTTCAAATGGGATCTGCTGCAAGCACATCAGTGGCCTCATCTTCGAAAATTCGACCTATTCAGGTGTCGGAAAGGAATAACAGTCTTTCTAACAATTGTAAGAGTAAATTAGTTATCCAGATTTAAATAACTGTTGTATGTAGTATGGCCATTGATTAAGTGTGTTTTATTGAGAAGATATTTGATTTAGATTTTAATGACTTAATGTTAAGAATTTTTGTGACAGTGCTATCTCTTGAAAAAAAATGGTTAAGAGAACAACTTGGTAAGGAAATTTTCCTGTGAACTCTATGATTAAATTTTTTTTTGGGTCTCTTTTAAAAATATTGAATCATAAATTTGTGATACAGAAAATGATTATTTTTTTAAAAGACCAAAAAAATAGTAAAATAAAAAATTAGTGAGTTTGAACAAACAATTTAAACTCACACCAAGTTAACTGATGTCAATGTAACCCATTTTCAGTGATTGGATTTCTCATCATATAATTATTTAATATTTCCTAAGAAATGGTGCTGGCTCAAAATATACACTCAGCCATTGTCAATACATGCTATTGCACATCCATTGTAACAAACATATAATTCTTTATTATATCTATTCATGTGTATATTTTATAGTGGTTTGTGGCTTTTTTAATGCTCTAAGTGAATCTTATCTGTTTACAGATGCTCCTTCTATACAGAACATTATTTCGTCCTACACTTATCTATGGTTTGTGTTTAGTCCTGCATTTTTATTAGAGATTTAAATGTTGATAAAGTGTTGGTTTTCCTGGATTCTTCAGGCAACCCATTCCACGCCCGAATTCCGGACGGGAAGAAGGAAAACTTGTATGTGTTTGTTCTTGCATACGGAATAAGAAAGGTGTTTTTATCCTTATGTCTATCTGAGGGTTGTATTAAGTTATCTTTGTGTTGTATTTCTAAATTAGAATTAATTGCTTTATGTATGATTACTACTTTGCTCTTGGTTCTTCTATCCTCTAGGGTTTCGAGGTTTAATGATTTAACTAATGGTGCTATTCTTGTCAGTTTTGAATATTCTCCAGTAATGAATCTGGCAGCTCTTTTTTTAATTTGTTCTAGTTTATCAATGTTTTCTTTGGTGGATGGGTCCCATACAGAAGATGCATATTCTAGTACAGGTCTCACCAAAGTGAGGTAGCATTTTAGTTTTATATCTCTATTACATTTGTTAAAGTTTCTTTTTATAAAGCCTAAGGTTTTGTTTGATTTTTTAATAACTTCATTGACATGGGGATTCCATGATAATTTCTCATTTATTAAGACTCCTAAGTATTTTGCATCTTTAGTTTGGGTCAGTTCTTTTCCATGAATGTAATATTTTGAATTTATTTGTTTCTTTTTCTTTGTTACTCTTAACAGTTGACACTTTTCTGGGTGGAAAGACATACTCAAGTTAGTTTCCCATTTTATCAATTCATCTAAGTCTTTTTGTAAAATTTTGCTATCTTGTTCTGATTTAATTGTTCTATAGATTATACAATCATCAGCAAATAACCTAACTTTTGTACCTGTAATCTCCTTTGGAAGATAGGATATTTCCTATGCCTATAGTATTATACATGTACAATAATTTCATATGTATCCATTCACAAAATAGAAATTGTTTGCAATGCATTTATTCAATTTTAATTTTTACTTGACTTAATAGTTTTAAAATCGAGACAATACAAATTTATGGAATTGCCCCATCATGATTTCAGTTACTTATTATTGTGCAATGAGATGACTTTAAAGTACTGAAGCAATTACAATAACCTAGCAGTAAATAATATTTTAATCACACAATTATTTCTTTTTTAGCATCTACTGCTGTTACACAGAACAAAGAAGATGACTTAAAACAGATTAAACATTCTATACAACCCACTGGTTCTGAACATGAAATTGTTTCAAAGGAGAGTGAGCTGATAGAGAGTAAAAATATGAAAAATGTCAAAACCATCCAAAATCTGGAAGACTTTTTGAAAAGTATGAGTTTATCCCAAAATGATTTGGAAAAAAGCTCATTTATTTTAAAGGAAAACAAGCAGCTTTTTAAATATTTTAATGGGTGCTGTTAATGCTTTACTTGCCTTAAAATATACTGAAGCTCCAGACTGTATGAGTAATCTGCTCAAGATAGATAGTTTTTTTTTCGAACTAAGCATCAAGGAACGAACACAATTTGGAGAGTTTTTGTCCTTCATTGGTTTTTGTAAAGACAGCTTTATCAAATACAAAAAAGTCTTAAAATCAAGTGGTTATGAGTACGTTGACGAGAAAATCTTTGGAGGAGAGACAAGCTTTGACAGCTTTAATATACAAATTATTTACAGTATTCGCACCTGCTGGTGGATTTTTCAGATAGCAGTAACAATTTTGGGGTTAAACTAGCTGAAGCAGGTGTTATTCAAGAAGTTGCTCAAGATCTTTCCAAACTAACTGACATAGATAGCAAAGATCTAGTGAGTAACTTTTTCCCACAAATCTTAAGACTGCAGATATTAAGCAAACATTTTTTTTCAAATATTTACTTTAAATAATAAATGTTAAACAGTACTTTAAATTCTTATAAAGTTATTTACCTATTCAAGAACTTTAATGTAGTAGGGCCGGGAAGAATAAAAATCTGAGCTTGTTAGGAAGAATAAAAATCAACCCTTCCCATCATATTTGTCTAGATATACACCCCTAACTGTAGAGATAATTTTTTACTAAATAAATTAAAATTATAAATTTAAAAAAACAAATTTTAATTTAGAGATTTTAAAACTATTTGTTAGCACTTGACATGTCTTTTGAGCTGTTGAATGGTCAAAATATTAAATTATTGCTATTCTCATTAGGTTTGTTTTATCCTTTAATCACCTGATTGTTGAGGGAGGGATCCAAACCCTTGAGCAACCTCCTGTCTGAGTTGGGTCTCAACTAACGTAATCAAAATCAAATGACAGACTGAGAAGAAAAGAACATAGCTGAAACCATAGGCATAACTTTAAACATTGGTTCCCAGTCTTTGTGCTAGGGATGCACATAAGTTATATTGATAATTTCAGAAAACAGAATACACAAAAAAAATTAACTTTTTTTCTTTATTTAAGGTATATTTCAATATAAGTCATATCAAAGGTGAGATATGGATAGTGAGGGGGAACGGACTGAGTGCCCCTGTGCCCCAACCATTGCTCATGAGCCTGAATGTGAAAATAAATTATTTTGAATTGTTTGTAGTTTTCTTAGTTATTTATTATGTTTTTTTAAATAGTTTTTATGTTCTTAGAAAGATTCATTTACTTTTGAGTCATCTTTTGGGGTGCTTCACAATATTGCAAGGAATGATAGTGTGAGACAGATTTTCAGAGACCAAAAGGTTGTAGATGTTGCAGCAAAGTTTCTCTGTTATGATGACCAACCAAGTGAGTTTGCTGAAAATAAACTAAATGTTTTGTTTTAATTTTCATCTATTTTATTAAGTAGTACAGTGTAATTTGTAATTATAACTTGAAAAATGTGAATTAATATTTCTGTTTGCTGTCACACACTGAATTTTTTGTTTAAATTTCATTGGAATATGAACAACTTTAATTTGATATTAATTTTTGCAAATACAATATTTCAAAATTTTATTTCTACTGTATAGTTCAAGTACACACCATTTCAGATGAAATATTATGAAATTGTTTGTTAATTTAATTTCACACTTGACTTATGTTTTGTGTGCCTATTTGTTTCACATTAAAACAATTTCAGAGTGATCCTTAAAAAAATATTCTCTCCTTTAAGTCACAAAAATATAGCAGAGTTTTTTTTCTAATGCTGAGATTCATAGATTTATTGCTCTTGATAATTTTGCTCTTTCCTTTCCACAACCTTAGAAGTGACCATGTTAGTTTTAATGACCCTGGCTTTAATCATTGATGAGAACCAAACTGATTTAATGATGTCCAACGATTCAGCTTTTGATCTCATTTTACTCACAATTAACTCTGCTTGGAAAGAAGAGGACCATCGCTTTGATGGATTTAGGTAAAAATTTCTTTGTAAAATTTTATATTTCTCTCTAGTCTAGCTGTCCCAAGAAAAATATTAAATAGTTTAATCATATAAAATATGTATTAAATTTGTTTAATCATAATTACCATAATAACAGTTTTTAAGTTCTAGTTATTTAAAGTAATTACGATGGATTAGGCTGCACATAAAATAGAGAAGTAATAGATATGTTATGGTCAATGTAAATAATCAGGGCATTATTTATAATGCCTGGGCAATTTAAAAAGTGCCCAATTGGATGTGACAAAATGATAAATTATATTGAAAATATTACATTGCCCTTGCATTTTGAATAATGATGCATTTCGAGTGAGAAATTTGAGAATTATTTTATTCATATTTCTCTACATATAAAAATAACAGGATATTGTATTAAAACAATTTTTTTAATAATTAAAAAAGAAATAGATAAACAAACTGGTGGTGATAAATTAAGTATACAAAATAGGCACGCCTAACTAAAAAAAACATTGGGTATGTACTTACAAATACATATACACACAAAATGTCAAATCCAAGAGTTTCTATTTAAGGAGCCGATTCCATTTTGATGACATTTCAAGTTACATAGCTTTTTTTGTTTACAGCTACATTTACAGCCACATCGACTATAGCCGTGGCTCCCAGTCTTGAATGGCATTCTTGCACTTTCTCTTAGGAATTTCTTCAGCATAAATAAACTTTTCATTAAATATTGTAAATTGGTTCCTAGCATAAAGTTGATTTAGGATTTCATGTTTGGTCCCTAATTTATAAAGATTTGCACTTGTTATTTCAATAACAAATATCAAAATATTTCTTCCATGGGTGCGACCTCTGTCAACATCTGGGACTCGAACTCTAACTGTGTTACCCTTTCTAGCGGCAGAGTATTTTGAATTAGAGGTTTCAAGCATTTATTCAGCTTGTTTTTTTAGATTGCTTGCTGAAATCTCCCTAATTTTTTTAATATGCCGGCTTTGCTTTTTGGGGATCCTCTGAGAAATCTTCATAACCTTCATACATCATTTTTTTTTACCGGAGACTTGAATATTAGATGGCTCTGAGACATTTATTTCTCTTTCGCTGTTATGGAAATCATAACTTGGTTTAGATAACAAAGTTGAAGGTAGAACATAACTATCAACAGAAGATAGTCCCTCCTTGTTATGTTGACCTGGACCTAGCTCCACTAAAGAAATTTAACCCTGGTTCATTTGGCAGTGCACCTTCTTCTACAGAATTTAAATTGTTTTGATTTGTTACTATTACTTCTATGTACCCTTCACAATTTATATTAGGCAGAGCGTCTGTAGGTAGAATTCTTTTTAGACCAACTTTTAACTTTGTTCCAAACATTGCCTCATAGGGATTACAGTTTATGCCACTATGATAAGCTCTGGTTTTCATAATCTGAACAAAATGTAAGCCTTCTGACCATTTTCTGTTGTTATTGTCTTCCAGTCACAAACTAAGCATATTTTCCATTTCCTGATTCGCTCTCAATTAATTAAAGTGACCAGAGAAATAATAGCAGTATTTATAATGACTGGGCAATGTAATAACTTATCCTAGACAAGTACAAAATTATTAAATTGCTCGATTTTATCGGTCATTAATGACCAAGCATTATTAAAACTGTGCTGATTAATCAAAATGACTGTAACAGATACAAGAATGCTATATACTATATAGGACTAACTGAAGACTATTTTGGTTTTAGTGCTCAAGAGCTCTTAGTTTCTTTGAGCAAACTGAGTAGAAACGATGATGTGAAAAGATTATTAGTGAAGAAAAAAGTTTTGGATCTTGTAATAGCTGTACTGTCTAATGGAAACCCAGAGGAGATTGAATGGGCAACTAAACTTCTTTGGGAATTATCATTTGATCCTTTAAACAA
Source organism: Ampullaceana balthica (assembly GCA_944989445.1). Taxonomy (NCBI): domain Eukaryota; kingdom Metazoa; phylum Mollusca; class Gastropoda; family Lymnaeidae; genus Ampullaceana; species Ampullaceana balthica. The sequence continues at coordinate 165,531 of CALYLW010000638.1, forward strand.
AGTCAAGATACAGGTACTAATTTTTTAAATAAAGAGCATGCTAGTTTCCACTGGCTTATTTACTTTCAAAATGTAATCTTTTAATTGTTCTTGGTCATTAAGTATATTTTATACGCAATGATGTAAAATGTAATATGGCAAATATTTTGTATAACAATTTTAATTTACTTATATTTATGTTTAATTCCAACAGTCAAAATATTATTTCTATAACTGTCATAAATCTTGTTTGGTAATTATCATTTTGAGAATCCTCTATTTTCTTACACCAAGGTTTAAACAAAATAAGTTTCTTAATATTTTTTAAAAATGTACCTCTTTAGACGAGCCGTAGTTCTGCCACCTTAGTCCCTTACTAGATATGTAACATTGATGTCCTCCAATAAATTAGTTTATTTAATAGTTATATTTGTTTATTAATATTTTTGCTTAAACTGTAAAGTCACCTAATACTTACAGAAAGAAAAAAATATTGGAAATAGGGTGAAAGTAAGTTGACTAATATCAATGCATACAATTGAATAGACAAAAGAAAGGATATAAATTTGTGTAAAGAATATATTTTCTATGCAGGAAAATGAAGCCCTAATGAAGTTAGTCAAGGATTTGTCCAAAAATTTGAACAATGCTACTGCTAAAGCTGCACAGGGAGTTCTCTTGGTGATAGGGATGGATCAAAACAAATCAGAAAGTAAGCATAAAGGTTTGATGTTCACTACTATTTTTGGTCATCCATAGTATACATGTTTTTAAGCTGAAAATGTCTCAATTTTTTTAAAGTGGGTTCACTTTTGTTAAATTTTAAGAATAAAAAACTCTGTGATGCAATTTATATTTGGCATTATCAGTAAACTAAACAGTTAAAAAAAATGTAACTGTACATGTACTACATTTCTAATCAAATACTTAAAAATGATATGTCATATAGTTTCAAAATTAAGTTACCTAGTAACATTTATTTTAAATTATATTTAATAATTTCTCTGTCTTATATTTTCAGTTAAGTTAAAAAAAAGTTCAGATAAAACAAATACTAAGATTGGTGGACACATCATGATTAGTTATAATTGGGGAAGTAAACAAAAGCTGATTAAGGTGAGTTAATTGAAGGCAATTTTTTTAAAGGTTTCCATCATGATTATAATTTATAATAATTTATACTATATTTTATTTTCTAAAAATTTTTTAGTATTTTTGGCTATAAAGAGAAAACCAATGATTCTTATGTTATGTACATATATTTTTTTGATGTATCATGTCATATGCATGTATATTCCTCAAAGGTTTTTGTGATGGTCTATTTTGAGTTAAAATTAATTATTCTTTGTGAAATATAACATGATATCATAAAAATATTTTAGAAAATTGTTTTAAAGTAGAAGAGGTTTTTGAAATTCATTTATTTTTATGTGGCCGTGTCCGCCACAAATTTTTCAGCCCACAACGCTTCCCCCTCACCCAGTATCAGTGGTAGGCAGAACATTGGAATATGGGTTGTTGTTTCCCTTAGCTGGGAACATAAGCTCAAGTTTAAGTACCAGCAATTTCAGCCTGGGTCCTGAGACGTCATGGGGCAGTGGTCAATGAGTGAAATTTTAAGTGCGTCCAGACAGGACAAGGGGCCAGGGGAATGCCAACAGTATTTTATAGTGGCCAGGGAAAAACATGAATGGAACAAGTTTTACAACTTGAGCCATAGGATGATCTCCAATGTCACCCACATTCCTCTGACTACCAATATAAGGGGAGAACTGTGGGAGACAGAGAGAGAGAGTCACCCGGTGCCTAGGTAGCGAGAGAGTCACACAGCGCCTGGAGAGCGAGTGATCCAGTGACTGTTGAGGTGTACCGAACTTAGTGGTAGAGTAGGGCATAGCTTAGTGACTGTTATACAATTGTATACTGTGCTTCCTGTTTTAGTTATTTACAATAGAGATTTAACGGTGTTAACCTTATAGGACAGAAATTACTCTAATAAACACTATTCACAATTATAGTCCTCACTACCTGTGTTTTACCTAGTTATTTAATAAAACTGTCAAGTAAGTGTGTGTGCTGCAATATAGCAAGATATAATCAATCATAACATTCAACCATAGCCAACCACTCGACTACATTTAGCATACAATAATATGTTTATGAATAAACTGTAACAGATTCGTGATGTCCTTCAAGAACGTGGGTACAAGACTTGGATGGACATTGATAATATGGCTGGCTCATCACTTCAAGCCATGGCAGAGGCTGTTGAGCTGGCTGAAGTTATACTAATTTGCATGTCTGAACAATACAAGGAGAGCAGTAACTGTAGATCTGGTGAGTCATATTTTCTAGTTTAAGAAACAGGAAAATGATATCTAAAATAAAAGTGATCACTTTGATAGAGTTAGCCTTTTGCAGTCTCATGTATTTACATCCAGAATGTATGGGTTAATAGTTAGCCCCCTTTAATCTATTATTATAGAGTCTTATGATTGGTTTTATGTTGTATAATAGATATCCTAAATTCTATAATAATAAATGAAAAGCAGTCTTAAAATTTACATATTCTATTTTCTATGTTTATCATAGTAATTTAGCGCAGATTTTAGAGCCAAAGTATATTGTATGCCTAGGCAAAATGTATAGGATTATGAATGTATTTCATCCTCATAAAATGGAGTCAGAAGTTGGGCTAAGTATATAACTTCTGATTTAACTTTTGAAAAAAGCAGGATTAACAAAAAAAATGTAAAGGGATAAATGGCGTCACACGCCTAGGGGGGAGGGGGTTCATGCATTTGTGACGATGTGTGACCTGGGGGAGGGGAGGTGTTTAAGAAATGTGATGTCACATCAAAAATGCGCAACTTTAAATAAAAGTTCCGCTTAAATATTTGATTGCTTATAATTTATTAAATGAAATCTTACATGGCTTCCTGTGTGTTACAATTTAAGAGTGCAGACTCTAAATCCATATTTAAATGACAAAAAAGTAATTTGCAACATGCTAATTTTCAATTAGAAAATATGGCTTTTACGGGGGGAGGGGGGTCAAAGCTTTGGGACTTCATATTGGATGGGGGGTCTAAGTTTTTGTGACAAAGTGTGATGAGGGGGGAAGGGGGGTGGGGGTTAAAAATCGGCCAAAGTCGCATGACATCATTTATGGACTAAAATGGCTTTTAATAGTTTTCTAGGTTCTTTTGATTTATCCCTAAGACTGAATTTGAATGCCAATGAGAATTATATTGAAGATTACTTTTTAAAATAAACTTTTTGACACATAGTGTTATAAATGCTCTAAATAAATCCTTGTCAAGTTCCAAGGACTATTGTAAGAGATTTGTTTAGAAGTAGAACAGACTTATACTTCAACTTGTAAAGTTTTTTGAGTTTGTATGTGTTAAGGACCTGTAGGCCCTTTAACTGGTAAAGGTGTTTAAACTGATATGGGAGAAAGTTCTGTAGAGGTTGAAGGACAGGGGTGGACAAAAGCACAAAAGTGCTATCAAAGAAATCATCAAAAGAAAAATAGTTGCAATAACTTAACTTAGGCTATAATGATGCTTCCCATACACAATCTTAAAAAGGTGGGGCTTAAATAGTCTCTAATCTACAACAATTTATTAGAATATTTCAGTTGCAACATAAAAGTGTACTAAACCTGGGAAAGATTTTTTTAAGCCATATGCGTAACACAAAATAAAATAATACTAGATACGACCCCTGGCGTAGTATACAACGCAGACTTGCTCATAGATAGTGCAAAGAAAGGGGGGAAAGAATGGACACAAACTATTGAACAAAGAAATCAGAACAACGCGAATGAACGTTCGGGGGGACATTGCTGGTCTCGAGACATGCGCACCGCGGTTAGCTACCCGAAACCAACCTAGCTTGCCAACCATAAACTGTGATTGGCCGACCTTAGCGAGGGTCTGCTATATTCACAAAACAGGGTGAAAAGAACGGGCACAAAAATTTTTTTTAAACATTCAAAAATTATGTTTCCGCTGAGGCTTGAACCCAGTACCTCCCGCATGTAAGGCGGATATGATAACCACTACACTATGAAGATGTTATTCTGTGAAGGAACAACGCAACTGAACGCAAGAAGGATGGTTGGTCTCGAAACATGCCCACCCCCACCCCCCTTTTGAACCCACTTCCCTTGATTGGTTGACCCCAGCGAGGGTCGTTCGTCATGCTCATTTGCACAGTACTCGCTCTTGATCTTTTTCTGGTGAATTATATATATAAATAGATACATATATTTTCATTGAAATTAGATTGATTTATTAATGTATTTTTACTTCAGACGTCTAGAATAATGCTAAACAAAGTCTAATAGAAATTTTTATTTTAAAATGTTTTTTTTACCTCGCTTTTGATATTTTAACAAATTAAACTCATCCCCCTATCATGTAATATAATTTGTTTACTCCAAGTCTGGCACTTTATAAAATTTCTTAACAAATTTTTTTTAATGTAATACATGTATGTATTTCACTTTGACTATCCATACTTTGTAACTACTATGAGCTTTTATGTTTTGTCATTTTTCAAATATTCTATTGTATTTTCTTTCAATTTTTTTTTATTGGTTCTTGAAGTGAAAATTTGGATTTAAACCCAATTGCTTGGAAAGCATCTTAAAACTGTTTCTTCTATTGTATTAATAAATAAAATATTCACCTGATACAACTGACGTAAGTTAGAGAAAGTGAAGGTGGCTGGGCATTGTGCTGCCACACAATCACTCGTATGCAGTGGCTAAATAACTTGTCAACGCTACTTTATTTGCCCCTATAGACCATCATCATCATCATAATCATCATCAGTCCCGTCACTGTTGTGGTCGTTGAGGGGAGTGCATGGACACATCAACAGACAGCGATCTCTACATCTGCCTATCTTGAGCAGTGGCCAGTAATTCATTCGATCTCATCCCTGTCCATTCCTTTATGTTGTCAAGCCGACACTTCAGTTGCCAGTATGGCAAACATCATAATGAACCAACAAAAGCGGGAGGAGGTACAAAATTTTAAATACCTAGGAGCCATTATATCTGGAGATTGCACCTGTGAAGCTGAAATTCGAGCTAGAATTGGGTTGGCAATGATGAAGTTAATCAAAATATGGAACAGCAAAAACAAGAGCCTTCTAACAAAGCTCAGGCTTTACAGAGCTCTCGTTAAAACTATTGTCCTTTATGGATGTGATACCTGGACACTAATGGCAACAACTGAAAGCAAGCTGCAGGCATTTGAAAACAAATGCATGAGAAAAATTATCCAGATCTCTTTTCTAGAACACAAGACCAATGAATATGTCTTGGACAGAATAAACTCTGTTGCGGGTCGTCATTATAACAACAATTAAGAGACGTAAGATGGCATGGTTCGGTCATGTGCTGCAACATGATACCCTGACAAAAATCATCCTTAACGGCACTGTAGAAGGGGGCCGGCAAAGAGGTCGACAGTGGAAAAGTTGGCTTGACAACATAAGAAAATAGGCCATCATGGTCTGATAAAAAGGACTCAACTTTTCTTCTTTTTTTAAAAATTCCAGCTTTGAGGTATTCTGGCTCATCTTAACACCCATTTGGTTTTCATCTGACATCCTAATAGAAACATCACCATTTTTTAGACTTTCTTTCAAATTATTTATTGTGCTTATTTGTTTGGATGTCCTGCATCAAATCATCAAAATATTCTTTGTATCACATGACTTACCTCCAAATGATCTCAATATTCTTTGTGTCACATGACTAACCACCAAATGATCTCAATATTCTTTGTGTCACATGACTAACCACCAAATGATCTCAATATTCTTTGTGTTACATGACTTACACCAAATGATCTAAATATTCTTTGTGTCACATGACTAACCACCAAATGATCTCAATATTCTTTGTGTCACAATACTAACCACCAAATGATCTCAATATTCTTTTGTGTTAATCATGTACCATTTAAGAAAGCAGGGTCAAATGGGGGGAAAAAGTGGGGCAGAAAGGTCATAGTTGGACTATTAGAGATGGAATACAAGAGTTCAAAGAGTACAAATTTTCAAAATAAAGATAAACTATATTTGTTTTTTTTAAATTTTAATTGCATTTTAATTTTTTAAGATGATGACTTTTGCTTATTAAAAAAGTTTCCTCTTTGGTCTCAATTGAATGCACATCTCTCTGTGGGTATGTGTGGGTACAAATGAAGAATTTGATCTTAACAATGGTTCATTTAGATCATTTATCAATTAAATTTCATGGCCTTATTACATACCTCAATTACAGTGCTTAAAGTGCAGATGCTATTCTCAGCTGCCAATGTCCAAAGCCTCTGATGTTCACTAGTCGGTTTACTACTAGTTGTCTTGATCTCAAAGAAAATTCATTAATGTAGACTTTGTCATGTATTGCCTACTTACTGCTGTTGTTTTCATTTGTCCAAAAAATGTTCATGGTAATGCTGTCTGCTTGCATTTTAACTCAATATGTGGAGGGCCTGGGCTCTGATATCCTGTTTTTGATACTTACAAAGTTCAAAAGTCTTGATACATTCTCTCACTCTGCATATCTGGCCATCTTTGTGTGTAGTGCCATTTGAAACCTCAAGGTAGTCAAAGAATTTCTTATTCTCATCCTGATAACAAATAGCCAAGATGTCTTCAACACCATTATACCTGATTAGAATTGTTTGAACCTGTTAAAGCATGTCTCATTAACTACTGATGGCGCACCTGGCATAGTTGGATCTACCGAGGGATTTCTGCAACTGCTCACCAGCCACTGCCACTCATGTGTACAGAATGTTTTTAAGGGGGAAAGCAATTAACTGGAATGTTTGTACTAAATTTTCTGTAATAACGAGTTATACCCAAAATCTCAATTGTTTTCTAATGGTTGGTAGAGTAAATGATGTTAGCCTCTATTTTACCTTACAAAGCCCTAAACCCTTGTGTGATCTAAACATTCTTTTTCTATCGTGGGTTAGTTCTTTTAATGGGAATACATTTTCTTCTAAAATCACAAATAAGGCTATCTACCCTGCTGTCATCTTCTTGAGACAGCAATGCGCCGATTCCAAGATCTCTTGATTCAGCAGCTATTTCAAATTTTTTAATAAAGTTAAGTCTAATGGGGACAGGAGCATTGGCTGGTACTGATTTCATGCTTCTGATTGCTAGATGCTAGACATACGGTTAAATGTAAAGTTACATCCTTCAGCAGTAGCTTTGTAAGGGGGGTACCAGTAACTGTTTTCATGCCAGCAAAGTAGGCTCAAGCTATAGCATTTGTTTACATGTGATGGCTCACCTAGATTCTCATCCAACAAAATACCTGTCAATCAATCGCTAGTGCAGTGGTATCCAAACTTTTTGCTAGGAGGACCATATTCAATGAAGTAAAAATATGTGTGTGTGTGGGGGGGGGGCGGATAAAGATAATAAACAGAAATGACCTACTTTGAGATTGAGTTACAGGCTTTTTAACTTTGTGCTTGTCTTTTGTTTGTTATTTAAAAAAAGATATTTTGTGAGGGAAAAAAGAGGAAATAATATTATGATTTTGGAGACTTTATAAATATCTTATTCCATCATTAGATATTACTAAAATTGTCTAAAAATAGACAACTAATAGACTAAAGATGTTTATTTTATACTATTTGCCTTACAATATATAAAGTGTGTTGAAATATAGCTAGAGCTAAAAATGATGTGTCCAAAACTGTGATGTAAAACTGTTTTACAATTTTAAGTACAAGGATGACAATGCTATATTCACTTTTTTTACCAAGCAGGCAAAAATAAACCATATGAAATCATCAATTTTTGCCATTGAATTTCATACACATGTCAACATATAACCTCATAGGCTTTTTAAATTTAAATAATGTCATCTTCACAAAAAAAATCAGGAGTCAATAAATTATTCAACATGAGACTGTGGATCAGTTAAAATTTAAACACAGGCCATATTCTGCCCTAAGGTCAGACTTTGGAAACCCATGCTCTTGAGTGTTTGTGAAAAGTTCAGATGATGACCAATAATCCCAGTAATTTTAAAAGGGAATACACATCTGTTTACATCAATATTGTATATAAATAAAGTTTCAATTTCCGACAAGAATTAGTGCAGAAGGATTTAGAGATTAGTGCAAGGAAGCAAATACAGAAGGGAGAGCAAAAGTATAAGTAAATCATTTGACATTTGAGGATGTTCTATTCCTTTATTGATAGCTTAGTGTTTTTATATTCCTATTTCCGTTTTAATGTAAGGTGAGAGCACTTTTATAATTTTTCATGGTTATTAACATTGCAGCCTAAATTTAATTTATGAAATAGTTAATGTTTCTTTATAGACTTATAAATAGTGGCAGCTGTTCTGTGATACATTTTTTATCACAACTTACTGATTATCACCCCGATGACATTCTGTTACTGATGTTATCATTATTAGAAAACTTATATTGTATCTCTAAAACATGACAGAATGTGTTTCCCATTGATTGTAAAATAGTTTTTAAATTAGCAACTTCCACTTGGCCTTAGTGTTCACTGCATGAAGCTTATTTAATTAAATTTTAGTTTTAAGCTTTTCTTTTTTTCAATCACTCTAGAAGCAGAATATGCATTCTACCTTAAAAAGCCAATTATTCCTCTCATGATGCAAGAAAAGTACAAACCTGATGGATGGCTTGGTATTTTATTGGGTTCAAAAATTTTCTATGACTTTTCTGGTAAGCATAAAATTTAATACATGTACTTTAAAAAAATTTTTTAATGACTTTATAATATTTAACATTAGCTTATTATACATTAAAAATAATTCATGAAATAAATAAAATATATCAATAAAATATTAAATTTAAATATTTATTAAATTAAAATATGTATCTATTTATTTTTGTAGTAAAAAAATCTTTATCTGTAGATAGTAAGATATTGACTGTTATTTATAGACAAAGATGAATCAGAAAATAAATGCATTAGCTTATAAACTTATAACCCTGCTAACGCCACTTGAAAATTATATCTTTGCTTGAGAGTATTTTAGCTTTCTCATTAAATGCATTGTTTGTATTCAAGGAAAATATTCATTCAATGATAAAATTGAGGAACTGATTCGAGAGATAGGAGACAGAGGGAAAAAAGATAATTACGTAAGTAGCATTATTTGTTTTTAAAATTAAATTTTGAATATTTTTTATTTAAAAAATATGAATATGATATATCATTTATTCAGGAATAATTTGAATGTAATAAAAAAAGAAATAACTTTTAGTAACAATAACAACAGCATAAATATAATACAAGACGTTGTAAGAGACATGTTGTTGTGTTGACATAGTATGAGCGTGCGAGTTGACTTGACTGAGTATGAACCTCGTGATTTGTGTTGTGAAGTTAACTCGTGCGTGGTCGTGAACTCAAAGAGAATGGCTATAAATGTAATGTTCAGGTGATTAAAGAGACAGTTGTTACACAGACCACAGGCTGTTGATGTCTTGTTTCATACAGTTAGACTATTGCATGATAGACTAATAGAGAGTGTGAGAAGTTGAACAAGGATCAAGACCATTACTATTACATGGTGTCAGAAGTATTGACTCCATAACTTCTACAGACATTATTAAGAAAAATGACTTACCTGTAATTTATTGAACCATGAAAAATGTCAGAGATACAGCTAGTTAAATATGTAAATACATTTATCTTATTAGGAATTCTTTTTAAATATTATACTATGAATTGCAAATTAAGTGAGTTCATAAACAACATTAAAATTTACAGAACACCTAGTTTGTGTTACTTTCTAATGTAAGTACAATTTCTAGGATGAATGTGATTCAGCAGTTGTTTTGAAAAGTGCACCTCTGGCAGGTAAATCACAAACATCAAAACCACCTGCAATCTTAAATACAACAATCTGGATGGAAGAGAATAATCTTTCTCAGTGAGTTATATTTAATTTTAATCTTAATGATAGGATTGCAAGAAAGCAACTTTCTAAATTAAATGTCCTTGGTTACCACAAAAAAAATCTTTTTTGGGATATTCCATATTTATATGAAGTAAATAAATAGGGGAACAAAGTATGCAAAGGCTTTACAAAAAGAGAGAACAAATCAAATGTGAAATATGTAGAAAGAAATTATTAAACTTATGCAGATGGTAAATAATAAAGACAAATTTATTCATTCATGCTAAGAAATAAAATTTTACAGAATCAAATACTATCTTATTAAATGGTATTCATATGTGTTCTCATGTTTTGCCATTTAAATCTTACATTTATAGAAACACTTCAATTATTTTAAAACAAAATATTGCACTAGCTTCATACATTTTATGTTAAAAGTCATCATTAAATAAAGTAACTAGTTTGATTTCTTTTCAGAATAAACTGTTTATCTAAGCTTTCCCATGAGCACCTGTTATACTTGAGAAAGTTATCAGTTCATGTAAGCATTGTAAAAGAGTTAGCTTCAACATTTTTAAAAATTATCTTATTTGACATCTCTGTATTCAGTTGTCCTGGATCTTCAATTACCTTTGATATCATCTCATGATTTGTCAGAGAATAACATTGTTTCATACATCATTAGAAATACTTAAGCTAAAACATTACACTATTACACATTATAAATTCACTATTCTTATCTCTTATTTCAGGTTCCAGAATTTTACTACTTATTCCTTAAAGACTTTTTATCTGGAAAGGAAACTATTGAAAGTCTTAATGCTATTATGATGGTGTCTGGAGCCATTGAAAATTTACCTCGATAATATTTTTAAACTGAAATGAAACCAATTAAATAGTGTTTCCTTTACTTTAATATAATCAATTGTATAATTCTCAAATTATTTTAATGTTTGTAGCAGCTCTGTTATTCTGGTTCATTGTGCAAATTTGAAATTTTTTGGTAACTTTTTGTCTTGATTTTTTTTACTTATTTAATAAATGCATGTGACACACTTGGATTTAAGAAATGTGTATCTGATATTTTCTATACATTTAAAATAACAAGCTCAAATGTATAGTTTTTTACAAATATATGTCATTTACAATATATTTACTTTTTAAACTTTTTCTTAGCAATGCACTTTGTGCCATTCATCTTAGACTCAAGTTATTATTATGCTACTAATTGATTCAAACTCAACTAATACCCTCATCTGTAACGGTAAATTTTATTTTTTAAAATAAAGAATACAAGATACGACCCGCGGCGTAGCATACGCTGCAGACTTGCTCATCATAGGTAGTGCAAAGAACGGGGGGAGGGGGGGGGTGAGAGAACAGACACAAACAGCAGCACAAAGTAATGAAAAAAAAAGCGAGTAAGCGTGGAGACATGCGCACTGTGGTTGTTGTTACCTGCCCCCCCTTTACTACCCTCCCTTGCCAACCATAAACCCATAAACTGTGATTGGCCGACATTAGCGAGGGTTAGTCATGTTCTCAAAAAAGGAGGAAAAGAACGGGCAGAAACAAACATTTTTAAAAATTAAAAAAATGTTCCCGCTGGGACTTGAACCCAGTACTTTCCGCCTGCATGATAACCACGAAACTACAAATCACGTTATTCGGTGAAGGAACAAGGCAAGTTATCGCCAAAATAAATTGTCCCCCCCCCACTTTTCTTTTCATCCCACTACCTTTGCCAACAGTGATCGGTCGACCCCAGCGAGGGTCATTCGTCATGCTCATTTGCACATACTCGCTTTGGTGAAATATATATATGAAACTAGCGTACACCCGTCAAAAATGACGGAAGTTTTCAGCTGAAATCTATTTATTTTATAAAAAATGCACTTTTTTTAGGGCGCTTACGGCGCCGACCTTTTTCAAAAGCCCAACTAACTTGTCCTTGTTTGATAAATACGAAATATTAAACTTTCTGAAATGTACACAAAGTATTTTATAATAGGGGTTGCAGGGCGCCTGCGGCGCCCCTTTTGTTTTATTATTTTATAATTATTAACCATCATCAAATCCTCTTTTTACATTGATCTCTTTTCCAAAATTAAAATATGAGCGAAAACAATGATGTCATATAATATTTTTTACATCTTTAATTTGCACACCTTTTGATGCTTTGGTGCAGTAATTTGGTTTTCCCTGCTTTCTAAAATTAGTAGCGTCAGGACTGACAGACTCTACTTGCATGACAATTGCAAATTATATTGTTTAATAGATAAATATGTTATGTAAGGGCTAGTCCAAAATAAAAATTTTTTTAATATCTTACTTGTTTTATTAAAAAAGGGAATAATTTCTCTTCATCTTATTACATTTTATTTTTTTGTGTTTAGAGGGGGGCGGCTGGGAATGAATGATATGAGGCAAAAATCAGACGCTTAAACTTTAAAAAAAAATTATAACTTCTTCTGAAGACCTTGAAATGTATTACTATTTCATTTTAGCAGGCTTTCAAAGCTAGTGATATTGAGGTAATTGTCAATGCCTCTAACTGTTTTTTATTCAGCTCTATAAATTGTTAATTTATTTATATGTAAGTCTTGTTGCTGTTCTGATGAAATGTTGGTGCCATGCTCATTTATACCATTTCTAACACTGCCTCTGTGATATTAGAACCTTTTAATTTTTATAATTCGTTTTTTACAATTTTTTCAATTTTTTTATCTGATGGTATTAATTATTATAAGTATGGATTTTTCAAAAATAAAACTATGAGCTGAGCAATGGATATCAATTATAATATCTATCAATAATTTAAATAATGCAGTTGTATATTGGATATTATAGTTGCAACATATATAACAACACATAATAAATGCACTATAAATTCATTTGAAAGATAAACTTGAAACAATGACATAAAAATATTTTAAAACTTTTGAATATGATTAAGTTTTCTTTATTAGGTGCATGATCGTAATTTTATAATTTACAATTTTAAAGAAAAAGTCACAATTGTAGTTTTTAAAATATTTTTGAAACAAACAAATAAAACATTTTTTATACACTCCAACAGTACTATGTTTCATTCAAAATGTGGTTTTCAATGTTTTTAGTGCCGCAGGCTCATAATATTAATCCTGGTTGTGAGGCAGCCAATCATCACCAACAGAGTAGGCCCTACACTATGTCTTGTTCATGCAAATTATTTTTATGAAAATCAACTTTCCTAGAAAGTTAGAAATAGTTGATAAGAAGTTAGTGAAGTAACAGCAAAAAAAAATAAAAAAAATTGAGATGACTACAAAATGTTTGTAAAAATCTTAAATCACATAAAGTTTCAGGTGCAAGGCACCCATTTAAAGACATATTAAACAATTATGTCATTAAGGAGATATCACATTTTATAAAATATTTTTAATGAAACAATTATACTACAGCAAACTAAAAACTACATAGTATTGTATCACATATAATTTCCAACCTAAATCTCATAGTATTGCTTCAACTAACCCCACAGGGGTCTGTGTAGCAACCAACTTTATATGTTGCCTTTCTCTTTAATTTTATAGCCACTCTGAGTCTACCTCACAAATCAAGCACGCCGCCTCAAAACCCAGTCACATGCTCAAACAATGTTATAAAAAACAAAGATGTCTGTGACATTAAAGACATAATTTATGCTGAATTTTACCACCAAGAAACAAATCTCTAAACAGATATACATGTAGTCGGAATTCCAGTAACCAGGAAGTTGTATATTCTATGAACATTTGAACAATAATGCATTGTGTTATTAGTCTACTTAATAAATTATCAAACCATTTTTATTCAGCTTAAATGATTGAAGTTGATGAATTTTAAAATGAAGAAATAGAGATACAATATATGCAATTTCACATTTTAATTACTAGACCTCAGTATGTCTCATAATTAAAACTAATGAACATGACACTAAAAGCTTTGTATGGGTTTTTTTTATATGTGCAATGAATCACAGTACTCAATAAACAAAAAATCAATATTCCTAAAAGTTTTATCTATAGCAATGAGGACATCATACTTGATCCTTTTCGACTGGGAGGATCATTATCTCCATCTCTTCTTTGTTGTTCTGGTGGAGGTTTTTTTACATCTGTTTCATCCTCATCTGTTTCATCCTGAGAATTGTGCTGATCTTTGACTTGAGAATGTGAAGAGTCTCCATCATCACTTGGAGCGACTTGAATCTGTCTTTCAGTTTCAGGATTTGGATCCTGATTATCAGCTACTGAACTAGAATTTATGCTTCCATCATCATTGCTATCTAAACTCCTCAACACTGGCCCTATACCCCTGGCTGGACCAGCTCCCATATCTTGAGCTGAAGGTGAACCATTTATTGGATCACTTTCTAAACTTAATTGTACAGGATCTAAAGATATCACATTATAGGCTGGTGTATCCACTTTAGAACTTTTCCCCCCACTATTATGCTTTAGTACAGATATCTCACTACAGTCGCTAACAAGGGGAGCTCCTATATGGCTCTCTATTGTGCGGGGGACAAATGCACTGATGACTGAAAATTCAGAAAAGCATGGCTGAATTTCTGTCAAATTGCTTTGAAATTCACTTCTATCAGAAGAAATATTGTATTCTAAATTTGGTAATTGAGGTCTGACATCTGGAATGATCTGCTTAAGCTCAGTTCCACTAGCAATACTTGCTTTATCTGAATATCTTCCACTATCCATGTCTGATTGTCCATCTTCTGAGCTAAATGATTTCTTAAATTCTACAGTAAGCTTAGATTTTTCATAAGTTAAATCTTGTGTATTAAAATTAGAAGTTGGAATATTTGTATCTGGACTTTTTTCTAATTCAGGTGGTTTATTTCCTTTATGATCATCATCGTCACTGTCACCATCATCACTGCCATCATCAACATCATCATTTTCAGGATTGGCTTCAATAGGTTTGTCAGGCAAATATCTGAAAAGTTATTTAATCATAATTCATTAACTAAAAATTAGTCTTTTTGGTGGTTGTTTTATTTGCTTTGTCTGGTAAGTATTTTTACAATATGAGTCATATTGGAATTTTAATAGAATCTCCAGTAAGTTGCATTTTAATAAATCTTAAAATAAAAATGAAGTATGGTTAACACAATATATTTATTTACATTTCATACTTTATCCCAGCCCAAATCATTCTTTCCTTTCAAGCATACACTGAAACACTTTCTTTATATTAGGTGGGGGGAGGGGGTATCTATATAGTAGATAAACAAATAGTTTTTTTTTAAAGTAGATTTTGGACTTGTGTTTTTCCTAAATTTGGGGGGGGGGCTCTGCATAAATCATCCTGAAATCATGGTAGTTAAAAAAAATCTCATTTTTAAACACAAATGCAATAACTCACATGCATAAAAAGTCTATATAAAACTAATGACACTTAATAATTGTCATCTCCCCCTCCCCTGCTGACTGGTTTGATTGGTATAATCCATTGCATTTGTGACGTGTATGTGATGTTATAGTTTTATTCACTATTAAGGTTCTATATAAGACAAATTTGATGCTCTGGTTGACTGCACTCATTGACCCAGCAACACTGCACACAGTACAATGCTGCTTACATTATGGCAAGCACTAGGATTATCAAATAGCTGTGATAATGGGTGAATTTTTTAAAAACTGTGACATCGTAATTATATATAATTTAATTAACTATTTGGTTTTATAAATTATTTTGAGGTGGGGCGTTGTTTAAATCTTATTGTATATATTTAAGGGAGGTGTCAAAAACGTTGTATGGAACTGAGGTGGAGAGAGGGGAGTGGGAGCGAAACTTTAAATCATTTGCACACATGCTGTATGGATGTCCCTTAAATTAAGTATCCAAGTTCATGTTTATTAGTGCCCATTTATGGCCTAAATTTTGTTATGAACTGTGTAATGTTGATGTATTATTAGTGCCCATTTATGGCCTAAATTTTGTTATGTACTGTGTAATGTTGATGTATTATTAGTGCCCATTTATGGCCTAAATTTTGTTATGTACTGTGTAATGTTGATGTATTTTTAAAAAGAAAATTTGTTGGCTAGTTCAGACTAATTATGAGAGAGATTATAAAAGTAATTGATATGAAAATTGTTCAAACCTTTCAATGTCTTCTGGTTCAATCTCATCAATAAAATATGGAACCTTTTTCCACTGATTGTAGAATTCCAAGCCCATTTTGCTGTTGACGTCAAAGCCAAAATATTTGATCCCTAACACTATGAAGGGTACTTTGGCATACATCATCATACTACCAAGTTTGTTGTTGCAATGCTTGCCTGGCTCTGGCTCTGCCCTGCATCGAGCTGAGCCAATCATTTGAACTTCATCAAAATACTTGCCATCTTTGTAGGCGTCAAACCTTACAAATTTCATAATGGCCCTGTTAAAATTAACATTTAAATTATTATTTATGTGAGAATCATATTATAAGACTAAACAGATTTTTAAAGTTTTTTTTTATAGATTTTTTATTAAAGACATGAAAATGTTATTTTTTAATCATTTACTTTATTTTCGGCCTTCACTAAAATATATATTTTACTGCATTCACTAGAAAATTACAAAATTACACACAAAATAATGTACCTGTCTACAACAACCCTGTGTGTCCCAAGAATTGTCTTAATATCTTTACTACTTATGACAAGCTTTCGACACAAGTGGCAAACCTGTGGTTAATAAAAACAGCATATTCTTTAAATTATAAATTAAGAAAAAGTAATTCAAAAGTATTTTGGCATAAAAGTAAATTTTACATTTATTCATTCAGGAATGCATCTACCCCTCAAAAAAAGAAGAAGAAAAAAATTCAAATAATTTATGTTTAAATTAATGGCACAATTAAGAAAAGATATTGAATCTTGAAGCTATACAACTTTTTGTAAATACAATGGCATAAAAATTAGCTTGTGACTTAAAGATATTATGCTGTGTATGATCAACAGAAAGAGGAGATGATTATTGCAGATTTTATGATCATTAAAATGTAAATAATAGATTCTACAAAAAAGGAACAGATGTATTCAAGATCAAATGCACACCATTTTGAAGGGCTTTCTCTGCAATCGAGACTCTTCCTGTTTTTTTACATATTCTAATATTTCTTCTTCTTTCATAATTTTCTCCTGATTGGCCTGATTGGACTTGCGTATGAGTCTTCTTGACATTTCAGAAATCTTGTGTAAGGCTCTGGTCATCATTTTGGCCTTTTCCTGATTTATTCTCTCCTTCCTGAGAATTTTGTCCATTGCCAATAAAATTGACATCCCTCCTTCCTTGCGACTTCTTCCTGAAATTTAGAAAATAAAATGAAAACTTAAATGCAGCGTTATCCAAAACCAAAAAGATCAACAGGGAGAAGAGAGTAGTGCTGAGGTTAAATCGCCAATGGGAAGAGTAGGTGTGGCAAATTTTTAACATTAGTATCCCTCACACCCTGACCTTTAACAAACTCTTTCTACATTTTTCTTTATTTATAGATAAGTGCAAGGGTGCAAAATTTATCATCCACAGACCAAATTCATTGTGGCTAAAGAAAACTTAACCCGATAAGCTATATTTTAAGTATTATAATAACTACAATACAACTCAGCAAAATAGTAAATTTTTAATTCTTAACAATTTTACTTTGATCACAATTAAGGGGCTTGAACAAGATATTTTTTTAGAACTTCTCAACTTAAATGTCTGTACAATACTAGCCACAAAATATTTTGCCATTTTAAATTAAGCATTATTTTAGGATCTATTTCTAGAACAAGTAAAGCACATTACCCCTTGTTTGAACTGTTGTAACTTCATTGCCAACATGGTTGTATTTAATAACAAGGTTACATTCAGGAATGTCAAGACCTTCTTCACCAACTGAAGTGGCCACTAATAGGCGAACATCACCAGTTCTGAATCTTCTAATGATTTCTTCTTGTTCAGCCTGAGTCATACCTTAAAAAAAATACAGATAGTTTTACAAATTGATGTTATGAGTTAATGTTAAAAAGTGTAAACAAGACAAAATTTATGTGTCAGGTGTGAAACAGACTTGAAAAAAATGAATTAAATAAATTTAGCTATTCATGGATTACACTGTGGTTAGTCAGATAAAATATAGACTTAAGTTAAATTGAAAATGCTTTCTTGAGAGGTATTACATTTCTTATGTATTGTATTTTAAACACCCACAAATGTCATATTTATTCAAAGAAGTATAAAACAACTACCGTATATACTCGTTCTATAGCCCACCACTTGTTCATAACCCAAACCCCCCCGCCACTTTTGGAAGAGAATAGTATAAAAAGTGTGTAACCCGCTTGCAAGCCGACCCCAAAAAATAATAGGACAGCAAAAACAAAATGGTACACATTTTTTTTTAAAATACAGTCGGACCTCTCTAAGTCGAACTCAAAGGGATCTGAAAAAAAATCGACTTACGGAGGTTTGCCACTTAGTGAAAATCGCGTAAATAGGCGCAGATTAATCAAGAGCAATATGATATTGAGAGGGAGGAAAGGCAGCAATACCAGCTAGAGGGCTTGACAGAAAAGAGAATTGGTGTGTTTTCTTTGAAAGGAAACTAACTTGCTTTGATTCAAACTTTGACATATCAACACAAGCCTGTGAGAGTAAACACCTTCCCTCCCCCACTTTACTTCCTCACAACACCAATAATACCGATATTCAATGATTGTACATGCAGAAATCAAGCCGACCCCCACATTTTCCCCTTTTTGTCCCTTTAGATTTTGTCCAAAAAAGGTCAGCTTTAGAACGAGTATATACTGTATTTTTTACTTTATAATAAACACTAAAGAAAATATGTATTTCAAGTAAAACCCAATTTTCCAGATTTATTCTTGAAGCTAGAGGAAATGCAATTTTCTTCTTAACAATATTCATTTTCTAAATTAAGACTTCATAGTTCAGGTTTATAAAAAATCCAGGCTCATTTAAAACTATATATATATTTCTTTTTGATCAATGATTGCAAAATTATAACACATTGCACTTTACATTCTGAGTATAAAAGTTAAATCACACTGGAGCACCAATTATCATGAATATTTGTGAGCAAGGGTTGTTTGGATTAACTTTTATAAATATAATATTTGACAAGATATTATTTCCAAAAATATATTAATATTACTGATGCCTGGAATAACATCAGGGATCACACTGTCTTTTTAGGCAATATTTTGGGATTTATTAACCAGTTTGCAGATCACATTATCTAAGTTTGGGCACTGAATATCTTATCTGTTTACAGACGCTCCTTCTATACAGAAGATTATTGCGGTAATATAATGGACATATCTATATTGACCTAGGCTGGATTTTTAAAATATTTTTTTAGTAATCAAGTGCCCTATGAAATTCATTAAAAAATAACATGCAATTCAAATAGTTTTTTTTGTAATAGATGTTCATATATTTTACATTCAAATGCAATAATAAAATTCTTTTTTTTAAATATATTTTTTAGTACTAAAACTCCTTTGGAAAGAAAACTCTTCACAAACCTCCTTGGTCCACTGAGGCTGCAGTTCCTGTAAATACTGTTGCTTTAAGCTTTTTAAGTTCTTTGTTACCACATCTATCCAGCCATGATGTCAGTGCATCTGTTAATGCTCTAGTCCTGACAAATATTATACCACAAGACTTCTCTCCCTTGCCTACCAAGTGCTCAAGAAGAGTATCTTTCAATATATTCAGATTAGGATTCTCATCATCACCACGATTTCTGAGAACTTGTTTTAGACCTGGATTAAAAATAAAATTGATTTTAGATTTCAGAAATAAAAACGTGACGGAAAAAAAAGTATCCATAGACAGGCAAAAAAATTAATAAATCCAAAAACTATTGTGTAAAAAAAACAACAACCTTAAAAGCAACTAAAAATATAATGTCAATAATAGTTTGTCCATTTACCTTCAAACAAATTATAACATGTAGTCTCTCCATGTGTTCGTTTTTCATTTTCTCGATACTTGATAAAGTATTTCTCCAAGTAAGAGAGCACATCCTTAAGTTGAACAAGGTCATGAGTTTCAAGAGCTACATTATAAGCCTGTGGACAAGTAACCAGAAATTATGCAAAAGGATAGTATGAGCATTATATTTATTTAAAAAACATTTACTACCCATTTTTAATTGTATAAAGACAATATGTGCTCTAAGCTTTCTTCTTGGTGCAACATTTTAACTATCTAAGTTAATAAACAAAATATTTACATTGAATTAAGAAAATTTTAAATATTTAATTATATTAAATATAATCCACAAAAATTGGCTGCATAAAGGTGTGATCTGCTAAATTTCCTTGACATCCTTTACTATCAAGCATCACATTTTTATCTTTCTTAACCCTATCATTGGCAACTTATTTCATACCCTGTCCCCACCAACTCTTGTAATTAGGAACAATTGTTTCTTTCCCAGAATTGGTATTTCCTTTCTGCAACCCTAGTATTTTATTACAGATAGTAACTCTATTTTTTTCTTTTTTTGTCATTGGCATAAATTAATTGTAATTTTACAGGCAAAAGGAGAAAACTTCCAGAAAGCTGAAATCCTTTCACAGTTAACAGTCAAAGTTTATAACATTTAGTACAATTTTTTTAAAATGTTTTAAATAATTTTGGACTGAACCAACAGGGAAGGGGAGAAAGTAAAATGAGACAAATGATTGCTGAGATTGTAATCAAAGCTTTTTGTAAAGTTTAAATTATTTTTTTTCCTGTTTCACATCAGCACTTTTTAACTGAATAGTTAATCAGGATCAGTGGAATTGTCTAAACTATGCATGTTCTATACGTCTCTTAATGCCTCTGTCAACCAAAATCCAGCTCCTGGCCTTCTCGCGTGGCTCACACAAAAGCCCGGCGGACCATGTTGTTACTAACAGGAGAAGGGATGAAGGCGGTCAACTGGCGCCTCAAAACCAGTAGCTTCGGGTAGATGAGGCTCGTTAACCATGGTCGGTAGCTCATCTAGCAGAGGGAAACTCTTATTCTAAACCTCCGCTGCCTTGCGGCTAAACCCTCATGGGAAAGGCTAGGGGAGTAAACCCCGACAGAAAATCAGGAAGTGGAGCTCCTAAGGCGGTCTGCTACTGAAACAAATTGCATTCCGGCAGCTCCTGCGACGCGAATGGTGCCAAGCCGTATCGACATTAGTCGTTCCATTGGATCCACCATTGGCGTGGAGAGGGGGGATCTGCTGTTTGGGCAGCAGCTGGTTCTCCATAGTAACACGCTCAGGCTTTATCTTTACTGGAGAGGATAAAGGAGACAAGAGTGACTGCAACAACTATCGTGGAATCTCTCTCCTCAGTATAGTTGGAAAGGCCTTCGCCCGAGTTGCATTGACACGCCTGCAGACCCTAGCATCGCGTGTACTCCCAGAATCGCAGTGCGGCTTTCGAGCCGGAAGATCAACCATAGACATGATCTTCTCTCTGCGCCAGCTGCAGGAGAAATGCAGGGAGCAACATATGCCTCTATACATCGCGTTCGTTGACCTAACTAAAGCTTTTGATCTTGTCAGCAGAAGCGGCCTTTTCCAGATCTTAGTAAAAATAGGCTGCCCAACACATCTGCTTAACATCATCAAGCAATGCCACGAAAACATGCAGGGCACAGTGTGCTATAACGGTGCCATCTCCGAGGCTTTCCCAGTAAGTAGTGGAGTAAAGCAAGGCTGCGTGTTGGCACCTACTCTATTCGCAATATTCTTTTCCATCTTACTCCAGTATGCCTTCAAGAACAACAGCGAGGGGATATACATACACACTAGAGCTGACGGGAGATTATTCAATATTGCCCGACTTAAAGCCAAGACCAAAATAAGGAAGATTTTGCTGCGCGAGCTCTTATTTGCAGACGATGCCGCCTTAATATCCCACACAGCAGACGGCCTGCAGAACCTTGTATCCAGCTTCTCCGCTGCCTGCAAAGAGTTTGGCCTGATCATAAGTATAAAGAAAACCAACATTATGGCACAGGATGCTGCCTCTCTCCCGACTATCACCATTGACGACTGCAACCTGGATGCTGTTGACAGTTTTACTTATCTGGGTTCAAACATCTCGAGCACCCTCTCACTGGAAGATGAGATAAGTCGTAGGATAGGGAAGGCAGCAACTGTTATGGCTAGACTGTACAAAAGAGTCTGGTCCAATGCCAAACTCACAGCAAGGACTAAGCTGCAGGTATACCAGGCCTGCATACTGAGCACACTCCTCTATGGATGCGAGTCTTGGACCACCTATACCAGGCATGAAAGAAGGCTCAATAGCTTCCACCTCAGAATCCTGCGCCGCATCCTAGACATCAAATGGCAAGAGAAAGTCCCCAACACAGAGGTCCTGGCTCAAGCAAGCATGAGTAGTATTGCAGCAATATTAAGCCAAAGACGCCTCTGTTGGCTTGGACACGTCAAGAGGATGCAAAGTGGTCGCATACCCAAGGATGTGCTCTACAGCGAGCTGGCGACAGGGAAAAGGTCGGTTGGTCGGCCATGTCTCAGATACGTGGACATATGCAAGAGAGACATGAAAAGTAGTCAACATTGATATACAAAACTGGGAAAACCTGGCAGACGATAGGTCCATGTGGCGGGCTATAGTAAAAGAAGGATCACTAAGAGCAGAGGAGCAAACTAGGGCAGAAGCAGTCGGGAAAAGAGCGAGGAGAAAGGCCAGGCAACACTGCCCCACTGCTTTTGAGTGTGTGTCATGCAGAAGAGACTGCCACTCAAGGATTGGTCTCATCAGCCACACCAAGAGCTGCAGATAATAAAGATAAATCTATCGTCTTTCGTAGACGGACAGATGCCATACATGTTCTATGCAGAAGATTATTGCGTGCACAGACCATGCCGGTCTGTTTGCAAGTGAAGCAGCGTTCACAGGTCACGGCTATGAGGGTTCCACGCATTACACAGTGCCTTTGTTTCCCTAACGAGTGTTGGGTACCAATTCGAAGCTGGGTGGTTTCAGGGGCACCCTTGGCCCCGGGAACAAATCCTTGCATTCACATGGATTTGAACCCGTGACCATCGGTACACCAGCCGAGCGTGCATGCCACTCGACCACCGTTTTATTATTTTATTGGAATTATTTTATTATTGTTGGTTTGGGTACTCATATTTTTTGTAAGTAAATACAGAAGTATTTGAAAGTTTTGTAGAGATTAAATCAGGAAAAGGCCAAATAAAACGCACAAACCATCTTCTATAATAAACAAAGAAAATACTCTAACAATGAAAATGTTCACAAGTGAGTTAGGAAGTAGGATGACTTATTTTTTTCTCATTCAATTAGATATGGCTGTGTTATACCCAGCTGCCAGGGACTTAAGAAAAATATATTTTCCTCCTCCAACCAACCAAAATTTGCTGTATACAACTATATCATTCCAGTTTTTCATTCTAATGACCTTAAAAATAATATTAAGGATGAGAAAAGGTTTTGAAAGATGAAAGGAGTTATCCTGGATAACATCTTGTCTAAATTTGGAATACACACAGATTGCAATTGAAATCTTTAAAAACATTTGAATACATACCATAAGATAATCAGAAACTATGATTATATATCGAACAGCTAAATTTGTTTCTTTTTCTTCATTACGTGGTAATGATTTTGCCAGATTTTTTATCTTTACTGCCCATTGGCCATATTGTTGACTTTTTCTATCTGTTGGAATCTTCTGAACAAAAGAATTCAATTCTTGATTTCTGATCTCTAGAAATACAAAGGCAATGGCTTATTGATTTTTAAAACAGAACAATATAAATTAATTTAATTATGTTTAACTTAATATATCAAATTAATTATTTTGTTTAATCTGCAACAATGTTTATTTTTTCAAGTTTGAGCTCTTCTTAAAAATTGAAAAATTATTTAAAACTAATTAGAAAATGTAAATCATCATAAAGTAATTATGGATATAAATTCTTTTTGACTCTTATCTTATCTTATCTCTTTACAGACGCTCCTTCTATACAGAAGATTATTGCGTCCTACGCTTATCTATGGTTTGTGTTTTGTGGGGACGCGGTGGTCGAGTGACAGCGCACTGGACTGTCATACCGATGGTCACGGGTTCGAATCCGTGTGAAGGCAAGGGCTTGTTCCCGGGGCCTAGGGCGTCCCTGAGTCACCCCGCTCCGAATGGGTACCTAACACTACATGTAGTTAGGCGGCTGGGTAATGCGTGGAACCCACAAAGCCGTGGCCTGTGAATGCTGCATCACTTGCCAACAGATCATCTGTCATGGTCTGTGGACGCAACTATCTTCTGCATAGAAGGAGCGTCTGTATAAATAAGATAAGATAAGATAGTCCTGCATTTTTATTAGAGATTTAAATGTTGATAAAGTGTTGGTTTTCCTGGATTCTTCAGGCAACCCATTCCATGCCCGAATTCCGGACGGGAAGAAGGAAAACTCTTATGTCATTCAAGTGGTGTTAACAAAATAATATCATAACTCCCTCATTATTAATAAAGATATAATAATAAATTCTACAAATTTTCAAAAACTTAATTAACTAGCATACATGAGAATAATAGTTTAATTACCTTTGGCATAGTGAATAATCATTTCTTCTAGCTTAGCCATAATGGACAAAATCTTCTCCACTGGTTTGTCATTGTCTCTTTCATGAAGTTTTATCATCCCTGTAAATAAAATCATTCCTTTGTTACATTATATTAGAAATAATGGGTGATAAAAAGTTATTCTGGAAATAAAATAAAACTTATTTCTAAATTGTCAACATCTTAAATTTCAGTTAACTAATTTGAGTTTATGTTCCTAATTTTCCAAATGTCTTTACATTTGTCTCATTTACTTACTAATTAATTCTTTTTTTTTAAATAGTTTTCTGGTTTATATTAAGATATTTAAAAAATATTAACATACTTTTTATAAACGAGGGTGAGTTAAGAATTCAATTAACAAATAAACTAGTTAATGTAATTGTAAAAGACGACATGTATAGCTTACATATTCAATAAAATAACTTTCCTTCACCACGTATTTTAAGATTATAGTTTTATCCCTGATGACAAGAATTTCATTTGTAATATGAATAAAATTTTACATTTGCAAAATACAACTAAAATCTCTTACTTTCTTCTGGTACTGGCACAGTCTCCTTCAGTTCATCCACATTCTCTTTAACCATTGAAATACTATCTACATCCAAATTACCACAGACCTTCAAAATACATTGGACTGCTTCTTCATCTTGAACTGCTTTCTCAACACTAATGGAAGCAGTAAGGCCAACAATCTGAAATATAATATAATATTAAAATGTAGCTTTTTATGGTAATTTAGCTAAAAAAATGTCTAACAACAATGACAATCTATCACTAAAAATTTGAAATAAAAATAATTAGAGCCTCATGTATTTTTTTAAAAAAACTACCTGTGGTAGCTTGATTTCTGGGCTGTTTTTCTTTGTTTTCAGATATGAATACATGAGAGTGTTGTACGGTTCTCCTTTGCGTGTATGATGACACTCATCAAAAATCAGCATTGAAAAAACTCCAAGGTTTGGCAAACAATTCCTATTAAAGTGATTCTCTAAGATCCGGGGGGTCATGACAATGACATCATTATCAGGAAGAATCATATGAAGATGCATGCTGTCCTCACTTTCACCCGTCAGGTTTGTCACCTTTTACAATAAAATAAATATTTATTCATTCTTCAAATAATCAAATATTACTTAAATATACAAATTAAGAAAATAAATTTCATTGTGTTGTATTTCAATTATCATTTTTTTTTAAAATCATTTATTTTTATTTTATGATTTAATAAACATTAAATGACTAAAATGTAAATATGACTAAAATACAGTTTGTATATTGAATTTTCCAATGCCAAAAGATATAACTTATTTTAAAATCATAAATGTTTTCATAATTCACTGAATAGATAAAATCACTCATTAATGACACTGTCATTTTCTAAAGCTAATTGACTTAACAATTTTTTTAAATCTCTTTGTTTGATGATATGTTTTTTATATTAGATGATTATGTGGGGTTGTGTAGTGAGATATTTTTACACACATCATCTTTGATCACTGGAGAGTTGTAAGACTAACAGACATATTGAGGAAATTATCTCAGGTAGGCAAACAGTTCAACATAGTCATAGGCTTCCACCCAATATTAACTTTTAGTTGTACACTGCTCCTGTAGCATATTTTGAAAAAATATAGTGTTAATATTAATAATTAAACGGAATGCCTTAATTGGCAATGACTTGATAGTGACTAGACAACCTCTAAAAGAATATGCACTTTTAACAACAAGTAACAGAAACAGTTTTAATAATGCTTAATGAATTATAGACATTATACAATTGTTTTTTTAAAAAACTAGAAAAAAAGAGGGGAAAAAAATGAAAACAATTTGTTACGTAATAAAATCTTATTAAATCAAATCAATGGATTAGAAAAACAACTAAATTTTTTTGTCATTTATCTTGAGATAATATGCGTAATTAAATTAAAAAAATATCTTCTGTCGAGCAATTATCTGCCTGCTAATTTCTTTCAAATCAAACAACAGATATGCAATAAAACACAAGTAACTAACATAAAGGGCCATCCATAAATAACGTCATGCACCTAGAGGGGAGAGGGGGGCCACACAGTTGTGACCATGTGTGACAAGGGGTGGGGGGGTGTTTAAGAACTGTGACATCACATCAAAATGAGCAACTTTAAATAAAAGTTCCACTTAAATATTTGATTGCTAACAATTTATTTAATGATGTTTTCAATGGCTTTATGCGTCTTACTATTTTAGAGAGCAGCCTTACACTAAATATACACTTAAATACAATAGAGTGAAACATGCTCATTTTCAAATAGAAATACGGCTATGGGGTAGGGGGCGCGGGGCGGCAAATCTTTGTGACATCATATTTGAGGGGGTCCTAACTTTTTGTGATGATGGATGATGGGGGAAAAAGGGGGGGTTAAGAAAATGGATGATGGGGGAAGGGGGGGGGTAAGAAATTGGCCAAAATCATGGGACATCATTTATGGACGGCCTCTAATATATTTACCTCATAAGGCTTTGGTAGATATTTCCCGATGCTTTTATATTGCTGCATTACCAAAGGAACAGTCCTTGCTAGAAAAGCTACTTTTCTTTTTGGTTCATTTTCTTGTGGGCAAAAAAAGTATTGCAATTTCATATTTATTTTTAATTTCCTAAATGTATGTTCATTAAATTATTTTGTAAGTTTAAAAACTGATTTTACAAATTTTATAACATTATTAAAATGGAAAAATAAAAAAAATAATCTAACATTTATAAATAACCATTTTAAACATTATTTTTAAAAAGATATAATTTTAAAGGAAATTCATAGAATTATCTATAAATAATGTTGTTGAATATTTATAAAAATTAGCTTTATTAAGGCTAAAAAAGGATAAATATAATTATTTCCATTATAACTTAAGGAATCAAACAATTTATATTGATATTTTGTTATTTATTTAATAAACATTATAAGTACAAGCAGTGGCGTAGCTAGGGATTTGGGGGCCCTGGGGGCTTGGCCTCTTTTGGGGGCCCTGCACTTTGACATTCGACATCGTGACATGAGATAATGTGCACTCCTTTGGGGGCCCCCTCAAGTGGAGGCCCAGGGGGACTTTTGAATTTGCCCCCCCCTAGCTACGCCACTGAGTACAAACAATTAGAATCCAGTGAAAGAATTATTAGTTTATTTATTATTATCAGTTTACCTTTCTGATCTTTAAAATGCTCAAGTATTATGTGCATAGCAACTCTGGTTTTTCCAGAACCTGTAGGTGCACAAATAATAGTGTTGCGGCCCTTGAGTGCATTTGCAGCAAGTTCTAGCTGATATTTTCTCAATTTCAAACTTGGTGGATCATTTGAATGTGCTGAAAAATGGAGAAAAAGCACCATGTCAAAAGTATAGTAAAACATAGTTTAATTTAATTTATCTCATTTTAAAAAAAAACTTTTGTGATCTTGTGCAGAGATACTTATCTTCGATCAAGTGCTTCCCTATGTGATGGATAGGGGAAAGCCCCCCAGAAATGGGGGTAGTAGGGAAATAAATTAACCAGGGTGGACCAAAATAGGAAATGGAGGGATCCACGGAGGTTAGGGAACATTACACTACAGTTAAGGCAATTAGCTAGAGAGCCAAAAGGGGCAGACCCGGCAGACCCTAGATGGTTGTGTGCAGGGCTAACAATTAGCTAGAGAGCCAAAAGGGGCAGACCCGACAGACCCTAGATGGTTGTGTGCAGGGCTAACAATCCAGCCTTGTAAAAAAAATAACATTACAAAAGCCAATGAACAGAAAAAAACCCAGACTGATACCAATGGAAACCGTCCTATGCCTGGATATGGACAATATTTTTGGATTGGGATTTAGAATGTACTAATTCTCTTTAGAGCAGGAGCCTAAGCAAACCTTGTAAATAAACTGGTTAATTATAAAATATATATTGCTACATTGTAATAAATTTAATGGAACAATGCAGAAAACCTCACAAAATATATGTATATATATGTGCAAGGTTATATGTTCAATATAACATTCATAAATGCACCTGTTCCCACCAAAGATATGGAAGATCAGGATAAAGAATTCTTTAATGAGACACTTGAAAAGACACTTGAAAAGATCTACAAAGAGCCACCAAGACATGATTATTAAAATAGTGATTGGAGACTTTAATGAAAAAATAAGATTACAGAAATGTCTACATGAGGAATCCAATGACAATGCAATGGGACTCATAGACTTTGCTCTAGAAAAAGGAATGTCAGTTTGCAGCACCAAGTTTGCGTACAAAAATATACATAAAATTACTTGGAACTCACCAAATCGAATCACCCACGACAAAATGGACCATGATTTAAGAGATAGGAAGAATGGATCAGATATACTAGATGTAAAAAGCTATCGATGTACAGATGAAGACTCTGAACATAATAATAATAATAATAATAAATTGATAATTTTTATAGCGCTGTATCCCAGCAAGGAGCCGGGCTCACAGCGCTTTACATGGAACATCTACTTGTAGGCGTTAAATATAAGCAGAGCTTAAACATTATTGACAACGGTCATAATCAAAGAGATGATATGATTACCAAAATCTTACCACAGGCCCAATAACTGCAAAAGCTTACCAAAGTGAATTAGAAGCAAAGATAAAGCATTACAGAAGGAAGTGAACAGGGAAAACAACATAAATGAACAGTGGGATATGATAAAAAAAGCTATCAAAATATCAGCAGAAAAAGTTGTATATAACACATAGGAGAGGAAAGTTCTCTGGAACATACATGGACAAAAAGGATGAATACAGATGGATAATTTAAATAATCCACGAATTGAAGAGTCTATATCAGGATCCCACCAAAGCAGCAGAAATAAAAAAGGGCAGACTACACAGGGCAGGACACATGGAGAGAAAGCCAAATGACAGCGAAGTGAAGAGGGCGTTTCTCCAAAACACCAGATGAAAACGATTCAAAATCGGACCTTGGCTAAGTTGGATGGATGATGTGGAGAAAGATCTGCAACTGGGAATCCAAGCATGGAAAAGAAAAGCAATAGTTAGATATGAGGGGAAGGAAGTAGTGAGGCAGACCAAAGCCCTATATGGGCTGTAGCAACACAGGGATGGATGCAATCGTCATAGATGTAAGAATTTCTCCTAATAAAGCTTAAGCATGAGTTGAGAATTCCAGATTAAACACACTTATTTTCTATTAATATCACCATAAAATCAAATAGGACCATCAATCAAACTATAAGTTTCTATTTTATAATTTTTATTCCCACAAATAAAATAAATGTCTTAAAATGTAGCAAACATGCTTTGGGAAAATAGTTAAAACAAAGGAAAAGTTACCATTTTCTAGCTTCTGTTCATTCTGTTCAGCTTCTTCACATTCAAATTCATCATCAGAGAAAGTTTGACGATGAGACCATATACCTTGTTTTTTTATCTTGTGACTCTGTTGTAATTTGATCAATGTTCAATGCACCCATGGCAATGGCCGCTTTAATTCCTTGTGAGTTCATCATTTCTGTTGTTAAGTAAAATTTGTTTTTTTCCCATCTTCTGGAGTCTAAGCAAATGAAAAAAAGTGGTATTTTAATTTTTTATATAATAAGGTTGGTAGCAAATTTTTTTAAATTTAAAGCATATTTATCACCATGTAAATCAAAACATGTCTACTAACCTTTGTCAAAACTAGAATTACTTTCAAGATCCCAGTCTTTCACTCACTGATGAAGAGTAGTATAGCTAACACCTGAAACCATTGATGCATCATCTGGGTAATGAAAATCTGTATGTTTGGACAGGTCTACCCCTTGATTGATTGCTATGATTAAAAACACAAAAAAACAACAATTATTTTAAGATCATTAGCATTATAAGCAATTTTTAAAAATAAAAAACACGTAAACATGTTTGTTTTTCATAAATTCATAATGTAACCAAATATACCAGCTTCCTTCCTCATGCTTCAAATAAATATTCAAGACAATATTTTTTTTTATTGAATTGAGCTCTGACAACTTTAACAGTTGGTTTTTTGTGAATGAGAAATATTTCAAAACTTAAAAAGTAATCAAAAAATATTTGTCATTCTAGATCTAATCATCTTTTAAAATATTCTTTATAAAGTCCATCAAACATTGGCATCTTCAATTACCTTGTAGATCTTTTTTAGCATTAAAAAATTCTGGATTTCTTTCCATAATTGCATTAATGAAATCAAATGGCCATTCTGGCTTAAGCCTTTTGATAGAATGAATCAACTCAAAACACATCACATAGGATTCTGTTTTCTGTTTGCAAGTTCGGGCATCTTTCTAAAATAATTATTAAAAATTTTTAATCAAATATTTGCAGATTAAAATTTCAATTTTTTTGTATAGAAAATAATGATCTTATCTATCACCGTTTAAAGGTCATACAAATTTTGTATTTTTAAAAACAACAACAAAAAAAAACAAATTTTTCTGCTTACCTCTGATATTAACTTCTTAGAATACATCACATCAATGATTTCTTGCCAATTAGTATCTGACATTTTCTGTGTCCATTTTCTGCTCATCATTTGAAATATGTATCCAACACATTTCTTTAATTCTAAAGTTTGATCATTACTTGATTTATTAGTGTCACCACAACTGATATAGACAGTTGGATCTGCACCTTTAATTTGAAAATTTATCAAAATTCAAGCATTTTAAATTTCTAAGCATTCTTAAATTATAATACTGTAATAATTTTTTTTTAAATTTAATGAAAAATTTCATTAATCATTAATTTCATAATAAAAAGCATTTTTATTAAAGCATTTACAAAGAATTATATTTAAAATTTTAAAAAAACTGCAAATGACTATACATGTATTTGTAAAAATCTTAAATATGGTTAAGCACAGTCATCTTAAGTCATCTTATCTATCTTATCTTATCTATTACAGATTGTCCTTCTATACAGAATATTATTGCGTCCTACGATTATCTATGGTTTGTGTCTAGCCCTGTATACTCAATAGAGTTTTAAATGCTGATAAAGTGTTGGTTTTCCTGGTTTCTTCAGGCAACCCATTCCAGGCCCGAATTCCGGACGGGAAAAACGAGAATTTGTATGTGTTTGTTCTTGCATATGGAATAAGGAAGGTGTTTTTGTCCTTTTGTGTATCTGAGGGTTGTATTAATTTATCTTTGTATTGTATTTCTAAATTAGAATTAATTGCTGTATGTATTATTACTACTTTACTCTTGGTTCTTTTTCCTCTAGTGCAGGGATGGCCAGATCTGTAGTAACTGAGAGCCATTTTTAAATATAAAAAAATTGTTGAGAGCCGCATTGACGCACTGTGGGTCATTAAACCTGGCTTAGAAATCTTCCAGTAATCATTGTAACATTTTTTTTAAATTGTACGCGAGCTGTATTGTGAACACAGAAGAGCCATATCTTCTCTTATCTTATCTATACAGACGCTCCTTCTATGCAGAAGATAGTTGCGTCCACAGACCATGACAGATGATCTGTTGGCAAGTGATGCAGCATTCACAGGCCACGGCTTTGTGGGTTCCACGCATTTGGAGCGGAGTGACTCAGGGACGCCCTGGGCCCTGGGAACAAATCCTTGCCTTGACATGGATTCGAACCCGTGACCATCGGTACGACAGTCCAGTGCGCTGCCATTCGACCACCGCGTCCCCTGACCATGCGGCTGGCCAGCCGTGGTTTGGCCACCGCTGCTCTAGTCTTTCAAGGTTTAGTGATTCAACTAATGGTGTTGCTCTTGTCAGTTTTGAATATTCTGCAGTAATGAATCTGGAAGCTCTCTTTTGAATTTGTTCTAGTTTATCAATATTTTCTTTAGTTGATGGGTCCCATACAGAAGATGCATATTCTAGTACAGGTCTCACCAAAGTGAGGTAGAATTTTAATTTTATATTCTTATTACATCTGTAAATGTTTCTTTTTCTAAAGCCTAAGGTTTTGTTTGATTTTTTAATAACTTCATTATGTCATCAAGGGTTTCAAAATTATATTGTAAGTGTTTTTTTTATGTTAAACAGTGAAATATTATTGCAGTTTAACTTTTAATTGTATGTCAATGCATTTAAATATATTAAAAGCCCCAATAAATAGGAAGAGCATGTTTTACTTTTTTATTACAAAAATAATAACAGTGAACTGAATCTTAAATTATTCAAATAAAAAGGCCCCTTTTCAATGCAAAGGTTTAAAAAGTTACACAGCAAAGTCAGATTATTTTGGTTTGAGTTGCAAGTCATCATTGTTGATGAAATGAGACTTTGAATTAATCACATATTATTCAAAAGGTCTTGTTAATGGTTCAAGTTACCTGCATCTTCAGATAATTCAATTAAAGCCTCCACAAACACATTAAGTGCAGGCTTGCCATTTATCTTGTTCTCATGTATCCACTCCAATAGCTTTACAACAGATTCTTCTCTGGAATCCTCAGAGTCAAACAGATCAATTACTTCACTTTTCTTTTCTGAAATTTTGATAATATTAACATTTTTAACAACTTTAGTGAAGATTTAAATACAATTTTTATTTTTTTAAATGTATTTTCTTCATTTTTTAATGATCAGGCATAATGTGTTTTGTTAAACAAGAGAACAATAATTATATTCTAATCATAATCAAATTTTCTAAGTGATTTCTTAGCATGAATATGAATTATGATAAAATTGTACATGTCAAGTAAATTTTTAGTTTGATAACTTCTAAGAAATAATGAAAACAATGACTGAATATTCACCATTTATTATGCATTACAAACTCTAAAGGAGTATCTACCTAACAATTTAATTTGTAATTTTCTTAAACATGTAAAACAATTGACATTTTTAATGAAATAATCATCCATAATCTTGCAATAGTTAAGAGTAGAAATATACACAGTTAAAATGTATTGCTATAGAGCAACTGAGTTTACATTTTATGTTCAGAAGTTTCCAACTTATTGCCAAAAGATAAAAATCTGGCCCTTTGACTTCTAGTGCAGGAGAAAAGGCCTACTAAAAGTACTTCAATGCCTTCAAACAAACAAAAAAAATTGAAAAAGATAGCATTCTTGCAGGGCCATGCCATTTGTCAGGGTGGTTGAGGTGATTAAGAGGGAAACATTTAGTGGGGTTGCAATATTACTGAGTGTGCCAAAATTGAATATAGATATGACCTAAAAAGCAAATAAACTATTTTGTAGCATTGCTCTAATTGCATAAACCAATCTTTATCAGTTGTGTTTCTCATTTACAACTCACCATTAAACTTCCACTTCTGTACAACTGCTTGTGGATTTAAGTATTTTGTGAATGTGTCAGTAAGTGACTCTGTGATGGTCTGAAAAACCTCAAGCTCTTCCATTTTCCATAAATAATATAGTATGTTTCCTCAAAGTCACTATTAACTGTATTGATAATGATATTTGTTTTTACTGAAGAAACAAAATAAATTATCAGTGACTCCTCAGTATAGGTATTCTCTAATTAACTTGTTGTGTACCTGCATATATAAAATATATTATAAGACAGTCAAGAAAAAAAATGCCCCAAGAGTCTCAAGTCTCAAGCGTTTTCAAGATTCAAGATGTTTAATTAAATGATCAGCTTTATTCCAATTCCATTTCAGGAGTCCACACCTATAACTTCAAGTACATGTTATCTGTGTGACTGTGTCAATGTATATGACTCATGACTGCACAAAAAGTTCAAAAATTCATTGTAGGCTCAAGTAAACTGATATTATTAGACTTAGACTATCCTCTATACTTATACTATACTTCTCTAGCACTTTATTTAATCTATGCCAGTCTATGCCATGCTGACAGAAAAATAACATAGGCCTAGCTAAATAATATAATTCATAGTGACTTAGTCAAAATCAAAGCTACCTCAAGACTTCTCTACTACTCCTACTCATGCCATAACTATATTTATTAAATTGTTACAACTAAACACGAAAGAATGACTAGACCAGGGGTCGGGAAACCATGGCTCGCGAGCCAGATGTGGCTCTATTGATGGCTGCATCTGGCTCTCAGACAAATGTCCGATTATAAAAAAAATTCTTCAGACTACTTTGATTTACATATTAATTGCATTTTTTTTTAAAAAAACAGCATTACAATGTTATTAAAATGAATTCAGAGACAAAATGATTGTACTTTCAGTGCTGAAATCACACAAAATGCACACATTTACTTGAACTTGAATTTTTAGCTTTAAACATAATGTATGGATGGCTCTCACAGAATTGCTTTTCAAAATATGTGGTGTTTAAAACTGTTTATGGCTCTCTGGGACAAAAAGTTTCCCGACCCCTGGACTAGACTATGATTGAATGAATGAGACTATGACTAGACTATGTCTAATACTTGAGTCTGCCTCATACTTGATAGTTGATTTAAATTTAACGTAAATTAAAACAACAGTATGAATATGAGTATGAGTATAGTCTAGTATAGTATAGTATAGTTTGCTAAGTAATTTAAATTTAATTACCGGTAAGTTCTGGTTTATGAAGTCTTTATTATTAAAAAATCTTTTTTATATTTATACATTTTACTTTACTTTATTTAACTTTATCACATAAAGTTTATGAATGAATATAATATTATACTTTATGATAAAGTTAAAGTTTATCACTATCACTCACTACGCCACGGTCACAGTCACATTGTCATAGAATTAGAATCATAGAACACGGTAGTAGTAGTGGTCCTAGTGGTAGTAACGTAAGGCAAAATGTTTCAGTTTCCAGAATCAGAATGTAAAATGAGTTTATAAGCCTTTTTATTTTATATTTATTTTGTATATCGTGAATTTCCCAAAGTACAGCAAACTGTCTTTGGTGTATAATCCGCTATTTTCCCTTATTTCAGTTTCAGTATCAGTATAATTATTTTCTCGTCTGGAAATTCCCCGAATTCAAACGTTGGTCTGAAGTCTTAAATTAGAATATAAGCCCAATACGTGACGCCTCAGTTACTCAGTACGTCTATAAAAATAAAATCTTAAAAGATAGACCCCACACACTTTGTAAATATAACGTCACAAACTCATATTACACCCCTCACACACCCCTCACACATCAACACGCACACAACATTAAAAGTTTTTTTTAAAAAACATTGACCACTATTGACTTTCATTAACCATAACAATTCATATCTCCTGGACAGACCTGGACCATATATGTCTTTTTTTATCTATACAGAAGATAATGCGTCTGTTGGCAAGTGATGCAGCGTTCACTGGCCTCGGCTATGAGGGTTGCACGCATTACCCATTCGGAGCTGGGTGGACTCAGGGACGCCCTGGGCCCCGGCACAAATCTTTGCCTTCACAAGGATTCGAACCCGCGACCATCGGTACGCCAGCCGAGCGCGCATGCCACTCGACCACCGTGCCCCTAAATAGAATAACTGCACATACAGGCCATGCGACACATTTCACCAGAGAAGAAAGAAAGAAACGTTGCTACACAATGCAAGATTGAAAGACAAGGCGGTGCGAAGGTAAAATATATTACACGCCTGTATGTGGGAGGTGCAGAGGCGTCACTAGGGTTGGTGTCAAACAGTGCGGTAGCTTATGGTGTCACCCCCTCACGACTTACCCCGTAGACCTCCGAATCTGTCAGTGACATATAGAGGGAACATAGAGAATTTTATATTTTGTTATCACCCCTTGTGATTGTGTCACTTGGTGCGGTCCGCACACCCCCCCCAGTGACGCCACTGTCAGGTGAGTCAGGTGAGTATATTAATTGTAGGGCTGTACCGGATTTTGGCTCCGGATTCCGGCCATTTTTACAAATCCGGCTTCAACAGGATTTCACTTCATAAATACGGCTCCAGCCGGATTTCAAAAATTTGAATCTGGTATACCGTTAATTAATTGTGATATTATATGATAGTTAAAGCGGGAATAAATAATTGATGGGACTCTCTTTTGACTTCAGCCTTTTTGGCGGTGGTTTATTTTGTCAGTAGTAAATCTGGGGGTCATTTTTTAAAAGTTATTTGTTAAGGAACTGCTTATCGGGCCCTATTGCTGTAGCTAAATTATCATGCCCATTTTTCTGACTAGCACGGAAAACGCCGAGGTTGTTCTAAGTGCCCCAACAAATTAGTTATATCTTCTTGATCCATCTCTAATAATTATACATGTTACTCTGCTCACTCAGGTGAGTGACACTGTAAACAAATAATAAATCAATTCAATTTTCCATCTAAATGAAACATATTCAAGCCGAGAAATGTGACTATCCAAACATACACTCATGTATTTTTAAAAAAATAATCTTGGTAAAAAGTGATTTTAAAAAATAATTAACCTATATATCCAATCCTCTCTTATCTTATATTTTACAGACATTCCTTCTGTAAAGAAGATTATTGGTCCTACGTTTATCCATAATTTATGTCTAATCTTTCTTGGTTTGTTCATGCAACCTATTCTATGCCAGAATGCCAGAGGATTTTTTGTGTTTGTTCTTTTGAAAGAAATAATAAGTGTTTTTATCCCTTTGTCTATCTTAGTGTTGTATAATTTGTATTAGATTGCTGTTGCGTTGAATTACCAAGTATTAGGATTTAATGCCTTATATACCATTTTTACTACTTTGGTGTTATAGTTTCTAATGTTTCTAGGTTTAGGGATTTTACTAGATGAGTATGAGTCACTCTTGTCAGTTGTGAATATTCACCAGTTATGAATTTTGCAGCCCTTTTTGGATTTGTTCTAACTTATCGATGTTTTCTTTGGAAGTTTGTTTCTTTTTCTTTGAATACTTTTATACTCAACAGTGGACACTTTTCTGGGTGGAAAGTCAAATCCAATTAATTTCCAATTTTTTGTAATTCTTATAGGCATATAGGTCTTTTGTAAGATTTCGCTATCTTCTCTGATTTAATTAATGTATTGAGTATACAATAATCAGCAAATAACCAAACGTTTGCTCCTGACGAAACGCTGTAGATAAATCGTTAATTTAAATTAAAAAGAGTAGATGGCATTCGGCAGTTCCTTTTGGTTCCTATGGATGCTGATTTACACGTTGGAAATTAAGTCGAGCTCCGCTTTGTCTGGCGTCTAATAGTTGTGAGCCTTAACTGATTCCCAACACAGAAGACACATAGTATAAATAATTACGGAAAAAAAGTGTGTTGTACAGTGCAAGCAGGGTTGCCATATTGGCCTTTTTAATGCCAAATTCTCAAAATTTGGCCTTTTTTAAGAGGGTTTGGCCTTAAGATTTTTGTTTGGCCTTTTGGCCTTTTTTTGGCCTTTTTCTTTAAAAAAAAATAATATATAAAATATATATAAAAATAATCCTTATCACAACAAAACAACAACAAAATAAAAAAAAATCGCCAATAAGTCAATAACCTTATTAATTATTTTCTTTTTTTGAATAGCTTACGTGTATGTTAGACATTAAAAAGTTTTTTAAAAGTTTAATGAAGAGGCCTATTAAGACAAAGCCAGATATAGAATGCAGCTCACACTTTTAGACGCTATTTTTAGAGACAAGGCTGAGCTTTTGTTTACAAATAAATGCAGTAAGGACTTTGTCATGTCACCAAGAATAGTTGATGACTTGACATCTGATAAAGTTTATAATAATACTGCAAATAGCAGTCTAGAGGAAAAGGATGACCTGAAGCTTTTCTTTCAAATTTTTATGTTATAATCATAGTCTATTTATTTTGTGAGTACAATCATACATACGATACGAACATTGGCATTTACACATTTATTATCCTTTTTCTCCTGGTTCATTTTAAATAGTTAACTAATTTTCAGCCGTTATGAGCCGTCCATAAATGACGTCACGCGATTTTTTACAGATTTTTCAATATATTTTCACCCCCCCACCCCTCGTCACACGTAATCAAGAGCTAGACCCTTTCCAATATGACGTCACAGTTCTTAAAAGCACTCTCCCCCTCGTCATACATCGCCACAAATCTGTGACCCCCTCCCGCCCCCTAGGTGCGTGACGTCATTTTTGTTGACATTTTTCATGTAACATAAGTTTGGCCTTTTTTGGCCTTTTTTGGCTGTCAGTTTGGCCTTTTACCCAAATTACAATCTGGCAACCCTGAGTGCAAGGTTTACAACAATAACACGTTTTTATAGAGCGTCACCCTTACAACTAGGAGTGTACCGGATTCAAGCTTTTGAAATCCGTCTACGGCCGGATTTATGAAGTGAAATCCGGTCGGAGAAGGATTTTAAAAAATGGCCGGATTCCGGATTTGCCGGAGCCATTATATATTTTATGGCTCTACCAGCCAACCGGATTTATGAAGTGAAATTCTGCTGGAGCCAAATTGGTAAAAATGGCTGGATTTGCTGGAGCCGAAATCCTGTGCACGCCGACTTATAACCTGCCCTTCCCCGCCTTTACAAATATGTGACCCATCCCCCCCCCCGGCGTGACGTCATTTAATTGCAGAGATATGGGATCCAAGGCACTACACAAAACATGGATCTGTAGCTTACTCAAACATAGATGTCAGGCAGTAGACGGCAAAATTCATCCTCGGGGCTCAGTGCTAGGCCTCTGCTTATCCCTAGCATCTATCAATGACCTGCCAGAGAAGCTGACCTCCCAAGCAGTTTGTTCGCCTATGTCGGCCTATGACACTGCCGTGTACACTAGGACAATCGTCAACAGCTCTGACCTGGACCAACAACAACACAAAATCTATCGCTTAGTTGAGTGGGGAAAGAGCTGGGAATACTCCGTGAAGGGTTAGATCCTTAGCGAGAAGTGATGGCCTCTACGTGGCTCGGAGCAGGAGTATAGGGTAGCGGAACTGACCACAGCCCGAAACCAACAACCTCTGGCAGGCAATGCCGAAGTCCGGTTAGGTGTTAGCTGCTAGTGCTAGTAATATATTATTACAGTCGCTTTACGGATCTTAGGCAGAGCTTTAGATGCAATGCCGATGATGAAACCCAAAGAACCCGTTTAGGGTCGGGTTATCCGAAGCGACCGTTTCGTCCCCCTCTCTAGTCAGCGGTACAGGCTTAGGACCAGGAGCGCCAGAACGGATTAGCAAAAGGTGCCGTGAAGAACTCAGCGGACGCTATCTCTTAGGAAACATTCCAGTGGGGGTAACACCCTAGGTAGGCAGGTCATTGATGATCCCCCGCTTTGCGGCAGTCCTTAATCATTATACAGACTCGTATGCTTTGCCGGTGTAACAGGCCAGATTAAACCCCTGACCAGAATATACCCGGGTATAATCTGGCCTAGGCCAGAATATACCCCGGGGGTTAAACTAGCCTAGGCCAGAATATACCCCCTCAGGCCAGAATATACCCCTTTGACAACACGGGGACATATAGTAAAAAATGGATGAATGACTTTTTAGACTTTCTCTTCGTCTTCATGTTTTAGCTCTGTCAAAGAAATTAAACTCTTTTCTTAAGTAGCAAAATTGTTTTAATTAAAATACAATAATAATTATAAAATATTTTACGATGAATGAAAGGAGCAATACATTTTATTTGAAAATGATGATGTAGTTGTCTCGTTTTTAAAATTTGAAATCTTATATAATTTTGACGATTCAAGATCAAAAGTTACAGTGTATGCAAATATTTATAAAATCAGCGTTTTTATTTTTTTTACATTTAAATTAACATAATCAAGCACTACATGATTATTTTAAAACTATAATTTAAGACTGGTTTTATTTGTTGCTTTTCAAACGCGTGTAAACACTTTGGATTCCTTACCATTATCTTATCTTATCATTTAGAGACGCTCCTTCTATACAGAAGTTTATTACGTCCTACGCTTATCATTGGTTTATATCTAGTTTTGAATTTGTATTAGAGTTTTACATGTTGATAGTGCTAGTTTCAAATGTTGATAGTGTTGGTTTTAAATGTTGATAGTGTTGGTTTTAAATGTTGATCGTGTTAGTTTTTAATGTTGATAGAGTTGGTTTTAAATGTTGATAGTGTTGGTTTTAAATGTTGATCGTGTTAGTTTTTAATGTTGATAGAGTTGGTTTTAAATGTTGATAGAGTTGGTTTTCCTTGTTTCCTCAGCCAACCCATTCCCCACTTTGATTCAAGTTGTCATGTAGTTGTTATGTAGTTGTTATGTGGTTGTTATGTGGTTGTTATGTAGTAGTCATGTAGTTGTTATGTAGTTATGTAGTTGTTATGTAGTTGTTATGTGGTTGTTATGTAATTGTCATGTAGTTGTTATGTAGTTGTCATGTAGTTGTCATGTGGTTGTCCTGTAGTTGTTATGTATTGCCAGTGTTCACGTGTTGAATTACTTTATCTCTAAGGAGGATGTGGTTGTCCTCTGTTCCTGTCAGAATGTAGCTTATGGCCCTGAAGTAACCGCCCTCCCCCTTTTTTTCCCTTTAATATGTACGTCTCGGTTGTTCAAGATCTCGATTGCGGCCATATTATACAAACTTGTCAAAAGTAAGGCCAAGAGTTGTGCTAATACGCTTTCTTCTTGAGATTTTTAGTGGGTTAAAAGTCCTAAACTGCATTTGTTTTGAGACAGGTTGTATCACGATGATATCTGTTTCTTCACCTGTGTTTTCTTGTTCCTTTTGTTGAATGGTCCCATTGACATTACCTTTAACAGAGTCATCAGGGAACTGATTGGGTGAACAAACCTGTTAATTGCTGTAAACTTCTACGTTACTGACATTGTCGGTGTTTCTTAGTATTTTGTCAGCCGATATATTCTTTAGCTACACTCTTCCCTTGTTTAATGATTCTACCACGAGGTAGGGACCAATCCATCAGGGTTCCATGATTTATATTTACGCCTTTCAAAAGAAATTAGGCGGGTTTAAAATAAAATAATAGGGCGCGACGAGATCAGAGATTCTTTTGAATACAGTTTAAAGGGAACGCAATCCGTGCTTCATAATAATAGATAAATGCATAGAAAGTGGACAATCTAACATTGGCGAAATCCAATAAGGATGACCATACTGTTTTAAGGGTAACACAGGTAAAAATGAAGTGCGCTGATTTAAAAAATAACAATAATTTGCGCTACTGGAACAAAGGTTTCTTTTGAATGTCTTAAGACGCCGCAAAGGCAACCGAGCTACAGATAAAGGTTCGAAAATACGACAAGCAACATGGGATGAAGTCAAACGATGTTTCCCACACTTTATTGGGCCTATTCTTTTAACTATTTTGCAGATCAGTGTATATTCTGATAGATTTTTAAAATAGTGAAAGCGCCATGATATATTTATTTCAAAAGTAAAATGAAGATCGCCCTAAACCATAGTTGCCAGTAACATTTAAAATGTATGCGCGGAAAAAAACATTCATGCATAATTTAATTCATACTTTTTAAAAAATCTTTATTGCCATACTTAAAATAATTAACCATAATGATTTGATTAATACGCGAGGTACACGAAAAGAATGTTCGCAAGTGTTTGAAAAGCTACAACTATAGTCCCTATCGCGCTTAAATTACTTTAAAAAAATAATCAATTCATGTATTGTTTCAACTTTACAATTAAAAAATAACGCTGATTCCATCTATACTTGTGTAGACTGTAACTTTAGATAAAAATTTACCGACCTATCAGACATCGTAATAAAAGAAATTATTTTATTATTGTTAATAAAACATCTTTCCTACTTAAGTAATGGGTTTAACTTCTCTGACATAGCTAAAACTCTAATAGAATGTCTATATAGTCATTCAGTCATTTTTTACTATATATCCTCATGTTGTCAAAGGGGTATATTCTGGCCTGGAGGGGTATAATCTGGCCTAGGCCAGTTTAACCCCCGGGGTATATTTTGGCCTAGGCCAGATTATACCCGGGTATATTCTGGCCTAGGCCAGTTTATACCCGGGTATATTCTGGTCGGGGGTTTAATCTGGCCTGTTACACCGGGGTGGCGCCTAAGTTGTAGCGAGTCGAAGTAGGGAAATTCCACCCCTCCTTGTGAGGTCACTTTTGGTGGGAGGCATTTTTCGACGATGTCCTGGATGCCCAGGCGGCCGTTTCATAAGCGACCGTTCTGGGGGGGGGGTCTCTCAGCTGTTAGGTTCCCTCGGGAGAGGGGACAGGGTGGCTGGGGGGGGGCTTTCTGGGGAGACCCATGAAGAGCACTAGGCTCGGGGCTACTGACTTTCTTCCACATGTAAGTTCATTAGTGTGAAAAGAGCTTGGACATCCTAGTATAATCAAGCTTTTGTCCAGCCGATTTTGTCTACAGTCTGGGACTAATACAGCCAGAATACCATAAACAAATTGGAGGTGGTCCAGCGACGGGCAGCACACGTTGTCCAGAGCAGACATAGAAACACACCCAAGTGTTGACAGCATACTGAAAAGTGTTGAATGTGGTACGAAGAGCCGGAAAGGACGCAACAAAACCATCTTTGATTGGCAACCACTGGAAAAAAGGAGACAACTGCCCGGGCTAACAATGCTGTTCAAGATAAATAATAGATTCGTCCTCTGCTCCGGAATAAGGCCGTAAACACTCCCACCATGACAGAGACGACGCTATTCAGGCTAATAAATATAGGAGCTTTTTGTTACTGCCAAAAACAATTAGTGATTGGAACAAGCTTCGAAAGGGATCGGTTGATGCGAAAACAAGTCATTAGTGTCTACTGCAACGGTGGCCAAACCGCGGCTCACGAGCCGCATGCGGCTCTTCTGTGTTCACATTGCGGCTCGCGTGCAATTTATGAAAGATATGTTACAAGGATTACTGGAAGTGGAAGATTTCCAAGCGAGGTTTAATGACCCATAATGCTTCAATGCGGCTCTCAACATTTTTAAAATGGCTCTCATTTACTACAGGTCAGGCCACCCCTGGTCTATTGCATTCTGTTCACCAAACTTCAGTAACTAATACCCCCGATGAGCAGCCCTATAAAGCATCTTCACGGACGTGCTCATAAGACCTCAACTTTTGACTGGCGCCATAATGATTAGAGGATTTATCGTGGGCTCTTGATATGAAGATGACCACTAAGAATCTTTCATTTTCTAAATTAGAGCCCTTTACTTGACAGCAGTGATTTGTATCCTGCGCCCTATGAGCCTTCTTGGCCAAAAAGGAAAGTCTGTCTATTGATATCGATATACCTGAGCTGTTATAATACTAAAATTTGAGCAAAATATAATTAATAATAATAACCTGTTAAGATTATGAGGTCAGGAAAGCTTCGTTTTGATCCCCGGTAAAGGTTTCAGCTCAGTATTTTAGCAGCTTAGCCAATACAGCGACAGAGCGTTTTTCAGACCCATCACGCCAGGTAACAATGTATGATCAACCGTTTGAGAAAGACACTTCCATGCATACTTAGTAATAGCTCACAGTGATTCGAATGCATGGCCAGACCCTTGCTCCGGAGATATTCTGCCAGCATTGTTATGTCATTGTGATGCCGACTTATTGGTGAATTCCACAGGAATAACCACTGATGTGTTGTTGTTTGATGTGTTATTTTTATTTTTTTGGCGTGTGTATGATGGGTTGGTTGTTCACGAACTGAGAAAATTGGAAGAGGAAGATGTGGTTGAGGAAATGCTTGATGCAGACTTTGAACTTTCTATGTTTTGAAATGTACTGTTATAGTATAGTGTTTAGGGGCATGCCATTATAAACAGTTTATTACTCAAAGAAATTTGAAATAGGCTAAATATTATTACAAACTTAAACCAGTACTGCACAAGCAAGGATTCCTGTTCATGCATCCATTCTATTGTGTATTTTTCAGACTTATTTATTTATTTAGTACACAGTGGCGTAGCTAGAACTTTTGCCGGCCGGGGGCGGTCTCCAATGTGCCGCCCTTTTTAGGGACCGTCCATAAGTGACGTCACGCACCTGGGGCGGGGAGGGGAGTCATACACTTGTGATGAGGGGGTGTGTTTGAGAAATGTGACGTCACGTCAAAACACGCAACTTTAAACAAAATTTTCACTTAAATATTGATTACTGACACTTTATTTAATGACGTTTACGTAAAACGCGGGTTACGATATTAGAGTGCAGCCTTGCACTAAAAACATACTTAAATGACAAAAAATTTGATTTGAAACATGCTTATTTTCAAATGGAAAATACAGCTTTTATGGTGAGGGTGGTCAAAACTTTATGGCGTCTTATTGAAGAGGGGGTCTAAGTTTTTGTGACGACGTGTGACTAGGGCGGAAGGGGTGAAAAATCAGCCAAAATCGCGTGACGTCATTTA
Source organism: Ampullaceana balthica (assembly GCA_944989445.1). Lineage (NCBI taxonomy): Eukaryota > Metazoa > Mollusca > Gastropoda > Lymnaeidae > Ampullaceana > Ampullaceana balthica. The sequence continues at coordinate 210,342 of CALYLW010000638.1, forward strand.
TGGACGGCAAATTAGTCCATTATATGATGGTTTTTATAAATTAATAAACATGAATAAATAAATGTAATTGAAACGAAGTAAAGGTGGGGAATATGTTTCCAATTGCATTGCATATTTATGTAAGCAGTAATTAAAGAGGCCGCATAAGATGATATACCTATAAATACGCATTTCTAAAAATACACTATACATTTTTTAAAGGCCACAAAAAAGTTACTGAGATCGCAGCATGAGACAAAACATATTCCAAATTTACACCAAAAAAAACATTATCAATAACTATTCTTTTATTTTATATTTATAATAAATGATTTTTTTACAAACAAAGAAATTGTACACATTAGTATATGTAATCATACTTATACATTTACTTTCCTAACTTTCATAATAGAAAAATCGTGTATTATGCTATCAAAATTAAAATTATTTGTAATATCTTGTTCTATGGACAATATTGCAAGATTTTGTTGTATTTAATCGCTCATTGTGGAACGAAGATAATTTTAATCAACTTTACTTTGGAGAAGCTCCTTTCACAACTAGCGACACTGATAGAAATTGTTGAAAAAAAATCATAACAAAATTACAATGTTGGGTACAGAATTTTCCAATCTTACTGTTGAATAAATTTTAATAGATCAAGGGGGCCCTTTTTATCTAACATAATGCCTCTTCTTGTAGTGTAGGTACAGCCATAAAAACCTGGATCCTTTTTCTTTCAATATTGCTGTTCTTTATCAATGTCAATAAAGTAATTTATTTGATCTACAAATGCTTCATTTAGTAGGTTACATGGTATTATATACTAATATTTTCTTGCAAGGACTTGCAACTCATCAAAGCGTTCTTTTATTTTCTGTTATAATTCCATCCATGGATAAAAACATTCCCGTTGTACTTCTCGTTCTAAAGATACAACCACGTCTTCTTAATTTTCCCCACTCATATTTTTTCTCCTTCTAACTCAGCGTTCAGTTGATATCTCCAACTCTTCACTAATTGTTTGACTGATATAACAGAGTTTTGTATTAGCACATCTCTTTGTTTCGTGCAATGGGTTTGCATTAATTTAAAAAATGACGGGTTCATATAAATTGAGGTAACACAGAAAAGAAAAAGATTGCATTTAATTGAGTACAATTTAAGAATCTTATCTAATTTAACTAGTTACTTCTTCAGATGTCAATTTTTCCAAGACGCTTGAAATTTTAAAGTATGTCTTTTTCGAAATTATTAATGCCTATTGTGGTGTTTATTAACGGAGAAATTTGAATATTTTCATGTTCTTGCCATAAATCTTAATAATTTTCCATAAAATAGACGAATTAAAATTATTTACACATTACTTTAATTGGATAGGCGTAACATTTTTAATGAATAACAGTATTTTAATGAAAAACACAAATTATTTGTACTACTTTAATGCAATAAAAACAAAATAAATTTAATTTTTAATAACGCACCTTATAACAATTTTCTGAAAACTCAAACAGTAATATAAATTATCCATATTTTATATAAATTACTACTTTCAAGTTAAACACAATATTTGAACCACCACGAATTGTAGGTACTTGTTCGCACATCATTCTGCGAATGTCAAAATTCCACGCAAAAACCATCGTGGAGATATTAATAGCTCATTATTGGGCCAAGCGGTGGTGTGTTTTTTGTGTAGTTTTCTTATAAAAGGGTCATCTGTTCGTACCGTATACCGCTTAATTTTCCAAACAAATCAATACTTTTTTGAGTGATTTTAAATTTGTGAACGGTTTTGCGTTACTTATAACATTCACAATGTAATCAAACAAATTTTGTGGGAATCCGTTAATTAGGACTAGAAATTACGAATATTTTTGTTTCCACTTGGTTTTCCCCCTTCAAAAGAAAAAGGGTGGTTGTCGGAATAGGTTGCACTTTTCAAATGCCCACAAATGCTGCCCCTAAATGCGTGCCGCCCGGGGCGGACCGCCCCCCTCTAGCTACGCCACTGTTAGTACACTTATATAGCGCAGTATCCCATTCTATGGCTGACCTCACCGCGCTTTGCAAACATTAGACTGATCCCTGAAATATACATTGTTGGTTCTTGAGTGAAACACAAAGCCATAAAACTTTGGTTTGTCTTTGAACCCATCAATTTTATATAGGTTCATATCATGCACTTAAATAACACAACATAAATGAAGGTTATAAATGCTAGACACTATATTTACCCAGACCCTGACTTCCTCTCTACCTAGCCAGATTGATCCTAACCTCTTTTTATTAAATTAAAAGATAACATTTAAATTTTATTCTCTTTCATCTTAAAATTAATCTTATAATTAATTTAAAATGTTTAAGTTTCAAGACATATACTTTTCTCAACCATTTAATGTGAATAAAGTATTGTTTATGAGTTAATACTAGGGCTGCGGAAATTAACGATTAATTTCTCGATTAATCGTTAAAAATTTTAACGATTAAAATTTTGTTAAACTATTAATCGACCTACCACTTATAAATGTACTGGAAGTCAAAAAGTAAAATATTTCGGCCGATAAATATAAACTAATTTCCGCACGATGACACGAACATTTTGGTTTTTAAACTATTGACTGATGTGAATGTTCATAATGTTGATAAAGGTTATTGTGTCCATTGAGAGAAATCGTTTGCCTACCATGCAATGTTCCCTCCAAGTCTAAGCTTTGTTGGTCTGTGTGAAAAATTAAAAAAAAACAACTCTTGTGCAAAGTTGCACAACGTCAATTTTTTTGTGCAATATTTTACATAATTTGCTGCGCAGTGATTCTAATCTCCTGGGTGGCGTCGGTCAAATATTTGCGCAGCCGCGCTGTTTAAAGGGCACATTGCTACCATGGTTCTAACACTTCTTACATATCACCTGCATACCAAACATCTAAAGACAATCTAAAGCTATGTGAACGATTGTTCAGTTCGGCTAGTTATATTGTCAATAAGACCCGCTCATCATTTGAACCACATAATGTCAATACACTTATCTGTTTGCGTTGTTGGTTAAAAGATGTCATATAAAGAAGAAATTACAGTGTTATTTCAATTTTCGACAAGTATTTTAATAAATGTTACTTATGACACCATAAATTCCAATTTTTGGCTTTAATCTAAATTAATGATTAATTAATCGTTAATTTTTCAAAAGTTAACGATTAAATTTAAATTAATCGTTAACAGCCCTAGTTAATACGATTGTTTTTAACATGCCTCGGATTCTAAAAAATTATCACATAATGCAAGCTGCAAAAGCTTTTTATTGAAGAAAAATATAAATTCATCATTTAAATTTACTTACCGGTAAATAAAAAAGAGTAAAATATTTAAATAATATTTTTTAACATTAATAGTATCCGATTATGAAGGCATAAAATTACACTGAATATTGGAGTTGTTAAAGACAAAAAGTGGCATTCAATAAATGTTTTTCAACTGAATAGGTGGCAATTTCTGTTTTATGCATTTGATCAAATTCATCGTCATTTTCCACTTCAAGATTATTTTCATCACTACTTTACATTTGTTTCTGTGTTCAATTCTTCCTCACTTGGAATATATCTGTTGAAAAACATTTCAAATATAATATGTTATTTCCTTTCTAAATGATTTTCAAAATATTTATTAAGTAGTAATCGAAAGAAAAAAAAAGGTCATTTTTCAAAATGAGCAAACAAAAATATACCAAATGTTAAATCTTTATTTTTTAGTAGAATGAATTTAAGATGAAAGGGAATTTTTAATTAAAAAATGACAAAAAAATAATAAAATTGCAACATCCTCATTTTCAAATAGAAAAATGGCTTTTATGGAGGGTGGGTCTATTTTTTTGTGACGAGGGAGGAGAGGGGGTGAAAAATGGGTCAAAATTGTGTGACGTCATTTATGGACGGCCCCTAATGACAGCACAGTTAAAGTTAAACATTTAAGCGGAAAGTCGAGGAAACATTTTATCTTTAAGCTAACTGCAGATGGCAAAGTAGATAAAGGTGACAGAATTTACTGCGTTCGGTTCAATGCCATTAACAATTCGCTATTCGGGGTTCAAATACATCGCTGAAGTACCACCTTCAGCACAAACATCTGCTCAAGTATCAACACGTTGTCAACAGTGACCGGCAGAAGAGTTCCAAGTACAATCAATAACTAATTTTTTATTGTGTCTGTCAAACAAGCCTGTAAGCGACAAAGTTTCAGCAGACTTGAATTTTTTTTTAAAGTTATAGAAAAATCCCTTACAGTTTGAATTTACAAAATTTTGTCTGAACTCTAAAGCTAAGTCATGGATTGTTGCAGATCAGATACAAATAGTTAGATTTATATAATGTGTTATAATTAATCAAAATTAATTGATTAATTTTTTCCCCCGATTAATCTAACAAAAAATTAATCAGTACCAGCCCTATTTGTTATATATTGTTGATTGATCAAAGCTTGCCTAAGAACTGTTGAGCTATTTAGTTGGCCTTAGGATGTTCAAAACATGCCTTGTATTTGCTTGATACTTAATTACAGGTTTTTAACAAATATCCACTAATATTATTTTAATGTATTAGTTTAAATACCTTTTAAAGTCATCATCTTCAATTTCCTTTATAAATAAAGGAACTTTTTTCCACTGGCTATAATAAGCAAGGCCGTTGCGACATGCTGTATCAAAACCAAAGTTTTCAATTCCAAGTGCAAAGAAATGAGTCCCACGATACACCATAATACTGCCAAGTTTGTTAAAACAATAAGTCCCTTCTTCAGGATCAGATGAACAATGTACACTGCCTATCTTTTTAATCTGACCATGATTTTCCACTTTTCTGTTGGGACATACTTTAACTTGCTTCCAAATAAACCTTGAAATATTTGAAGATTAAATCATTAATTTAAAAAAATGATTTAAAGAAGCTTTTATTATGGTTCTAAACATTACTAAAAAAGTTAATAAAAACCGTGTGTATCAATAAAAGCAAATCACTTTTTTTCACTATATTACATACAAATTTGATAAAAAAATTAGTTATCTTAATGTTGTCCGATAAGCTCTATTTGAAAGCATTGAATTTTGAAAAGCTTAAATATATGCATTGTCTCATTCCCCCATGTAACAGTTTCGATGGATTCTTTTTAAAAAAAAATACATTGTACTTAAATAATGTTCATTGTTATTATAGCATTACTCAATACAAAAGTTTTGCTTTGTAATGAAATAATTAAAATGTCATTTAATATAGTTTATGTTAAAATCTCATTTAAATTTAGTTCACCTGTTCACAACCACTCTGTGTGCTCCTGAAATTGTCCTTATATCTTGACTGCTGATTGTAAGCTTTCCACACAGCTGGCAAATCTAAATTATATGCAATAAAAATGTATATTCATTTCATAGGCCTACCGTCAGTTTTTAAAATGGTTTAATTATGCAAAAGTGAAACGAATCTGCATAAATAATTTTTAAAAGCTTTTCATTTTTTTCATGAAAAAGAAAGTATAATACGGCCAAAATTTAATGGACATATTTTAAACAGCATTAAATAAAGAAATGATACATATTGTACAGCAAACATAAAAAAGCTGAATCGTAGAGAATGGCTTATCATCATTATATCATAATTATGCCAAACAAGCCAACCTGTTCTGTGCATTCTGATAAAGAGAACATAGGATACAATTATCTTCAATACATATAGCAGTAACAGTGACATGAGAGAAGACAAAAGGCAGAGCATGTATGAAACATAACCCTAGTGCCAAAAAGAAATAACAAAAAAGCACTATGCAACTAATGCAAGGCTAAAGTAGACTAACAGTTAAGGTTCTCCAGTAAAAAGTGAAAAAAATTGGCCTCATAGGCAACTTGCAGATTAAGTAAAACCTGAATACAATATGATATCTTTAGCTCAAAGATATCTTTGACACATTAAAATTGTGGTTACATTTCTTGAGTATAATTGAAAGAGTAAATTACCATTGTAAAGTTCTTTTCCTCTAATTTTAGTGAATTTGCTTTTTTTCTTATTTCAGCATCCTCTTCAGCTTTGATCACCTTGCGTTGATGTGTGTCATTCAACTTACTCATTTCAGATTGTTTCATCTGGCGTATTTCATTTATAGCTAATTCCATCATTTCAGCTTTTCGCTGATTTTTCATCTCCTTTTCAATAATTGTTTTTTCAGCTAGTAGTATAGAAACTCCTCCTTTTTTTCTGCTCCTTCCTATCAAATAATTTAAAAGATTCATTAATTAATAACTGATGCAAAACCTCCCTTTTGTGCATCAAGGATAAAATAAAGTCTTTTATACTCTATAGCAATAGTCATCATTTGTTAACTATAAATCTTCTGCTGCATGACCTCCAAAATCCAATTGGGGTTTTCAGTTACTTTCTATTTATATCCTACACTCCCTATGAGACAAACAAAAACTTTCTCCCAACAAAAGGCTCATTTAGAATTAATGGTGAGTTTTAAATAAATACCTGTAACTAAAAATCAAATAATGACTATTAAAGCAATATGTAGATTTAAAGTGAAAGTTTATAATTATTTAATTGCAAAATCATTGCTTGTGTAAGAGGTCCTCCATAATTGGGAATGTGGGGACGGTGTGCAAATTTATGTTAATGCCTGATAAAGTGATTAACTTGGATTACAATAAAACTGCAAGATGACATAAACCATGGATCAGCATAGGAAGCTATAATCTTTTGCATAGAATGAGCGTCTGTAATATATAAGATAAGAAATAATGAGAAATTTGTTACAGGCTTAGGGAAAATCTAAAAATTTAGCGCTACATCATTGATGAATGACTTCCTTGATCATTTTGTTACAAATTTTAGTCAAATAAATTATAACTGCTTAATCAAATTAAAACAATATTGACCTCGTGTCTGTATAGTGGAAACTTCATTTCCAATATGATTATATTTGATAACCACATTACATTCAGGGATGTCAAGCCCTTCCTCGCCAACTGAAGTTGATACCAGCAGTCGCACTTCCCCATTTTTGAACTTTCGTATCACATTATCTTGGGCTATTTCGCTCATTCCTAATGTTATGAAAACTTTAATGAATATCTTTGACAAATAAAAAAATTTAATATGACTAATAAAAAATGTAATATGGAAATCTTAATATATACCTTTGAAATTAAAATAAATTTATTATTTTAAGCAATAAAATAAAACAGTTTTACGAGCCATTTATTATTTTTAACCACCACCCTTTAACTCCAAAATAACTAAGAAACATAAATCAGCTAATTTGTTACTCAGATGTTGTTGATTGCAAATCAGTACATATATACTGAAAGCTTAGCTGGATGATTAGCCCTCACTATTATTATTATCACACTTCTTATGACTTTGGGACAGTAAAGACAAAAACTTAATCTTCTCAGTTTGAATAAAAGTATTGAGATGTAATACTGTAATTCTTGTAAACCATTTGTTTGTGTTTCATGTTGCAAGGCAAAATTTTACTATAATTATATTTTAAATTTTATTTTACAATTTTAAACTCTTTTAATATTAAATTAAAGACAAAATTCTTGAACTATGGGGCTTTGTAATGACATTTTTATGTGAACATGGGCCCTCTTCTCAACTGATCTGGTACAGACTTACAAGTTTACAGTGACTTCATCCTTACCAAGAAGGGGTGAGAAGACTAAAAGACATTACTTAGTAATAATAAAAATTGTGCCACCCAGGTTGCTGGTGATGTATTTTTCTTTTTTAAGCTTTTGCTTGCATATTGAACAACAATCCACAACTTTGGGATTCAGTCAGTTTAACTGCTTTGCAACTCAACATTCTAGTGATCAAGTAATATACTTTTCATAAGCTTTGCTTTGATAAATGAGTAAACCATATATTTCAATACAAACATAATTTTGGAAAAAAACTTACCTCCTTGTTCTGGAGGCGCTGATGTTCCAGTGAAAATAGCTGCCTTTAAACTGCATATCTCCTGATCATCAGATCGATTCAGCCATGAAACTAACGCCCCAGCTAGTGCTCTTGTCCTTACAAAAATTATACCACAGGGTTTTTTCATTCCTTTATCCTCTTGTATACTTTGTGAGGGCTGATACATGGAAATCTTTAGAGCGTCTTTCAGTTTAGTTAAATTGGGATTTTCTAAATCAGGTTGTTTGCAGAGAGAGTCTTTTAGATCTGTTTGCAAGAATGAAAAACAAATTCATATTAAGTGAAAATTAACATTATCAAGAATGATAAAATATATTAATTATTCATATATAATAATATTTAAACATATGAATTATTCAAATATACTTGTTTAGAGTGAAATGCTGATTAAAAATGTCCTTCATCTCTTCAAACTTGCTATTTCAAAAAATATATAAATAAAGAATATTTCACCAAATACAGGGAAAACGATATTGCTATTTTACCTTGATAGAGATTTAAGCATTTACTTTCAATGCTTGTCTGTTTCTCATTTAATATATACTTTGTGAATCTGTTATCAAGATATTCCATTACATCTCTCAGTTGTACAAGCTTGTGGATATCCAAAGCAGTATTGTATCGCTATAAAATAAATATAAATATTTAGTGTAAACATTATTTGGCGCGGGGACTTTTTATTTCATTTTTACAAAAAGATAAATCAGTTAAAATTTTTGTTCTATCAGATTTTCAATTTTGAAAATATAGTATTGAATTTGAAGTGTAAGTGTAAGCGTATAAGTTAAGATATGGTAGTCAACCAATACAATATACATTTTCTATTAAAATGATCAGGACAAAACCAAAGAAAATATAATACACTTTAAGATAATGTATATACTGTTATTTGACATTAATAAGTAAGTCTATATGTAGTATATACATCGCGTTCGTCGACCTAACTAAAGCTTTTGATCTTGTCAGCAGAAGCGGCCTTTTCCAGATCTTAGTAAAAATAGGCTGCCCTACACATCTGCTTAACATCATCAAGCAATTCCACGAAAACATGCAGGGCACAGTGTGCTATAACGGTGCCACCTCCGAGGCTTTCCCAGTAAGTAGTGGAGTAAAGCAAGGCTGCGTGTTGGCACCTACTCTATTTGCAATATTCTTTTCCATCTTACTCCAGTATGCCTTCAAGAACAACAGCGAGGGGATATACATACACACCAGAGCTGATGGGAGATTATTCAATATTGCCCAACTTAAAGCCAAGACCAAAATAAGGAAGATTTTGCTGCGCGAGCTCTTATTTGCAGACGATGCCGCCTTAATATCCCACACAGCAGACGGCCTGCAGAACCTTGTATCCAGCTTCTCCGCTGCCTGCAAAGAGTTTGGCCTGACCATACTATCACCATTGACGACTGCAACCTGGATGCTGTTGACAGTTTTACTTATCTGGGTTCAAACATCTCAAGCACCCTCTCACTGGAAGATGAGATAAGTAGTAGGATAGGGAAGGCAGCAACTGTTATGGCTAGACTGTACAAAAGAGTCTGGTCCAATGCCAAACTCACAGCAAGGACTAAGCTGCCTGCGTACTGAGCACACTCCTCTATGGATGCGAGTCTTGGACCACCTATACCAGGCATGAAAGAAGGCTCAATAGCTTCCACCTCAGATGCCTGCGCCGCATCCTAGACATCAAATGGCAAGAGAAAGTCCCCAACACAGAGGTCCTGGCTCAAGCAAGCATGAGTAGTATTGCAGCAATATTAAGCCAAAGACGCCTCCGTTGGCTTGGACACGTCAAGAGGATGCAAAGTGGTCGCATACCCAAGGATGTGCTCTACAGCGAGCTGGCGACAGGGAAAAGTTCGGTTTGTCGGCCATGTCTCAGATACGTGGACATATGCAAGAGAGACATGAAAGTAGCCAACATTGATATACAAAACTGGGAAAACCTGGCAGAGGATAGGTCCATGTGGCGGGCTATAGTGAAAGAAGGATCACTAAGAGCAGAGGAGCAAACTAGGGCAGAAGCAGTCGGGAAAAGAGCGAGGAGAAAGGCCAGGCAACACTGCCCCACTGCTTTCGTGTGTGTGTCATGCAGAAGAGACTGCCACTCAAGGATTGGTCTCATCAGCCACACCAAGAGCTGCAGATAATAAAGATAAATCTATCGTCTTTCGTAGACGGACAGATGCCATACATATAGTATATATAATTTAAGTTGGATCGCAACTAAGTCTTATACATTTTTACTGTTAAAGAGCAGAAACTAAGTATTTTACATATGCTAATCTGAATTATTAATTTAAATTTTGCAAAGAGAGAATATTTAATAAGGTCTGTTTGTAATTTCTTGTTAATGGCTTAGGCCTCAGAAAAAAATACCTATTTAAGAACCTTTTTATAAAATTATTTTAAAATTCCCTTTTTTAAAGGCTTCTTTTCTTTTCTTGAGTATTAAAAAAACAATATACACAATATTGAAAATTTTTAGAATAATCTTTTTTTAAATTTAAGTCTTATTAGTTTTTAGTCAAATCCACAGATATTGTTAATTTTTTTAATTTTTGTATTTGTTTGTCTTTATGTTTATAAAATTCATTAATCTTGTATTGCATAATTGCCCTCATTATTAATAAGATTTTGAAAAATTTATCCCGTTTAAGAATAATAAATTTAGTCAACTCAGACAGTTAAAAAATTATATTTTGATGTAATGTCTACATTTTATTTTACAAATACCAAAGAACTCAGTAGAAATCACAATCAAAATTAACAAAATAGTTTAAAAATTATTGGATGTAGGCAACCTTAGTATTTGGTAACAGTTAATTACTTATTAAAACTTATTTTTCAATATTTACTTAACTTGTTAGTTTGTGAGGAACAATTCAAATGTAAGCATCAAGATCTTTACTTACGATAAGGAAATCTGCTACAATATGTAATGTCCTTACTGCTAAATTCCTCTCATTGTTTCTACCCCATGGAAGAGTTTTAGCTTTATTCAAAAGTTTAACTGCCCACTGGCCATAACGTTGGCTGTTCTTTTGTTGAGGTACTTCTTTTGTATGCTGTAGTAACCACTGACATAGCGTTTCTGTAATTTTAATATACTTTTATCAAAAATATTTAATAATTTACTTACAGGTGTAAATATGTATTATCCATATACAAATAAGAAAATCATCTCTAAAGTAATAAAAAGATATTCTGGTATTTATTATCTAGTAAGGCTAGAGTAAAATGAATAAGAGATTATTTTTTTTTACAATTATAATATTTTTCCACTTGGCTCAGTTGTAAGCATCTTTAATTTTTTTTACAAATCATAATAATATAGAAAAAGAGTTTGTCTTTTAAACTTTAATTATAACTAATAGCAGTGTTGGTAAACATTAAAACTTAGAGGCTAATAAATTTGAAAAATGAAATCCAACAGATCACTAATATGAATTTTTTTAAAAATAATTATCTAAAAAGTTTCAATTTTTAAAGATAAGAAATCAACCGATTTAATATATAAAATTATAAAATATTTTAAATCAACATCAAGCAACCATATTTGAAACATTTTTTTCATTTGGAAAGCGTAATACTTCTTTAAAATTATCCTTAAAGTTTTCCAGGCAAGGATAATAGTTTATTTAACTGAGAATAATAATAAATATCTTCCACGCTTTGCTATCTCTTAATTGTTTGAAAATAGTCTTGAAATTTGAATTGTTTTGCAGAGGAAAAAATCATGGATAGTCTTGGCACTATAAAGACATACTTATTATCTTTTTTTTAAATTCTCAAAACATTATGTTATTAAGTTGTTAATAAAACATTTAAATGTAGATAATTTCATGATTTTTTAACAACTACGATTTTCTTAATGATAACCTGTGGTCTTCTAATGACAACCATTTGCCAAATACTAAAATAGAACATTTAATTGTTTAATGAAACCATGACTATCAAGATTCAATAAGTAATCGAAGAAGCTAATTATAAATCATATCTGTGTCCACATTATTTTTTTTTAAAAAAAGACTTAAATTGTTACTAGTACTTACTACTGGCATATTCTTCTGTGATTTTTTCTAATTCTGATATAATTTCCACGATTTTCCACATACACTGATCTTGTTCAACTTGACTTCGGTCGATCAATTCAAACATCACTTTTAAAATAAATGATAGACCTCTTTTATTTTAAACGATCATTTTAACATGAATTTATTCTTAAAATAAAAGTTCCTAAAGTCAACATTAGTAGAGACTAATGAGTAAATAATATTTAAAAAAACACATTTTTTCAACTTGACTGAAAGGCAGAAAATAATCTTTTGGCTACCAGTCTGAGAGTTTGGGATTGGGTGTGCCAGAAAGGTATTCATAACCCTTGCACCATGTACAGCTTAAAATGTAAGTCGTCCTACTGAACACTTCTAAGTGGAAAAATGATAAGCCTATCACAATTGTACTTAGCGATCTAGGGAGTTGATATAGGGAAAAATAGGAATGAATTCACACTCTATCCATTCAATAATATAAAGAGAATCATTGTAACATGTCAACTAATAGAAAGTTTAGTTACAGCAGTGCTCTTGATTTAAATCATCACAAAAGTGATTGAGATTTTAGCAACCCACTTTAATGTTAGCCCTTTACTTATTTGACAAATAGTCAGATATGTTTTATAGACAATATCCTTGAATGTAGATAAAAAGATTCTTGACAGTCACACATACACGTTGGTGAGTTAAAGCTTGAAAGAATAAATCATCTTTGACTGCTTAGAGAGAGGGAAGTTTTTGTAGGGTTGATGTGAACTTTTTAAACAAAATTGTTTATATTGTTCATCAAGGTGGCGTGATGAATTTAAATTATGAATTTATTAATCAAAAGATAAAGGTTCAAATCCATTCAAAGGAAAAAAAATTAAATAAATAATTGTTATCTTTTAGTAACTTTTTTTAAAATGAAAAATGAGAAGTGGATAAAATTGAGTTCCAAGATTTAACACAAAAAATAACAGTTTTAAAATGTGTTAAAAATTTTACTTTAATTTTTTCTATCCATTATTTCAGGGGTGTCCAAAGTCCAGATTGCGGACCAAATGCGGCCTGCATTGAAATTTTAACTGGCCCATGGCATCATCTTAAATAACAATTTAAATCATAGATTTTTTGTTAAACAACATAAGCAAAATCATGAGATATTTAAGAGAAAAATATGATGACTTCCACTGATGGAAAAATTTTATGATATTGAAGAAATTCTATGACCTTTGATGGCAAAATTCAAAGTTGCTGTTTTGTTCATTTGCCTACTCAGAAAAAGGAAATGCATGTGTTATCTAATATGATCTGATATTATTATTAGAAAGTACACTCAAGACATTAACAAAAACTCAACAACATAAACCACAAATTAAGCAAGTTTAAATTAATCTCATGCTCCTAGTTACTTTCTTCTCCTTCAACTTCTATGGTGCATCTGCTTACTAGACTACCTAACAGTCACATCCTATAACACAGCACCATATATCAGAACACACTCAATATAACATGTGCAATGCGGCAAACCAGCAGATAAATCAGTATAGCGTAAAACCCCATGAGCATCTAGCAATAGACTCAACAGCATCAGTGTACTTAAAACTTAAAATATTAAGACCCTTCTTTACATCACAATTTTGGACTCTAGCTATATTTTAACTCCTTCTATTTATTTTGAGGTACTTAGTATGAAATAAACATCTTTATTCTATAACTTCTAATAAGATTTTATGAAGTCTCAAAAGTTTTGTCCCCTTTTTCCCTGCAAAATAATACTTTAAAATTTTTTTATTACAAACAAAAAAACAAACATAATTAAAAAGCCCGTAACACAGTGGCAACATATATCATTTTAGTTTAATATCTTAATCCGGCCTGAATAATTTTACTTCATTGGACACCCCTGCTTGCAACAACAAAGTATCTTTTGAAATAATTTTAATTAAAAAGTGAAGGGGGGATAACTGCAATTAGGCCAGTAGATATAAAGTTAATGAACAGTATGTGTAAGCCTAAAATAGACATAAGACAATGAATAGATCTTTAAATAATTTAGGGCTCCGACAAATCCGGAATCCGGCCATTTTTACACATCCGGCTCCGGCAGAATTTCACGTAATAAATCCAACCAAATCCGGCTGACCGGTAGAACTATAAAATATATATAAATATAATAGCTCCAGCATATCCGGAATTTTTATAAGTGTTTCTCTGGCTTCGGCTCCGGGCGGATTTTAAAAATTTGAATTCTGTACACCCCTAAAATAATTAAAATTATAAGTACTATAAGGTTAAAATTTTATTAACTGTTATCTTACTTTCTTCTGGAACTGGAACAAGTTCTTTAAGCTCTTTTATATGTTTTTCCACAGTAGAAATACTTAAAGCATCCAAGTTGCCACATATTTTTAGAATGTTTTTAACAGCATCTTTATGCTCTAAAGCATTTTCTATACTGATCGAAGCAGTTAATCCTATAACCTAATAAATTAGAAAAAGATAAATAAACAGGGTAAGCGGAAATTATTTTAAATTTTTCAATACTTCGAAATTGATAAAAGCTAAAATCTCAATGATTTTTAGAATTTCTTTGTTCAAATCTACCAAATCTACTGAATGACAAAAAGGTTTTAATTACCAAATATAAACAAAATAACAACACTTTTTTTTTACTTATACTTAATTTATTCTATGTATTTTTTTAGTGCTTAAAATTGATTAGGATATCTTTGCCTGTGATAAATACTTACTTGAGGTAGTTCAGTATCATTATCCATAAATTTTATCTTGATATATTCAAGCATGAGGCAGTTGAATGGCTCACCACAACGAGTGTGGTGACACTCATCAAACACAATCATAGAAAAATCAGCCAGCCTTACACAATTTTTCTTTAGATGGTTCTCCAAAATTCTAGGTGTCATGACGATAACATCATTTCCAGGCAAAATGTTATGAAGATTTGTGCTGTTTTCACTGTCACCTGTCAGGTGTGTCACCTTTCCAAACAAATTTTAAGAAGGTAACATATTTTATAAAATCTTGTAAATAAATATAGAGCTAATAATTATTATGGCATAGCTTAAGGAAATTTTCAGTTAAACTATATTTGACTTAGGTGCAGGGTTTAAACTATGCTCCCTGTGGATGAGAGGAATTTTTTTTTATTAACATCACACTAATTTGCAAACATGGTCTTACACACAATGCTGATGAAAACATTATCATTAAGGAAACTTTTTACAAAATATTGGAAAGAATATAAGATAAGGCACCTGCACCAATATTAAAATAGTCCTGATAGAGTTTAATGCAAAAATATGGGGGAAAAAAAGTATGCAGACCAGTCATTGATTAGGAAAGCCTGCATGGTTTATAGATTTTGCCACTGGTAATGGGATGCATATCAGCAGTTCTTAGTTGAAATTGAAACATAAACAAATTAAATACATAAAGCAAGATGGATATAACCAGATGGACTTATCCTTAAACAAATGCTTGATCAGAGACATGGTTCTGATTTACTAGATGTATGAAGCTCAAGGGTAAAAGATCTAAACTCAGACGATATACTTGTAAAATTTCAAAATAAACTAATATTTTGTAATGAATAAAATTTATAAAAAGGAAAGCAGTGCAATGGCCACAAAGACAAGAGTTTAAAAATTACTGATGCATATTAACAAATAATTAATCTAAACCAACTGGAACTATTTAAAAGGAAAAGCACATAGTGGAAATGAAAGAGAATGCAGCTAGGGCATTCAATGATGAATAAGGGACAAGAACAACTTCAAACTAGAAAGAAAAATTGGAATTGAGATAAGTAAAAAAGAAAAGAAAAAGAGGAGATAAGAAAAGAAATAAATGTGATTTCTGTCTCAATGAATAAATCAGGAAATTTGGCTTTCAGGTGAAATCATATGTGTAAATGAAGAACTGATTACAGAATGTGCTCTAGAGAGATGGGCATGACCCTGCCAAAAGATGCTAATTGCCTCGCATACATGGATCAGTCATTGAGGATTATGCACCACTCTAAGGAGACAGAACCCTTTGTTTAGCCAACCAACCTTAAAGGAAATAAATATTTATAACATCCTTTTTTTTTAAAAAGGACACGCTTTTAACATAATCACTACTTTTAGTTATGTCTCATATATAAGGGATTTATAGTCAAAAACTTTGTTTTTTCAGCTATTTTTTAAAACTTATAATAAAAACTCTTTAAAATTCACGTCTGAAGCCCACACATCTTTTTTACCACTATTTTTTATTATACCAAACACCTCATAAGCGCCCGCCCAACGTTTTATACCACGGTGAAGTGTTCACGTGGTGAACTCATGGATGTCAACAAAGCAGACGGGTACCGATGCTTATATATAGACTATAGATAAACTAAAAATGCAATAATTTCAATACGGTACATTCGATCGATCTGAAATTTTGATACAATGCATTGCCATTCAAGATCTATCTGTGGTAAAAATTTTAGATCTCCAGGACCATCAGAAGTAATATAATTTTACGTTTCAAGTTTTGAAGGAAGGATGGATGGATGGAAGGATGGATGGATACAACATACAAACAATGTGACTTAAATAAAAGCGTGTAAAAAGGGGCAATATATAACATGGAAAGTGAAAAATCGACCTCACCTCTGCAGGAATGCTAAAACTAGGTGAAAATGAGCCACAAACTCAATTACATGACCTCATTTCAAAAATTTGGAAGTAGAAATAAATGCCACATCAATTGGACATGGCACTCAAAATCCTAATAAACAAGAAAGGATTTCAGCTGAACTGTTCAAATCAATACTTATTGTAGCTTACAAGAATACATGCTTATTACATGAAAGAGAAAAGATCCTGATGAAAATTTGTGATCCAACGATCCAGTGTTGAAAAAATACTAAATAATTAAGTACTTCAATAAAAAATCCTTTGATACAGTACCTTAAATATTTTGGGTAAATATTTAAAAAGGCATCTATACTGTTGATTAACTAATGGAACAGTTTTTGCAAGAAATGCCACTCGTTTCTTTTTACTTCCTGAAAAAAAAAGTTTATTCAGCCTTATTTTTCAAAATTTTTAGACATATTTTTCAAAATTAAATTAGAGAATCACTTTTAGTTTTAAAATCTTGAGTGTAATTTTATTTTTATTTAACTGCATTGAATAATAATTTCTAACATTCGATGAACTAATTTTGTGGTATAAATATCTCAGGTAAATATTATACCTTAAATCCCCACTGCAAAATGGAATTAGAAAAAGATAAAAGTATTAAAAGCAGCTATTGTATCCTACAACAAGCTTAAATTTAATACATATTAAAGTTGATGTAATAAAAATCTTGTTAAAGTATTTTTTCTTGTAAGCCTTTGACATGATTTTAGAATAATTAAATCTGAACGGTGGTCTATAATACACCTACTAAATTTTCACTTTTTCAAATATAAAAGTAAGATATAAAACCTCAAATATTAAAATTTTATGGTTAAGTATATAGACCCTCCTATTTGAATAAACAGTTCATTTGTAAGTGGGCCCTAAAGCTCAAATGTAATTACAGTAAATTAAGGCAGGTAAACATTTTTGTTTGATGAAGGAATGCCTTGGAATGGGAACATACATTTTATTGGAACCAACCAAGGGAGAAGTCACTAAATGACTTTGCAAAACTAACCTTAATAGATAGATAAAATTATACCTTACCATCATAAGTTTGTAGGTGACTAAGTAAAATATAGACTGCAACTCTGGTTTTGCCGGACCCAGTGGGGGCCCAAATAATTGTGTTTTCTCCTCTCAGTGCATTTTCGGCTAGTTCCAGTTGGTAATTTCTTAAATTTAAAGATGGAGTTTCTGGAATAATGATTACAGTAATAGTTTTTTCAAATATAAATAATTATTGATTTTTATACATATTTTATGTTACTTTGCAGGTTTTTTAAAATTAAAATAATTGCATTCTGTGGAAGAGGAATTATGTCATATCTTTCACCATTAATAATCTGCATATTTCTAATATCAAATTTGAATAGTGTATTAGAACACAGATTATGATCTATAATGAGCATACCAATATGGCTATCAATGTCCATTTTTTCTTTACTAGATTCTTCATCCGAGCTATCACCATCTGAAAAACTGTGCCTGCTTTGGAAATCTCTTTGATAATGTTCTTCTAGTTCTGTGTCTGTTATTTGCTCTTGTGTAATTGTTCTTACTTGAAGTAAATACTTCATCAAAATTGAATTTCTGTCTTCCTCGGAACAAAATAATTTATTCTCTTTAGAATTGAAGGTTCAGCAGCACCATGTGGAGAAAGAAAAATAAGATGTCAAAAAGATTTTTTTACACAAAATAAAATTTAAAAATTAATTATGGTTTCTAATTATTAAGTCCACAACATTTTCAAAAAGAAATAAACATACAGATTTTTAATAATTTTTTTTTCATTAAAAATATTTTTGTTATTATGGCTCAAAGTATACACTGTATAGGATAAATAACTTTTATTTTAACATTACTTTTGCTAACCTGATGAACTTGTTTCAAAATCATCATTGTCTGACAAACACGATGATGAGGATACACTTGTCAAACCACTCGTAAATGAAGGACATTTTGGGATATTAGAATCTGAATGGAATTGTGGTCCACTCAGTTTTCTCCAAGTATTTACACTCTCCTTTTCGTCTGAAAAGTTTTCAAATTTTCAAAATTTCTCTTATTTGAATCAGGCTAATTAGTTAATAATTTTTTGTTTTTATTTATTAAAAAATTGAGTTTCTCTCAAATTAAATACTCAATATGGAAATTTCAAAATAAAATTATTAAATAAATTTTATACAAACTAAATTGGCAAAACGGTTGCACTTTTATTACCCAAATTAACATTTCTTGAAAATTTGTGTAACATTTTTATGGCATCAATGAGCATAAATGGCCATTCTGGTTTTACCCTTCTAATGGACTTAAACATTTGAATGCAGAATTCTCTATGTTCATTTTTGGTTTTGCAGGTCTTGTAATTACCCTACAAAAAAGAAAGAAATAAATATTATGCAAACAGTTAGTGCTAATTATATTTTTAGGAACATATTATCATTATTCTATGTTTATTTAATTAGACTAAAACGTAAACCAAATAAATCAATTCATTGATAAATTGAAAAAAATACAGCAAATTATTTTTTTATAACTGGATTAAAACTAGAGAGAACACAGTTTTTTCCATATGTTTGTTTTAGTAAAGATGGATAAAAAGCATAAAAAGAAAGATAGATTGGTGCATGAGAAATAAGTACAGATATGACAATTTAAATTTAAAGAACATTTTCAAGAATTCATCTATAATGGGTTAAATGTTAAAGGATCTTCCATTTAAATACCCTTAAGCCTTAAAAGCATTTAACAAGTGCTGAGGGTTTTTTCTCTACAAGATGATTACCGTTACAAAATATTCTCCATAAGACCATTTTGCATACACAGAACATTCTCCTCACAGATGATCCTGTACACAAATATATGTATCAGAAGTCTCAAACTCAAATTATCTGGGGGCCACTTGGATTAGACAGGCTGCATCAAGCGTTTCACACAAAAATAATGATTGTTTTTTTAATATTAGAAAAATGTGCTAAATTTTAAAAATCTTAACCTTTTATTACCACGTTTTTATTAACTCGCTTTCGTTGGGCATTGTTTGTCCAAGATTTTTTCAAATCTGCCAACATAAAATTGAACCACTTCTGATGGTCCTAGAGATCTGAAAATTTTACCACAGATAGATCTTGGATGACAATGTATTGTCTCAAAATTTCAGATCGATCAAATGTACCGTTATTAAATTATTGAACTTTTAAGTTTATCTATTGTCTATATAAAAGCATCTGTACCGTCGGCTTTTGTTGACATCTGTGAGTTCTCCCCGTGACCACATCACAATGTTTTTAAAACGTTGGGCGGGCGCTTGTGAGGTGTTTGGTAAAATAAAACGAGGTAAAAAAATGTTTTAAAAAACCAGGTTGTTATAAGTGGACTAAAAATAATAAAATAAATAGAAGTAAAAAAAGGATTTTTAAAAACCACGTTTTTATAAGCGGACTAAAAAGAAGAAAATAATTTAAAACTTATTAGTTCAAGTACTTCGATTTAATATGACTAAAAACGTGCTAGGTCCCTTACTCTTTTTAATATATATAAATGATTTACCCAACAACATCTCAACAGGAACAAAAGTTAGGTTATTTGCTGATGATTGCATAATCTATAGAACAATTTAATTAAATCAGAACAAGATAGCCAAATTTTACAAAAAGACCTAGATGAATTAGTCAAATTGGAAACTAACTGGAGTATGAGTTTCCACCCAGAAAAGTGTCAACTGTTAAGAGTAACAAAGAAAAAGAAACAAATAAATTCAAAATATTTCATTCATGGAAAGGAACTAACCCAAACTAAAGATGCAAAATACTTAGGAGTCATAATAAATGAGAAATGATCATGGAATCCCCATGTCAATGAAGTTATTAAAAAAATCAAACAAAACCTTAGGCTTTATAAAAAGAAACCTTTACAAATGTAATAAAGATATAAAACTAAAATGCTATCTCACTTTGGTGAGACCTGTACTAGAATATGCATCTTCTGTATGGGACCCATCCACCAAAGAAAACATTGATAAACTAGAACAAATCCAAAAAAGAGCTGCCAGATTCATTACTGGAGAATATTCAAAACTGACTAGAATAACACCATTATTAGTTAAATCATTAAACCTTGAAACACTAGAGGATAGAAGAACCAAGAGTAAAGTAGTAATCATACATAAAGCCATTAACTCTAATTTAGAAATACAACACAAAGATAACTTAATACAACCCTCAGATAGACATAAGGATAAAAACACCTTTCTTATCCCATATGCAAGAACAAACTCATACAAATTTCCGTTCTTCCCGTCCGGAATTCGGGCGTGGAATGGGTTGCCTGAAGAAACCAGGAAAGCCAACACTTTATCAACATTTAAAACTCTAATAAGAATGCAGGACTAAACACAAACCATAGATAAGCGTAGGACGCAATAATCTTCTGTATAGAAGGAGCGTCTGAAACAGATAAGATAAGATAAAAACAAGGTTATTATTTACTGTTAAGATTCTCCAAAGCTGTTGTAAAGAGACCAACAGCATAGTCTGTGGTAGAATCATCATCTTGAACCCAGATGAGTAAGTCCTTAACTGACTTCATATTGTTAAGCTGCTCCAAAATATTGACCTCATCATTGGCTGGTGATTAGAATTTCAAATGAATTTTTTACCTCCATTATTATATAATATTTTAAAAATTATTCTACAAAATTTTATAAATAATAGAAAGCCTAATGATTCAATTTTTAAAAGAAGAGCCTATTAGTGTTTTATTGTGGCCAGCTATTAGGCTATGTGTATCAAGAAACTTAAAATATATTCCAGGAATTAACACAAAAATGTATGAAAAGATTAAATACTATTCTTAACATAATGAGTAAACTTATGAGAATTCGTTTCAATAAAAAGAAATCAGTGACTGGAACAAGCTTCCAACAAGAACAATGGATGCAAAAACATTTGACATTTTTGCCTTTTGCCCTCCAGTCTATGATACCCTTGCTGAGTAGCAAGAACAAACACATGATACGAATTCTCATTTTTCCCATCCGGAATTCGGGCATGGAATGGGTTTCCTGAAGAAACCAGGAAAACCAACACTTTATCAACATTTAAAACTCTAATAAAAATGCAAGATTAGACACAAAACATGGATAAGCGTAGGATGCAATAATCTTCTGTATAATAGGAGCATCTGTAACAGATAAGATAAGATAAGATAAGAGACAAATGTGGGCCCTCAATATAAGAAGGAAGAAGAAGGTGTCATAAATTTTTTTAAATTTGCCTGTAAAAAAGCGTTATCCATAAATTTTATTTTATTGAATTGGCAGCGCAGTGTCACATGCTGTTAGGTATTTATACACTGCAGAATGAGAATGTGATCCACAGTAATGCCACTGAAATGCCTCATAGTAAAAGTTGAAAAGGACTATGACTAAAGGAAAAGATGGAGAACTCTGTATTCAAGTTTTACATTAAGTATTAAATCAGCATTAAAACACATTAATGTCAGATTTAATTAACAAGACAATCCTCACCAACTTGGACATTAAACCAGTAAAGTAGGGTTGGAGAGATTGAGAGTGAATAGTTTTTATTTTATTTTTGTTTTTTGGTCAGAAAAAGACAAGATATTTATTTTAAAAAAACAAAAAAACTAAACAAATAACGGTTCCCAAAACAGTGACAGTGACTGAAAATTAGTAGTTAAATTGAGATAGAAATAGAATGACAATATTGAAATTGTATACCTCTTTCACTCTTTTCTTATTTATGTTGTTTGTAAAAAAAAACATAATTTATAAATTGTACCATACAATTATATGTATAAGAATAGCATACTCAATATAAAATATATTATAATAAACTTTTGTATAACTATATGTAAGATATAAGTCTATAACTGTAAGTATAAGCCATAAGCTATTAAAATGTGGTACATTTTCAAAGTTTATGTTTTCTTTATGTTTTACTATTTTACTTACCACAATGTTGAATTTCTTTAATGAGACCTTCCACATTTACTTTTAGATATTTGATTAAAAAATCATTTAGAGAATTAATTATTTCTATAATCAAACTAGGGTCCTTTGACATCAAATATTTGTTAGCCATATTTAATATTATTTATTAAATGGATTATGTTTGAATCATTGTTCTTCATTATAATTATATGACCATTATTTTTGTTTTTTTTAAGGCAATTAAGGCTGGTCGTCTTAGTCTCAACAGAATCTGAAACTTGGCTGAACTGTCTTCACCAGTAACACTAGTAACAGTATTAACAGCAACTAACTAACTGTACTGTACACTTTACTGTACACTGTAACTGTACTGATGTACTGGCACTGGTACCCGTATTAAATTAAATGATAAAATAATGATAATGAATGAGAATGGTGAGAGCTTTATTATTTGAATCATGATTAGAAGAATAGATGTAGCCCGATGACTATAATATAAACTATAATTACTTAAATGTAAATCTTGTCTAATTTTATTTATTTTATGTAAAATATTCCATTCCAATGATAATGACATTAATGATAGTTTCAGATAGTAATAGAAAGGTGAAAATAGGGAATTCCCAATTATTTCCAGGAACCCATCAAAGTATGATCAAAGGCATAGTATAGTGTATAGGAATGCGACTGCGGTTAGTGGAAAGTGGATAGAAATAGAATCTAAGTCTAAGTGAAAGTGGGTCTTATCACTCATCTAAATTGTCGGTTCAACAATAAAATGGAAGGCATTTCAGTTGAGTTAACCATTGATTCATAAGTGAGAGTTTTAAAAAACACAAGAATTTAATTTAACAATATTATTCTTTTAAAAAATTGTTATTAAATAATTTAATAATAATTAAGAGTATTAAGAGTAAGATTAAAGAATCAAATTAATCAAGTTAATATTAATTAATAGTAAGAGTAAGAATCAAGAATCAGTAAGAATGGATCTGGATAACGACCTAGTAATAGGCCTGGACCGAAGTAAGTAAAAGTTACTAAGTAAACTTAGAGTAAACTAAGTAAGTTAGATAGTCTAAGTTAAAGTCTAAGTAAGTTTAGTAAGTAAAGTAAGTTGAGGCAAGCAAGTATGTGCAAACAAGCATGACGAATAACCCTTGCATGGGGTCAACTAAACACAGTTAACGCTTGGCAAGCGAAGGTAGTGGAGAGGTGACCAACAATAATATAACAATGGCAATTGTCCTTGTGTTTCACTTGCATTGGTCCTTCACAGAAAACTTGAGAATCGTAGTGTACTGGTTATCACGTCCGCCTCATGCGGGGAAGGTCCTGGGTTCAAGCACCAGCCAATACTTTTTTTTAATGGTCTGTTTGTGCCCGTTCTTTTACCCCTTTATTGCCAAGACTAGCTGAACCGCGGCGTAGCATATGCTGCTAATGATTTAGTGACGGGTGAAGACTTCCCGAAAGACATAGTTGTCAAAATGGGGTGGGTTTGGGCAAACGACTGTATACGCCGCAGACTTGCTCATCATAGACAGTGCAAAGAACTTTGGAGGGGGGGGGGAGTGAGAGTACAGACACAAAAAGCAGCACTAAGTAAATAAAAAATAGCGAGTAAACGTAAGGACATGCACACTGAGGTTGTTGTTACCCGCCTCCCATTTATTACTACCATCCCTTAAACATAAACTGTGATTGGCCGACCCTAGCGACGGTTAAAAGTCATATTTAGGGTGGTTAATTGCGTGTTGTTGTTTTTTTGTTTTTTAAAAAAACCTATTATCGATTATGTAACTCGTTTTATAGCTGACTTCATAGAAGTTAGGGGTGTACCGAATTTCGCCTGGAAATGTCTCGAAACCAACAATGAGTTGGCAGTTCCCCCACCCCCAACCGACATTCACTCGCGTTGTTTTGATTTCTTGGTGCCATAGTTTGTGTCCGTTCTTTCTCCACTTTCTTTGCACTCTCCATGAGCAAGTCTGCGGCGTAGGCTACGCCGCGGGGCGTCTAGTGATTATTTATTTACGGTGACCATGATTCAAAATCATATCATTTATCATTATCATAATATTAATATTAATATCTATAAAAAAAAGACTGTAGACTAAACTGGATAAAGACACTGAGTAAAGTTAAAGTAATTATAAATTAGTAAAGTTATAATAGTTAATTATGAATAGGCATATACTATAGATAGGCCTAGGGGGCCGTCCATAAATGACGTCACGCACCTGGGGGGGAGGGGGTCGACCATTTGTGACAAGGGGGGGGGGTGTTTAAGAAATGTTATGTCACATCAAAAATGCGAAACTTTTAAATAAAAGTTCCACTCAAATATTTGATTGTTTGCAATTTATTTAAAGACGTTTTTCATGGGCTTCACGCGTGTTACGATATTAGAGTGCAGTCTAACACTAAATACATACTTAAATAACAAAAAAGTGATTTGAAACATGCTCATTTTCAAATAGAAAATACTTTTTTTTTGTGTGTGTGTGGGGGGTGTTTCAACTCTTTGTGACATCATATTGGAGGGGGGTCTACGTTTTTGTGGCGATGCATGACGAGGGGGGAGGGGCGGGGGTCAAAAATCGCGTGATGTCATTCATGGACGGTCCCAAATTATTTTAAACTAAAAAGTATGGTTAGTACATCAAAGTATGTTATTTATTGATAGAGCACAGCACAAGTGTTATTAAATGTCCGATACCCACCATCAAATACTAAATATTGTAATTGCCACGTAGCATTTGCAAATAGTTGCCGAAAACGTTCTTTTGTGACTTGCGCCAGTTGCCCTAAAGGTAAAACAATGGGAGTGATGTTTATCGGAGTAGCTGATTTACCTGTCAATATTTTTAAAAATAAAATTATGAAAATACGCTGAAATATGTACAAATTAAAAAATAATGTCAATAATGTCGTAATCGTTTATAACCAAGATGTTTCTGCTAAAGTACATCACGCTATTTTTGACCATTTTTAACTCCCCCCTTCTCCCTGTCACAAACTGTCACAATTCTTGCCCCCCTCCCTAAAGTACGTCACACTTTTGAACAAATTTTTGTTCTTTATTAACAAAATAATTAAAATTTAATATAAAACACTGTGACGTCACACATGGTCTGACACCCCCCTCCCCCTGTCACAACTGTCAGACTTTCTTACACCCTCTCTGGAGCGTGACATACTTTAAGGACGGCCCCTTAACTAAGCATATAATATGAAATATATGTGATAATACACACAAAATAATTTGGGACCGGGATTCGGAGGATCGCCCTATTTTCTTTCTACTATCCTTCTATTTAATTACTGATTTTACCTGTTGCCATTTCATATACTTTGTGGATAAGCATTTTTTAAAATACTATCTGCTGTTCAAGAAAACTAATTCTAGAAATTCTCAAGTAATATCAGTGCCTCAGTTTTGCTATCTTCACAGATTTTAACAAAAATCTGACCTGGTCCCCCTTACATCTTTCTGCCTTTGTTTGTGTGGCAGTCCTAGCTCTGTAGATTTTTTCTAGATCACCCCACCCCAATTTGATTTTTTAAATAAAAAAATATTTTAAAAATTCCTTTGTGGTACCATTTGACATCATCTCCAAAAATCTGGAAATCTTTGCACTATTAATTTGATTAACCCAAAACTTAATGTGTATAAATACTTTAATTAATAACTAACTTAAATTATTTAGTATTATATCCTCTCTAAATTCAACATGGTTAGGCTTATACAAAAAAGAAATATTTATGAAAATTCCAAACTGTTTTTAAAAAGATTAAAACTGAACCCTTGAAAAAATGTGCAAACATATCATATAGCAATTAATTATAAGATGATATAATGTAAACGTGCAGAAAATTTACAAAAGTGGCATATATTTTTTAAAAAATGAAAATATCAATGTATATAATATTTAATATATTTATATATATCTAATATATTTTAGTTCCTAAAATGATTTTTTCCAGGTCTAGCAAAGCTTTCATTAACCAAAGATGATTTGGAATCTCAGTTATGGCAGCTGACATTAAGTAGTAGCAATATTGAAGTTGTTACTGAACAGGAGCCAAAATATAACAAGCTGGGCATAATATCCACTCTAGGAAGTCAAGGTAAGTCACAAAAATATCATTCATAACATACATCTTAAAATTTTCAATTAATTTCTGTTTTTCCTACTTTTTGAGCTATTGAAAGTGCTGTTTTAAAATAAAATAAGATTTTTAAAAATTTGGCAATGACTAGCTTCATATTAGCATATATATTCATCCTTGAAATCTCTACTCTTGATCCTAAAAATTCATTTTTAGTGGAGGTTTGAGCCTTACTTTTTAATTGGATAAATGTAATTATTGATTGGGCTACCTCATTTTGGGCCAAATTTTACTGGGTTTTACATAAAAAAATAAAAAATTCCTTTTCCTTCTGCGATTCCTTATTTTTTATGGTAAGAAATAGGAATACTGACCTGATTGAGACATGGGCTGCTGAAATCATTGTTTTAAGGAAAACCCTGTTTTATTTTGCTGCCTGGACCTTAGGTGAGAATAGGGAACAGTTCCCCAGTGCACTCAAGAATATCTTCATTGTCTAATCTTAATAGTAACATAGTTTGTGTTATTTTTTTATCATTTGGAAATTCCAAAGGCCTCTAATTATTAAGGATTCCAATGAGTTGAATGTGACTAATCATGTTGAAGTTGAAGAATAATAACGTTCTCATTTATCCAAAGTTCACCCATGTTGAACAATTTTCTTATAAAATCATGAACTAATTCTTTGTGTTTGCTTGCTATATTACCTTATTATATATTTGATTTGTATCTGACGATACATTAATGTTGTGCCTGTTCCATTTTATAATATCACTAAAACAGTTAACTCAAAGCATTTCTTAAAAATATTAAAGAGGTAAAAAAAACACTTAATGACACAACATCTGTCCACTATCAAGAATTAATTAATTTACCTGGACAATTTGATAGGAGTACATTTGCCCTAAGATTTAACATGTCTGAGTTATAAAGTATCAGTGATTTCTTTGTACATGTAGTTGAAAAGAAAATTCATTTAAACAGTTACAATATCTGAATTTTATTTTATCTTATCTTATACATTACAGATGCTCCTTCTATACAGAAGATTATTGTATCCTACACAATACTACACATATCCATCGTCTATATCTAGCCTTACAATTTTTATTTAGAGTTTTGAATATTGATAGTGTGTTGGTTTTCGTAGCTTGTCCAAGCAATGCATTCCATGCCTGAATGCCAGACAGGAAGACAGAAGATTCTTTATGTGTTTGTTCTTGCAACTAAACTCATATAAATGTTTACTAATATTAACAATATATTCCAAGATAACCTTTGTGCCTGTGCTTTTAAACAATTATTTACTACAGTCTATTCACCTTAAAAAATTTGAATGGAATAAACACTGAATAAATAATCAGTGAAGGGTGTTTTACAGTTAATTTTAAGTAACAATGTTTTTTCATTATCAACAATGATTATACAATTTTAAAATTTATTGAGATTTTATTTGTATAAATATATTATTATTTCATAAAAATATTGATAATGAAATCATCAGGTAATATAAGAACTTCAACTCAGTCAACCAAAGAATTAAGAGAATATCAAAAGGAGTTGGCTGAAAATGCTTTGGCTGGAAAAAACACAATAATCTGTGCTCCTACTGGTTCAGGAAAGACAAGAGTAGCTATTCATATTATACTGGAACATCTAAAGAGTCAAGAAGGTATTGCAAATAGATTATCATTTTTGAAAAATGAATGGGGAAAAAATGAAAATTTTCAAATAAAAAGGTCAGCTTAATGGTTGAAATAAAAGTGGAATAAAAACAAATATTTAAGTAAGTAAAATAATTATTCTTATGTCTCTCATCAGATTGGTTTCAGAGCTTTGGCTCAAATCAAATTTCAATTATGTTAACCCTTATTTGAAATTTTCTATTACATGTATTTATTTATTCACAATAAAAAAAATAATTTTAACAGTATCAATAAATATTTTGAATGGAATAATTTTGTTACAGCATGTAAGAAAAAGAAAGTGGCTTTCCTTGCAAGGACAGTGTCCCTTGCTTTTCAGCAGTATAAGGTATTATGCAATGGCCTTCCTGAAGATTACAAGGTACAATTGAAATACATGTATTTTTGTTTCTTAAATTATGCACCAGTCTATTAATTCTTATTAGAGGATGAGTGAAGTATTTCTTTATATATATTTAATGATAAATATAAAATATATATTGCTTCATTATAAATATAAAATGATATAATAATAATCAGTGATATAAATTGAAAAAAGAATTGAGCCTTATTCAAAAGAGTGGGGTCACTCTTCCTTCAAGTACATTTCGTAAAATCATAATGCAACTATTTTTTTATAATTGGAAATTGTTGGGTATAGAGAAGAGGATTAAATTATTACTGATATCATCTTAAAATTTCTGTACATTCAAAGACATGGAATTATATATTGTATAGGCCTTATCCAATTGTGTTCACTTTAAGGTTATAGCCCTATTACAATGTGTAGAAAATGACACATCCAATGAAATTTTAATGTTTGCTCTTATTAAATTTTAATTTCAGGTAACATGCATTACAGGACGAAGTAAAAAAATTCTGCAACTACACGTGCTAATTCCTGAATATGATGTAATTGTTATGACACCTATGATACTCTATAATGCGATAAAAAGAGGTGAAGTAACAGAACATCTGGCAGTTTTTTCATTGATAGTTTTTGATGAATGCCATCACACTCACAAAGAAGAACCCTATAACTTACTTATGAACTCATACCATGAGATTAAATCCAAACCCTACATCCAGCTACCACAGGTAATTTATTCAAAGTGGTGAATGTTTTTTTTTCCATAATATTAATTTGTCTTAGTAAGCATATTTTAACTGAAGATTTGAATGCCATAACAAAGATTTACCTTATCTTTTCTTTTCTTACCTTATATATCACAGACACTCCATTTACACAGAAGATTATTGTGTCCTACACTAATCCATGGTTTTTGTCTAGTCTTTCATTTTTATTCAGAGCTTTAAATGGTGATAGTGTGTTGGTTTTCCTGGTTTCTTCAAGTAGCCCTTTCCATGTGGAATGCTGATGGGAAGAAGGAGAATCTGTATGGTTTTTTTCTTTCATATGATCAAGAAAACTATTTTCCCTTTGTATATTTCGGTACTCTGCTACATTGTTGTTGTGTTGTATTTCCATGTTACAATTTAATGCCTGATGTATGATGCCTACGTTTCTCTTTGTACTTCTATCCAATAGTGTTTTTAGGTTTAGGGATTGAACTAAGGGTGTTACTATTGTCACTTGTGAATCAGAAGATGCAGAAATTAGTATAGAAATTCCAGACACAGTAGTACTGACCAAGGCAGGTCTCCCCAGCATCTTCACCCTCCTGATGCAGTCCCAGCTTTGCTGAGCAGGGCATGTTGTCCAAATGACAGACAAGAGACTGCCAAAGAGAATCTTCTATGGCGAGCTCTAGTATGGTCAGCGGTCCCACGGTGGGCAAAAGAAACGCTTCAAAGACACACTGAAAGCCTCAATGAAAGCGTTTGCCATCAACCCAGACACGTGGGAATGAGCTGCAATAGACTGATCCACCTGGCGTTCTTCCATCCACGAAGGTGCCAAGTCATGCGAGGCAAACCGGATCACCGCCGCAGAAAAGAAGAGGCAAGCCCAAAAGGCTCGTGCTGTCAACCCTCCTGGAGATGTCCCACTTGTCCCTTGTCCCTTCTGTTCCCGAAACTTCTGTGCAAGGATCGGCCTCACCAGCCATCTGCGCACGCACAGACGGAGCCAGTCCCAGCAACCCTCAGATGACTAGAGTGGTCCTCGTCGAATCGACGGACGAACGAACAAACAGCATTTTAGTTTTATGTTCTTATTATATTTATAAAAGTTTTTATGAAGCTTAAATTTTGGTTGGATTTTTTAAATTACTACATTAACATCTGGATTATCATGTTTAGTTTGGGTTAGCTGTTTTCCATGAATGAAATAGTTTGCACTGAAATTTATTGGTTTCTTTTTCTTTGATACACATAACATTTGACATTTTTCTGGATGGGAAGACTTAAAAGAATTAGTTTCTCATTTTTGTAATTCAAAGACACAAACCATGGATAAGCGTAGGATGCAATAACCTTCTGTATCGAAGGAGCATCTGTAACAGATAAGATAAGATAGGTCTTTTTGTAAGATTTTGCTATCTTGTTCTGACTTAATTGTTCTAACTTTTGTCACTTTTGTTCCTGATGAAATGCTATTGGGTAAACTATTTATGTAAATAAAAGAAAGTATCTCCTGTATCATGAGTTTCCTCTATTGGTGCTGATTTAGAGCCATTTATTTACAGCTTTTGTTTTCTGCCTATAAGATAATCTTTTGAAACCACTGATTTAAGTGACCAGAGATGCCAAAGTATATACGTTTTTTGAGCAAACTAGATTTGTGAAATTTATCAAATGATTTTTGAGAATCCTAACATATTATGATATCTATTTGATAATTATTATTTAGTCATTTTTACATGTCATCTTTTGATTAAGAATTATTAAGATAATTTACTTAATGAATTGTTCTCTAAGAACTTTAGTTTTAGATTTATTACAGAATGCATTTTCATTTACTTTTATCAGTTTTTAACCAATTAGAGTCATTCAATTTTTTTACAGATTGTTGGACTTACTGCCTCCATTGGTGTGGATAAAGCTTTGAAAGAGGAAAATGCCAAAATGAAAATTTTAGAATTATGTGGAAACATGGATACTGTGGACATATCAATTGTCAAGAAGCACAAAAAAGAATTGGAAAACTATTTACCTGTTTTAAATGAAAGTAGGTAGAAGAAATAATAAATGTGTTGATTTTAATATTATACATTTCAACGTTTTCAAGTTGACTGAACAATTAATAAACTACCATAACTAATTCTGACTGTTATGTACCATAAATGTTTGAATTTTCAGCTACTGCCTATTATATTCAAGATGACTTGCTAAAGTGGAACTAATACAGTAACTGAAAATTAGAAATAAGATTCACACAATACCAGTTAATTAAATATTAACTATGTAATACAAGAAAATCTAGTTCATAATACATGTACATATAAAAAAAGAAAATATTTTTTAAAAAAGATTTTTAAAAACAGGCTTTTGCGCTTAAAAGAAGAAAATAAAAATTTTCTATGATTTCAGGTGAAATCCTTGAACCTATCCACTGCACATAAAAGCGTGGGGCGCTCATCACAACTCTCTATCATGTACAAGGCTGCGAAACATAAATACAAATTTGTATAAATATTAATAAAGATTAAAAGTTTCACAACTTTGGTCATATACATGCTACTACATGTATCATATTAATTAGAAATATTTATCTATATGCAAAAGAATATTTTCAAAGAGAAATGAGTTGTGATGAGCGCTCAACGCTTTTATGTGCAGGGGATAGGTTCACGGATTTCAACTGAAATCATAGACAAATTTTATTTTCTTCTTTTAAGCCCAAAAGCGTGTTTTTAAAAATCTTTTTTTAAAATATATTTTTATTTTCTTCTTTTTAGTGCACTTTCCATATGTGAATAAAAGCGTGTCCTTTTGAAAAAAAGATTTTTTTAAAAAGTATTTTATTTTAAAAATGTGTGTGAGAAGGGGCATTATTGATAACGGGAATGTTTGAATAATCAAAACTCCTGTTGCTCTTGTATTATCATGTCAATTTAGATTAAAATTTAGTTTCATATTACTGAGCTGTTAAACACTGGGAATGTGGTCATCGTTGGCTGGGGTGAACTCCGGTGGCACGCACATGGATGTAAACAATAGCAGACGGATACAGATGCTATATAGAGATAAACAAAAAATGCATTAATTTAATTACTGTACATTCGATTGGTCTGAAATTTTAAAATAATATATTGTCAATCAAGATCTATCTGTGGTAAAATTTTGTGATCTCTAGGACCATCAGAAGTGGTTTCATTTTACGTTACAAAATTTGACGGATACAAGATACAGTGTGACTTAAATAAAAGGGTGTAATGAAATAAAGAGACTGCTCTCATTTTACTGTTAATAGTAAATCCACTGAAGGAATATCACACACTGTCACATAAATATGCTGCTTGCTTGCACAAAAGTCTCTCTTCAAATAACTCAATGAATCACTTCCTAACTGCACTATCAAATCTTTCTGCTATTTATACAAGATAAACCTTCCAAAATTTCTATAATTTCTAGAAAAGTAGTGAGGGTGCATGATTCTTCCCCTTTTCATTTCTTAATGTCAAAGGTTGCCATCTGACATTTTGCAAGCAAATACAAGCAGCACCCTTCCCTTATGTTTGACAAGTCACGTGTGGGGTGGGGGGCAAATGACTAGTTTTGCAATGACAGGTGTAAACACATGTACATTCTATTAATAACCTTTAACATAAACACAGTTCAGACATGATTATTTACATGACATTTTTGGACAGTGCATTGCTTGAAGTTATAGCAAATTTAATATTTGAATTATAGGGGTCTCGAGTTTAGTTTCAGCTTTACGAGAAATCAATTTACATTTGTATAAGTTCAATGGTCTCTGTAAAAAAAAATGTTTTTTTACAAATTAGCAACAGGATAAGTACTTAAAAAGATTAATACCCAGTTTGTGCTCTTAAAGAAAAAGGAAAATGATTAGCCTGATAAAGGAAACAATTATTATTCTTCTATAGGCTGTCCCAAATGTGTTACTCTTTTATGTACAATTTTATTATTCATTAATTTTATTGTTATCTTCAACAAATTTTGAATATTTTCAGAAACTATACAGCTAAAGGAACTAAGTCAGGATAAGTTTGTTATCAAAATCAATGAAATCATGAAGAAATTGGAAGATCACTTAAAACACCATGTGTCACGTAAAAAAAATATTATTGAAATATAACTTTCTTAAACAGATCTATGGTTAAATACTTGTCAAAATAATATGAATTATTATTTTTAAGTAATTTGTTTTGGTCCAATTCATAACAATTTTGTACACTTGTAAAGCTCATGCAATAATTTTTATGAAATTTAGAAGTAACAATATTTATTAATGTTATTTTATCAGAGCTTAATAATGAGGAGTTGAAAAATTTAGTAAAGAAAATCCCGATCACCAAAAGAAATCTGATGGAATATGGGCAATGGGCAGAAAAGACACAGAGAGAAGCCAGAACTGAGTTGCTAGATACAGCCACTGATTTGTCTGTTAGAATTATCATAATTATTACAAAACATTTGATGGTAATAAACAGTGTGCGACTAGTAATAATAATATAAGAAAATATATAGCACACTATTCTAACCTGTGCTTCACTGCGCTTCACACAAAAAAAACTTTACGTTAAGAATGTTTTGTATTTAATGTATATTTTTCTATATTTTTTTGTGAAGCTTGTTCTTGTGTTTTGTTATGTTATGAGTGCTTAGTATTTAATCTATATTTTTCTCGTAACATTTTATTACATGGATGACATACATAATGACTGATATCTTTTTTATATTTTCCACAATAAGAAATGTTCCCTTTCTGTCTTATAATTGGTGATGATAAAGTAATATTTTGAAACTTTTCAGACCTACAACGTTGCTCTAGAATGCCATGATTTGGTTGAGGTGAAAGATGTGATGGGGTACTTGAAAAAATATTTTGAGACTTTCAAAGCCGATGAAGAGACTACAACACAGGAAAGTACTTTCTACAGATATTTTCAAGGTATCTTTGTAATTTTAATAATTCAGTTACCTCTAAAATCTTATTTAAAAAGCTCATCAAAGGTTTTTTAGGGTGATAAAAATATTTAGGGAAATAGCATTTTATCATTTAGACTTTTAAACCGTGTTTTGATTATTATTTTTTTAGGGTCAAATATTTAAATCAAATTATTTCATAGCCAAGTTTTTAATTTTTAAAATATTAAAATATACAATTATTTTCCTAACAGATTCTTTAAAATTGTTCTTACATACCACTAAGACATCTAAACTGAAATTACTCTTAGAGCAAGGTTGTTTATTTTCTGCTAATTTACAGTTTATGAAAAATACCTTAAGTTTATGCTGGCAGGTTAAATTTAAAAAAAAATTAACATTTTTCATTTAATTAAATGACATAAATGATCTTTTTTAAAAATTATTTGATGTGGTGTAAAACAACAAGCATTGATTTCCATAATTTAAACTGTAGACTGAAAATAATTGATTTTTAAATTGTACATTTAATGATAGAATTGGAGGATCTTGCAATCAATGGAAAATTGGAGGAAAACATAAATTTATCAATACTGGCAAATACACTGAAGGAACATTTGAAAGAGAAATGCCAGAGAGGAATTATTTTTGTTAAGACAAGAGCTTTGGCAGAATCTTTGGCTTTATGGTTGAATAGATCTGAGCAAACTTTGGCGTCACTGAATGCTGCACCTTTTACCAGCACTAATAATAACTCAGGGCTAGGTAAAAAAAAACACTTTTATTTATTTGCCTACACTCAAGATCATTTAGTTTTAAATGAAATTCAAGTCTCTTATGAATACCTGATAAATATTTACAACTGTAATTTTATTTTCAAATGGATTTTTTGACAAATGAAATTTGAGGAAACTTTATTGTGCTGAAATAATACATGTTTTGAAAAAGTCTTGGAAAAATAATAACACAATGGACATTTTGTTAAAAAAAAATTAATTTTGAACACAACATGGCTAATTTTATCAGGTATGTCACAAACACAGCAAGATGCAAGTCTTCAGCAATTTAGAACAGGTGAGGTGCAAGTCTTAGTAGCTACTTCAGTTGCTGAAGAAGGACTAGATTTTCCCGAATGCAACTTGGTCATTAGATACAATCATGTAGGCAATGAAATATCCACAGTACAAACAAGAGGTAGGTTTAAAAAGTAAATTTACAAGATTTTTATTGAGAATTTTTTAAAGGCTCTTTGTTATAGGTAGAAAGTGTACATAGTTTTGCTTCTACACAGAGCTGTTATTTACACGACTTTGAAATGTTCATACTAATTTAATGTGTAACACTCTACCAGAGTGCAATGAGTTACTGAACTAGTATGGATATAAGCGCTATAGATGAAAGCCAGCATCATCATCGTCACTACCCATTCCAAATTGATTAGGAAAAGGTTACTAAAACGTGATTGTGTTTTTAATGTGGTCAAGCGGCATGCCCGCTCTGCTGGTGTACCAAGGGTCATGGGTTCAAGTCTCCATGAAGGCAGTGATTTGGTCCCAGGGTCAATGGTGTCCCTGAGTCTATCCAGCTCCGAACCTGACACTAGTTAAGGAATCAAAGAAGGCTGGGAATAGCAAGGACCCTCATACCTGTGGCTTGTGAACGCTGCATCACTTGCCAATATGTTCTTATCAGAACATAGGATACAATAATCTTCTGTATAGAAGAAGCATCTGCAATAGATAAGATACGATTAGTGGAAGAAAGAGAATGTCCCCTGGATATGCAATATCTAGAATTTCTGTTGAAAAATTGTTGTTTTTTTCACCCTGCTTTTTTTTATATTCAATTTGAATAAATTAGAGTGCCATGGCTTGCCAAAGATTAGGCTTATAAATTGAACATGTTATATATTTGTATTAAAATTTCAGGGAGAAGTCGTAGTGCAGGTGGTGTTTGTGTGTTACTGGCCTTAGATAAAGTTCTATCGCTGGAACTTATGAACCGTAAAAGGGTCGAGTTGATGTACAAAGCCATTGAAGCCATTTGTCAAATGGATGAAACTGAAAAAAGGCTGTTAATTGACAATCATCAAAAAGCTGTTTTAAAAGAATTACAAAATAAAGAAAGAAAAGAAGAACTTGAGAGGAAAAATCTTCTACATAACTCTTTCACAATGGTAACTACCATTTTTTTAACTGGCTAAATAAATTAATCTTAAATAAATCAAAATAAAGGCTACTTAGTTGAAACATTAAGTTTTACTTTTAGGAGCATATTTTGCTTCTAAATTGTATTCTTTTAAATTGAAAATAGAGATTTAAATTTTGGATATCTTCTACCATATAGGAGATTAGAGAGCAATAAAGGAGAAAAGGAAGCAATCTTGTTATTGAAGACACCTTATTTACTAATCAGATCAACCTGAAACTGACTTTAACATCTTTACAATGGATACATGATGGTGATGATGGTTTCTTGTCTAAGCGTTCAAACTAGTCTAGCATTTTAACCATGCTATGATTTTCAAAACTTGCTTAAAAAGTCTTGAGATTTTTCTTAACTGCTTCTTTGTTGTTACAATTTCTCAATGATTTGAAAGACTATTTCACAACTTTGTATCAGCTTCTTTAAAAGAGCATACTCCAAGAAAATTCTTTCTGTGTCCATCCCCACCCAGAATTTTTAGAAGGGGGTGTGAAAAGGAATGCAGCCCCCTTAGAGATACTTGTTTTGAATTCAGTTCTTTCAAATAATGTGGTGCCATTCCAGCTACACAACCATATACAAATAATTCAATGACAGGGTTTTGTGGTCTATTCACTCAGCTACATCATCATCACCAAAGACACTCCCAGGAGTATATCTGAGTGATACATTTTTCTCTTATCAATTTGTACTAAAGACTACAACATTTTAGCTACAAAATTCATTTTCAGGCAACAGCTGAAAGCAAAATCATTGTCATTTTAGAAACTCATATTCAAAGGATCTATTTCTCTAAAAT
Source organism: Ampullaceana balthica (assembly GCA_944989445.1). Taxonomy (NCBI): domain Eukaryota; kingdom Metazoa; phylum Mollusca; class Gastropoda; family Lymnaeidae; genus Ampullaceana; species Ampullaceana balthica. The sequence continues at coordinate 247,792 of CALYLW010000638.1, forward strand.
AGATTTTCTCTCTTGTGATGATAAAGCAATTGCAATTATAAACCTTAATAGGGTTTGGTGGATTCAGGAATGGAGTTCAGTGAAATTTGAAAAGCAGGTGTAAATACTTGTGCAAACGAAATAACAATTTTAGAAACATACTTCACTTCAAAATAAAAGAATCCATTAATCATTAGTAACAATGCCATACAAACCAAGAGACAAGGGGAGAAAATAAAGCAGCACTAGCAAACAAGAGACAGTATGTATTGAAACTTGCTGAGTAGGAGTTGAAAAAAGAGCATTTCGTATCAACATAACATCTTAAAGGATACCATGGAAAGAACCAGGATATTTCACTAAAAGAAAAGAATGTATAACATCACATGAAAAAGGCACACATCATGTTTACTTCAATGCATATTGACCTGCTTGTTTCACATTTGTATTTTCAAGCTCAAGAATTAATTTTCTTTTAAAACTTCAACCTGAGGCAAATTTATTCAAGTGAACTATACCCTTAGGCTCTTAGGCTGTAACATAATTACATGTAATTTATTTTTAAATTTATAAATATTTCTAGCAAAAATATTAAGGAAATAGTTCAATTATGGGAGTATTTTGTAAAAGAATGATTTGAGTGCAGATGCAATGAGCCTAATCAAACTTAACACATTGTGTTTTTAAATAACCAAACCTGTGTCTCACCCAACTCGTTAAATTTAATATACACAGAATGGGCCACATAATGTACATTATCTAAATTTCAAACACCCATCAATGAAATTATGACTACAACTCACCCCCAATCAGTGGCATCAGGGGGGTGCGGAGGGGGCGGGCCGCCCCGGGTGACACCATCAGGGGGGTGACACCAAAATGTAAAATTCTCTATGTTCCCGTTATTTGGCAATGGAAGACTCGGAGGAGTTCTATGGGTTAAGTCGTTAGGGGGTGACACCATGATCTGCCGCCCCGGGTGATACCAACCCTAGTGCCGCCTCTGCCCCCAATTACATAGAGATGTATTGGTGGGATGTAACCCCTCTAGTATATGAGAGTTTATGTATTTAGATATAAAAAAAAAGATCTTAACATTGTTTAACAGCTCTAAATTTAAATTGTCAACTTTAAACTTTAAAAAAAAATCTGTCTAATAATAGCCAGGATAAAATGGCAAATTATGATAGCAAGATGCCATTTATGAATGGTCCAACACCACATTTGCATGGATCACGTTTTTTCTGCTATATATGAACCTTAAAGAGATCCTGTGTGTGCCACCCCTTTCACACATTCTTACTCCACCCCCAGCCCCCAACCCACATTTGCCACTAAGCACAGTTCTGAATATTGTGATTGTTGGAGTTAAGGAACTTTTTGGAATCCCACTGTCTTGGGGATATTCTTGGACACTGTATGAAATTAAAAAAACAAAACAAACAAAAACATTTAGCTGACCTTTATGTAACAAATCACTCTACAAAAAATCTGAATCTTCCTACAATGTCCACCTGATAGAACCTCTCAAAACTTGGACTGAAGTGAATTGGTAGTGCTTTCTTTCAAAGTTATCATTTTGACCAAATAGTGATTGGATCAAGCAAAAAGCCTTAACATTAAAAAACCAGAGGACTGGAACTAAATCAATGGCATATGTTTTTTAAAAATCTGAAATGAATTTAAAAAGTTTAAATTATTCCGTAAGATAAACTACTTGATAGACCCTGAGGTAAACACCAGGAAAACATTAGTTGTTAGAAAAATAATTTATGGAAGGAATCAGATATAAGCAAAAGGCCCCTGAAATAAAAAAAACATCACAAAGAATATGTTGGCACTAAATGACAGAGAATGATCTGTTGATCAGAAACCTACACCAGTAATAAATTATTCTGTACAATGTATTTTGTGTCAGAAATATAAACGAAATGTCATAAGTTTCACATTGTGGTCTCTTGATATTTTAGCTTTAAAAAGTGTAGAAATCCTTTATTAAATTGGAAAATAGTTGTTCTTATCACATCTGCAAATTTAATAATACTTTTTTCTAGGGCTGCGGAAATTAATGATTAATTTCTTGATTAATCGATAAAATATTTTAACGATCAAATTATTTTTTTTAGCGATTAATCGACCCATCACTTACAAATTATTGGAAGTCAAAAAGTTTTTTTAAAATAGTAAAAAATAGCGGCCGATAAATAATAACAAATTTCCTGATGATTACACGAACATTTTGGTTTTAAACTATTGACTGACGGGAATGTCCAAAATGTTGATAAAGTTTATTATTGTATCCATTGTGACAAATCATTTGCCTACCATGGTTCTAACACTTTGCCTAATTATCAAACCAAATGAAAAGCGTATTAAGCTAATGGCAGTAATGGAGTCTGACTCAGAGACAGAAAATGACGACAGCTCTTCTGATGAATTACTGCGTTACAAAATGGAGATGAAAGTTCCTGAATCCATGTTAGTCCACTTCTTCGCTCACTTCATTGGCTGCCTATACAAGCCCGTATTGATTACAAACTGGCCGTTCTCTGCCACAACTTCTTTTCGGACGCATGCCCATCGTATCTTACTGAACTTTTGTCGGTCTACTCACCCACTGGCCAGCTACGATCTTCTGCAGACACACGCGTTCTCTCTGTTCCTGCGACACACACCAAAACATTTGGTGAAAGGTCGTTCTCTTTTTGTGCAGCCAAACAATGGAATTCTCTACCATTATACTTACGTAGTATTCAAACAACCAAGTCCTTCAAGACTGCACTTAAGACACATCTTTTCAAAATTTATTTTCAAAATTAATGAAACTACATTTCTTGTAAATGATTAACGTAGCTTATGTATAATGTACTGTAATTTTTGTGTATGTTATGATATGAAAGTTAATTTAATACTTATAGGTATGTTATTTCTTTCATGTAAAGCGCTGTGAGCCCAGTTCCTTACTGGGATACAGCGCTATATAAATAATCAATTTATTATTATTATTATTATTAATCCTCTACAATGGTGGAAACTTAATGAACACCGATATCCGATTATGTCATTCCTTGCCAAGAACGTTTTGTGCATACCAGTTACCTCAGTTCTATGTGAATGATTGTTCAGCTCGGCTGGTTATATTGTCAATTAGACCCGCTCATCACTTGAACCAAATAATGTCAACACACTTGTCTTTTTGCATAGTTAGTTAAAAGATGACATATAAAGGAGACATTTCAGTGTTATTTAGGTTTTTAACAAGAACGTTTAAAAAGTGTTACTTTTGACATCATACATTTTAATTTTTGGCTTTAATCAAAATTAACGATTAATTAATCGTTAATTATTCAAAAGTTAAAGATTAAATTTATATTAATCGTTAACAGCCCAACTGTTTTCATAACTGCATGAACTCATTTAATTGTTATAAATTCATTGTATCTAATATTATTGAAAAATAAAAAAGTTTGTTTTATCTACCTTCAGGTATGCCATCTGTGTAGGAAAGTTAAAGTTGAAAGTTCAAAAATTAGACTAATTAATGGAACTTGCCGTGTAACCCTTGACAGGTATCTTACATCTGTAAAAATTTATTTGGTGATTGTTGTTAGTTTAATTTGCAATTTACATAATTTTTAATTACTGATTTTTTTTTATAATTCAGTTTATTTGTCTGCTATTTTAAATGAAATTGAGGCTGATAGTTTTTGCAAATATACTCACTGAAATATATTCACTGAAATAGAAGAAATTGCATACATAAATGAGATGATATATCCCTATCTGGAATTTATGCAATGGTCAAAATGTTTTGGAGAGTTACATTACGACTTTTTTAAATATTTGTAATAGTCATTAGAATTAAAATACACTCTAGTTTCATGAAATGTTTTTAATCTTATCAAGAACTCTGCTAGAGCAGACAGTTTGTGAACCCTATCCTAAAGGCTCACAGGAGCACAATGAAATTGAATTTGTTGGAGATGTCCGATGCAAGGGTGAGCCTGTACCAGGAAAACGCTGTAAGGGATTCCTTGGTAGCATGGTCAGACGCTATAATAATCCATTTTTTGCTCTTGGGGTCAAGAATTTTGATTTCATAATAAATGGCTCAGCAAAACCTCAAATCTATAAACAATGGAAAAGTGTTCCTTACTTTGTGAATGATATTACTAATGAGGACACCCAGAGGTAGGTTAATGTTTGTTTCATAATAGTAACAACCTGTTGTTTTTTCTTGCAAAGCTATTAAAAATTTATCTTTAAAAGTTTCCATACAGATCTGAATTTCATTATTTGGCAATGTATCTCAATTTCATTACATTTATCAAATTCTATTTTAAAATAAATTAATTAATATGTATTTTAATATATAAAAACAAGTTTCTCAACAAAACATGCATTCTAGTAAATCAAATTATAAGAATCCCATTGAGTGATGATACTCTACAGTAAATGTAGAGGGGTCACATCACGCTGATACATCACTATGATTTTGGTATCATTTAAACTCATAATTTTCCCTATGTTAAGGCTGAAGGCCACAATTTCTTTTTTCCAAAGATGTATGTGTCAGTTTTAAATTCATTTTTTTACATGGATTGATTGATCTTAATAATTATTGTCACAAATATTCTTCATTATGCAGAATATATACTGGGGCTTTGGAAATTTAGGCCAGCAAGATCTGTATGCTCTACTTTAACTAATTACAATACAGTCGAAACCGGTTAAGTCGACAGCATTGGGGTATGAAAAATAGCGTCGACATAACCGATGATTGAGTTAAAACGAAAACCAATATGGCGGCAAAATATTAACATGAAATTTCTTTATGTACGTGATTAATTAGTTAGCGTTAATTAGTGATGGGACGATTAATCGGAATCGTATCGGAACCCTAATATTTCTTCACTCTTTCCTAAGGTTGTAATGACCGTTCGTTTTTAAGGACCGTTTAAAATTTAAATATAACCATGGTTCCCACTCAGGAAAATGGTAAAAAGTCGGGAATTCTTTAAAAAAATTTCTCGGCCTTAAAAGTCGGGAAAAGTTATGACTAATCGGGAATTTATATATATATATATATATATATTTATGCCGAAGTAAAGGACTTTGATTACGTCTCTTTCATGTTTCGATTCCATTTAATTAAAAATAAGTTATCAGTTTACAATTGTCTGCGCATGCGTTAAAAGGTCAAAGTTTACGCCTCGCCTAGTCCCATTCGCAGCGGCTAGCGTTTGCAATGCCCGTCGAATCAGCGAATAAAAAAATAATAAATAAACATATCAATATGGTAATTTTAAGTTTAATGCATTTGACGTGCAGGATATCTGTTACTATCAGAACGCTCTCGAATTTCCTCAGTCTTGTAATAATATAAATAAAACGATTGCGGCCTTGACCGTTGATCACAGCACGCTGTGGGCTGTGTGTTAGACCTCGGCCGGCAACAAGTCTAAGCGAATTTTTTAAAAAATCATTCCTTATCAGAATTCGAACTACAAAAGTGATGATGTGTATATTAATAATATTATATACATGTACTGGAATATTAAGAAAATGATTTGATTTCATCGTCACGCGCGTGTTAGTGTCACAGTCACGTATCTTACTGGTAACAAAGCAACAACAAACTTTTAAAAGAATAATAATTTTTTATTTAATTATATAAAACCACCGTCGATTCTCGATACAAACCTTTATTTTCATTTCTAAAGATATTCGTTTATCTTAAAAAATAAAATGATCAATGCATCAGAAAATGAATTAAGTTTAATAATAATATAACATGCACTGCGAAAAAACGCCGATTTACAGGCACCTCGGGTGAATACATCTAATTCACACATGGATCGAAAGTGAAAGAAGATAATAACATCCGGTAATTTTTATTGAAATCTCGTAGAATCACACAATAGCCGGAATTCTCGAAGAAAGCGAGATGTCAACACTATTTTGAACTAAAAATGCATTGCTAGGCGAACTGACGAGGATCGAGATAACCAAGTTAAGTTGCAAATTTGGCGCTCTTTTGTGCTCGAGGTATTAGGTTTCGGCGACTTAGAAAAATCGAATTAGCCGATGAAAAAATGCAAAGACAAAGAGAGAATTGGTCGGTTCCAATAAAAAACGTCGTTTAGTGGGGTGGTCGAGCTAACCGAGCTTGAGGTAAGTGGGTTCGACTGTATATGTAATGAAGAACTAAGGATGCTATTATCTTCTGTATAAAAAGACTTTCTGTGATGTATTAAAATAAAATATAGAAAACAAATTTAAAATAACTCAGTGATCTTAGACATTACTACTGGTTTGTAAGTAAACATAGGCCAAGCATGGTTGCTAAAACATATATTATGCATATTCAAATATTGATGGATCTAAAAAAAATATATCCAATCCATATTGGGTCGCTTTAAAGTCTCCATAATGTTTGAACTTTAGGAGAATCCTCTGACAGTTAAAATCTGATTTTAACAGGTTAAAATTAAATTTTATCTTATTGCTCTGAATCTTAAAAGGGCCCCCCACCCCCATCCTAAGTACAAGTTGAAACCTATATCTCAATATCTTTTCTGTTTTAAATGAAAAACTTATGGTTATTGGATTTTGTTGTGGGTTTAAAAATAATTACAAAGACGAGTTACTTGGTAAAAATTGCTGGAAATCGGCGGATGGTGGTTGATAAAATTAAATCTAGTGTCATCATATTTTTTAGAAACATGCAAATTATTTATAGGCTAAGCTATTACAATCATTCCTTTTTTGCCTTATGAAGATACATATCAGGAGAGACGGAAACCATTTCTAATGAAGAAGTCATGCCACAAACAGGTGATATTACAGGCGGGCAAATACCTAACAACATGCCTGGTGGAAGTCAAATAAGGATCAAAACTACATCTCACAAAAGAGACCACTCAATTGAAAGTAATAAAATCTTGTGAACTTTTGTGTGGTAAATGTATAATATAAGTCATATGGGTAATATTGTCTTTAATAAGTCATTATTTTGCGTCAATCAGATTTTGAAATTTATGCACTTTTTATTATCTCTCAAGCAAAGCTTATAAGTAATTGAAATTTAGTTTCAGTTGCAAGTAATTTTTTTGTTTTTATTTCAGAAAGTGATGAAATAAAAAAAATAAAGGTTGATGATGCAGATTGTGATGATAATGATGTAATTTCTCAAATTGATGATATACTTAAAAATACTTGCGAAAAATAAGTGATCAAGCAATAAGTTCAAATTGTGAAGGTATGCTGCAACACCTTGAACAATTTTTAAAATATTTTTTTAAAAACAAATTTATAATTTCATTAATAAATGCATACTATTGGGAAATTACTACAAACTGACTAACACTTTACAAGGGCTTTATTAAAAATTAGCCATTATACTCATTGAGAAATTTAATTTACCTCAAACAGTTAAAATAAATTATATCTTTATAGCTCCTTTATCAATGTTTCAGATCTTATAATTACTCAAGGATCAAAAACATGTAAATCACTATGATCAGTTTTTATTTAAATATTATCAAAATGTGTGTGATCTGTGACGCATTTATATTAGCTACATGATTTACATTTTCATTATTTATTTCAATTTTTTAAATTCACATAAATACATGCAGCTTTTTTTTCAAGTTGTTTTTGCATATTTTTATTACATGATTAATTTTTAAAATATTTTAAACCAAGGGAGCACACTTGCTATCGTTTAGCAAACTTTTCTTTAATTTTTATCCATGTTTTAAAAAAAAATTAGTATGAACTGTATATTTTTACAGTTTCAGTTACAGGCAGTTTACCCCATATTGTTAAAAGGCCTTTGAATTTCTAAGATACCTGGAGAAAAATAGCCATTCTTTACATAATTAAATACGATTTTTAAAAACGCTTACATTATTATTACCTTTTGTTATGCAATTATATGATACATTTTTATGTTCTTAATTATTCGTTTTGTTTTTTAACTTGTCATACTGACCAACAATAATCGCAAGAACTTCCCATCTTTTTAAGTTATTTAACAAAATATGCGTTCAAGTTAAAAGGGATTTTCTCATGCCCTTGAAATCAATTGAAATTTCAATGTTCACATGCTCATAACCTTTGACAATGCATATTTATGCTATCAATATTTAAATTATCATTAAAAAATTAAAAAATATTTATTATGCTCTAAATAAAATTTCCATGTCACTACTTAAACTTTTTACTCACCAAAACTTGATCTTTTTTAAAAAGGAATCTCTTTTTTATTTCATGTTGTGAAATTTATCTTTGTTTATTATACAGTGTTTTTTTAACACAATTTCCCTTGGGACTAATTGCGTTTATATATTTGAAATGTCTGGCCAGTCTTTTCAAGCTTTGAACAGCAACTCTTCCTGAACCAAACCAGATAGAGGGTTCGGGTCTTTTGCAAATATGTTAAGGAGGTCCCAAGGAAGTGCACGGGTAAAAAAATTACAGAAAAGGTTTACTGGATTTCCTGGAAAATCAAAAAAATTCAGTATATTATCAATCACCAACCAAAACATCTATCGGGTTGAAAGAAACGCCAAAGGATAGCTGATAATATTTAGAAAAATGTTGGAGAAGGAGTATTTGGAAAATCTCTTTTGGTTCAACTCCTGTAATTTTAGCAACAATTTGTAGATCGCAATTGTTTTGTTTAGAATCAGAATTATTGATTTGAAATGACTTTTTATGTAATCTAGAATGATAGTTAATGGAGTTTTCCTGCTTTGGGAATGCTTATGTTAGACATGCGCGGTGCGCATTATATTGACACATTGTTGATAAGAATCTATAATACTTTCCCTTGAATAAAAAAAGTCGGAAATTCTTTGTTGGAAATTGTGTTTAAATACTCATTCGAGTTTTTATTACTTTTATATATATAGATATATATAGATATTTATATATATTAGGGCTGGTACTGATTATAAAAAATTTGTTCGATTAATCCGGAATAATTTAATCGATTAACATTGATTAATTATATTTGTACAACGCTTATATAGATCCTGTTAAGCTGCGATTCATTATTTCGCAAAATCAGTTAACTAGTGGTAATTTTATGGCTCACAAATTTTTTGACGTAACACAGCAAATTCATCGTCTGCTATGCAAGAAATAAGGAAGAAAAACCTTTTTGTTTATGTATGCACATCTAAATAAATAATAATAATACGAGGGAAATATGTAAGTAACAAAATATATAAATTATTAATATTTTATAATAAATTATTAATACCGTATTAATAAATTGGGGGGAAAAAATTTGAAATATTTTCTTAAATTTTAATCAATTAAAATTTTTAATGATTAAACGATTAATTTAATTTCCGCAGCCCTGATATATATATATATTATGTTACACATGAATTGAGTTTTTATTAATGTAAGGAAGTCAGTCAATAGTTAGGAGAATAATAGATGGTATGAGTATATGATGTGTCTATGATTATTAAATTAACCTTTATTGTATTTTTTAAATAAAAATTTCAGTCTTTTGTTCTTTTTAATGAACTTAAAAGTTTCAATTATATTTACACGTCAGATTTATAAAAAGGAACAAATTTGTAACTACGTACTTAAAACTAATTTATGTACTTTATTATTGTTAAAGATAATCAAAATTTTTCATAAAATGCTTAAATGAGCAATTGTTTAAAATTTGCTTGAATAAGTAAGTGTATTTATTGTGTATCATTTGTATCCACCTTTTTGAAAAAAAATTTCATAGAAATAAAAAGCTAATGGATATGGCCTTTTAATCTCATATTTAACATCATTTTTTACATAATTGTCAAAAATAGTATATTATTCCTTTTTAAGTTGACTTTCCATTTGTGTATCTTTTGACCATAATTCTTTTCTTTAAAGAATGAAAAACATTTTCTTACCCATGGACCTGGCCAGCGGCGTAGCGTGGGTATGTGCCGCCCGGGGCAGAACCCAAATTTGCCCCCCCCTCAAAAAATATGTTAATGCTATAAGGTCCGTCCATAATGACGTCATGCACCTATATTTGTGACGAGGGGGAGGGGGGTTAAGAATTGTGACGAGACGTGAAAACACGCTACTTTAAATCAAAGTTCCACTTAAATATTCGATTTCTTACTATTTTTATGACGTTTTATATGGATTCACGCTTGTTACGATATTACAGTGCAGTCTTACACTAAATACATACTAAAATGACAATAAATTGATTTGAAACATGCTCATTTTCAAATAGAAAATACTGCTTTTATGGGGAGGGGTCACAGCTTTGTGATGTCATATTGGAGGGGAGGCCTAAGTTTTTGTGACGAGGGGGTGGGGAGTTAAAAATCGACCAAAATCGCGTGACGTCATTTATGGACGGCCCCTAAAGTAAAGATACCAGGTAGTGTTTATTAGAAAATAAAAATGAGGACACAATACATTTTTGTGTTATAAATCAAGAGAAAAGCTTCATTTCTTGAATAAAATTGAAGTTTTATGTTTTACCTCATTGTACAATCTTTCATGTATCAATGTTTTCAGCCATACCATGCTCAATAGCCAAAATAACTATTGATTAGATAATCTTGGTGTATTCGTTATTGATCTTAATTAATATTTTATTAACTTAATTTTAGAGAATCTATTTTAACACATTGCATTATTTAAGACATTGTTCGAATTAATGATATTATTTTAGGCAGGGTAACTTCTAGCCTAAATATCTAAAAGAACTTGAATAAATTAACTGGTCTTGAATTCATTTATTCTTTTTTTACCTGTGGGGTTCAAATATTCCTTGTTTGACAATGACACATGAGATATTTTGCGTACTCTAATTTGAAGGCAAAATTTCAAAGTCCAGTATATAAGCTGGTGTACGAAAATCTTATCTGTTTTCTAAATTCGATATAACTGCCAAAAACTCAAATGAATTTCTACAGTAATCTCATATTAGTATTATGAAGAATAAAAGTTTCCGCGTAAAATTTTATTAAATGTCAAAGCATCCTTTAGTATTTCATTATTTTCTCTGTTAGAAGCCTCTGTTAAGCATTTTTGACCACTATACGTTTGTAAATAATTTCGGGCATCTTTGATATAAATTATAAATAAGCAAATAAAAAGATTTCATTGTGACTATCAAAGTTCCTGAGTCAGTTCATGTGTTAAGATTTTTGTCTGCATCAATTCTTCTATAGCTTTAAAAATAACCTCAAAATAGCTCCATGGTATATTCACTATTTTGTATCCTGAATTCTGTTTAATGCATTGCTTGTAGAAGCAATTTGATATTCCAAACGAAGTATGGACATTGAAAGGAATGCGTAACAACGATCTAGTGTACTAAAACAGTTAGAGAATTCGTTTCAGTAGGAGTATCATGTAAACAAAATTGATTAAATGAACTTTTTGTGCGAGATTTGACTTTTTTTTTGCGTTTTTCTTTAACTCCTGCATATTTTCAGCCATGAAGAAATATTAATTGCAAAAAAAATTGGTAATGTTGAGTACTTGTTCATGAGTGGCTACTTTTGTGTTTTTGTTAGTCAAGTTTTAATTCCATTAGATAAGCAATTTTATTCATCATTTTTATTTATTCCACAAAATAAAGACATTAACATTAAAATAATTTTGCTTTGAAAGAAAAGACCGTATAACTACGCCAACATCTTTGTTCCAGTAGTTTACCTACGTTAAAATCGATTAAATGTACCAGCACATAATTGTCATGTTGGTACATTACTTCAGCCCCAATTTTTTTCAGCTCAGTGGCATTAGTTTTAGAAGTCTTTAGATTAATAAAAGAATAGGAGTTTGAAGTTTTGGCATTAGAAATGTCTACGTATTTTAATATAGTTTCTTCCTTTAAAAAAAGAAGTATCTTGTTTTTTATTTTATTTTGTTAAACTTTTTTATAATGTTATTTATTTTTAGAAGCTAATTAACAAAGAGGAATTTGCCGCCCCACCCCCCCCCCAACAATGTTCCGCTCGGAGAATTCGATTAGCTCATGTTTCAAATTGATAGTGTACAGTAAGATTTGCTTTTACAACAGGAAAAGCTGTCAATTTTAAGAACCAATTAAGTTGATATCACATCAAGCTGTGTTTTTTCAAAACAGTATCAGAAGAATTTAAGAAGTTCTGGCAGTTGAAACGTTCACATGCTTGATGATATTTCTTTTATGAATTTCTTATTTGGCTGATATTTTATTCGATTAAAAACTCCACTTTCTTATACAATTTTCATTGTTAGAAATGATATTTAAAAACTACTAGGAATTTGTCCGCCCCTGACAAAGTGCCGCCCGGGGCAGTCGCCCCTCTGCCCCCCCCCTCGCTACGCCACTGGACCTGGCTTAAGTAATATATAAAAATTATAAACGATTTTTGGTGCCCACTGATACTGGCATCTTTTCTTCCATTTTCATGGCCAAAGTTCCACTGAGGTACATTTTAATAATAATAAATTGATAATTTTTATAGCGCTGTTTCCCAGAACCACTGCTCACTAATTATTTAAGTATGGTTGTGGCCTCTATAATGAATTAAAAAAACCATGGGAAGATATCACAGAGTATGTGACAAAACTATAATATGAGAAGAAAAATTGTCCGATGTCGTTAGATGCCACTAGACAATGGGAAGAAGTTATGTCTCCTTTTTGTTAACATTTAAATGGCTGTTCAGTACTGTAAGGAGTACACCTTTAAAAATATCCTTTAAACACTATTTTTGGGTAGACGTGTATTTACATTCCAACATTCTGTGTTTTCTGTAACTATTTACTGATTTTTTAAGATCACAGATCTATATATATAAAAATCAAAGTATGTATGTATGCATGTCTGTTATAGCTGACTAAACCATTCATCCGATCGCCATGAAACTTTTGGAGACTTTTGAGTACGCTCCAGGGATGGAAATAGGCTACTTTGTTTTCAAAATTTAACACTCATGGGGCGCCGGGGGCCCATACTGAGATTTTTTTCTTATATGAGCTATATAAAAATTAGTTTAGGGCTTAGCTGCTTGGAAAATGAATGGATCTAGACCAAACTTGGTACATAACAACTTGATAGCCTATATTAAAGTATGATATGGCATTGAACTCCTAATGTCCGTTCCTTCGGGGCCAGGGGCCCAAAGTCTTTATTTTTGTAAGCGTTAAATACTTTATTCCCTTTGGCTGACTATACCATTCATTCCGTCGCCATGAAACTTTTGGAGACTTTTGAGTACGCTCCCGGGATGGAAATAGGCTACTTTTTTTCAAAATTTAACACTCATGGGGCGCCGGGGGCCCATAATGAGAATTGTTTCTTATATGTGCTATATAAAAATTAGTTTAGGGCTTAGCTGCTTGGAAAATGAATGGATCTTGACCAAACTTGGTACATAACAACTTGATAGCCTATATTAAAGTATCATATGGCATTGAACTCCTAATGTCCGTGCCTTCGGGGCCGGGGGCCCAAAATCTTTATTTTTGTAAAGCGTTAAATACTTTATTCCCGTTAGCTGACTAAACCATTCATCCGATCGCCATGAAACTTTTGGAGACTTTTGAGTACGCTCCAGGGATGGAAAATAGGCTACTTTTTTTTCAAAATTTAACACTCATGGGGCGCCGGGGGCCCATAATGAGAATTTTTTCTTTTATGAGCTATATAAAAATTAGTTTAGGGCTTAGCTGCTTGGAAAATGAATGGATCTTGACCAAACTTGGTACATAACAACTTGATAGCCTATATTAAAGTATCATATGGCATTGAACTCCTAATGTCTGTTCCTTCGGGGCCGGGGGCCCAAAATCTTTATTTTTGTAAGCGTTAAATACTTTATTCCCGTTAGCTGACTAAACCATTCATCCGATCGCCATGAAACTTTTGGAGACTTTTGAGTACGCTCCCGGGATGGAAATAGGCTACTTTTTTTCAAAATTTAACACTCATGGGGCGCCGGGGGCCCATAATGAGAATTTTTTCTTATATGAGCTATATAAAAATTAGTTTAGGGCTTAGCTGCTTGGAAAATGAATGGATCTTGACCAAACTTGGTACATAACAACTTGATAGCCTATATTAAAGTATCATATGGCATTGAACTCCTAATGTCCGTTCCTTCGGGGCCGGGGGCCCAAAATCTTTATTTTTGTAAGCGTTAAATACTTTATTCCCTTAGCTGACTATACCATTCATTCCGTCGCCATGAAACTTTTGGAGACTTTTGAGTACGCTCCCGGGATGGAAATAGGCTACTTTTTTTCAAAATTTAACACTCATGGGGCGCCGGGGGCCCATAATGAGAATTGTTTCTTATATGTGCTATATAAAAATTAGTTTAGGGCTTAGCTGCTTGGAAAATGAATGGATCTAGACCAAACTTGGTACATAACAACTTGATAGCCTATATTAAAGTATCATATGGCATTGAACTCCTAATGTCCGTGCCTTTGGGGCCGGGGGCCCAAAATCTTTATTTTTGTAAGCGTTAAATACTTTATTCCCGTTAGCTGACTAAACCATTCATCCGATCGCCATGAAACTTTTGGAGACTTTTGAGTACGCTCCAGGGATGGAAAAAGACTACTTTTTTTTCAAAATTTAACACTCATGGGGCGCCGGGGCCCATAATGAGAATTTTTTCTTTTATGAGCTATATAAAAATTAGTTTAGGGCTTAGCTGCTTGGAAAATGAATGGATCTTGACCAAACTTGGTACATAACAACTTGATAGCCTATATTAAAGTATCATATGGCATTGAACTCCTAATGTCCGTTCCTTCGGGGCCGGGGGCCCAAAATCTTTATTTTTGTAAGCGTTAAATACTTTATTCCCGTTAGCTGACTAAACCTTTCATCCGATCGCCATGAAACTTTTGGAGACTTTTGAGTACGCTCACGGGATGGAAATAGGCTACTTTTTTTTTCAAAATTTAACACTCATGGGGCGCCGGGGGCCAAATAATGAGAATTTTTTTTCTTATATGAGCTATATAAAAATTAGTTTAAGGCTTAGCTGCTTGGAAAATGAATGGATCTTGACCAAACTTGGTACATAACAACTTGATAGCCTATATTAAAGTACCATATGGCATTGAACTCCTAATGTCCGTTCCTTCGGGGCCGGGGGCCCAAAATCCTTTTTTTTTGTAAGCGTTAAATACTTTATTCCCGTTATGATTTACGCGATTTTGAAAAGCATTGACTAATATATCTATCATGATCCAGATTGAAATGAACAGGTATTTTAAAGTTATTCTCTTTCACCGATTGGGCCCGGGGGCCCTTAAAGTCGTTTTTGTTAATCTATATATATAAAAATCAATGTATGTCTGTGTGCATGTCCTTTATAGCTGACTAAACCATTCATCCGATCATCATGAAACTTTTGGAGACTGCCAAATTTTTTTCTAAATTTATCACTCATGGGGCGCCGGGGACCCATAATGTCATTTTTCATTCCCTTGGGGCAGGGGGCCCAAAATTTCATTTTTAGTAAATGTTCATTATTTTATCGTTCATTCAATATTGAGACATATAAATAAATGTATGTATTTTGAAATTTGTTCAAATTAAAATGTCTTTTGCACTTTATTTCTTGCGATAATTAGGCCCTGGGGCCCATAATGTAGTTTTTTGCTATTATGAGGTATATAAAAATAAGTTTATGCGTTAGCTACCGAGTAAATGAATGGACCTTAACCAAAATTTGTATACAAAAACTTGGTAGCCGATATTAAAATACTATAGGGAACAGAAATTCAAATTTCCATTCCTTCGGGGCCCCAGGCCCCAAATGTCTTTTCTTTGTATATGTTTGAGATAGTTTTCCCCATTTAATCTTTCACGATCTTAAGGAATATATCTATGAGGAAACTGAATTAAAATGAACAGCATTTTTTAAATTGAAATCTTTCACCGAATGGGCCCAGGGACCCCTAAATTTCGTTTTTTCTCTTATATTAGCTGTATAAAAATTAGTATTAGCGTAAAATTCTGAAAAAGTTAATGGGTCTTGACCCATCTTATTATATAAAAACTCGAGGGTCTATATTTTATTACTATAGGGCACTGAACTCCTAATGTCCATTCCCTCGGAGCTGGGGGCCCCAAATGTCATTTTTACTGCACGGTAACAATTTAATTCCCCATTCAATTTTACACGATATTGAGAAATTTAGCTTGAGTACAATGGCAATAAAAAAATTAAATTATCACTCATTTTTTGGCTGGGCCTCTTAATATCGTTTTTCCTTTTGTAAGTTTTTAATTATTAATTTATGTAACAGTTTGCTATTAAACTTGGACTTTTTTTTCTCACTTCCCCGAAGGTTTATGGCATAATTCTTTTAAAACATACCAATCTTTGGTTTCTTTCAATTTATTCATTTTTAAAGAGATCGTTGCAACGCACGACGGGTCTGCTAGTACATAATAAATTTTGTAGAAATCACATTTGCACAAATCATATACCTTTTGAGTAAGTGTTTAATTTGTTTAAATTTCACAAATATTTAAGGCTGTTCCTTTCCTTTAATAAATATTAAACTCACTTCAACAGCCACTATCAGCTATAACCATTATTAAGACCTGAGTTCAAAATGGACCTCAGTTTTTCAGGGGCACAAAGTTGTGATGTAAAAAAAAATTAATATCTAAACTTAACAGGCAAAGAACACAACACACAATAAAACATATCGATAAAAACTGCCAAGAAAACTAATGTGTACCAACATTAAAAAAGTGTCCAACATATTAACACAGACTTCTCCCAATAAAAGGCACAGACCTTACCCCAAAATAGAGATGAGATGGGTTACTGGAGAATGATTTTAATGTAAGTAAACAAATGGACATTTTTTTTACGTACTTAAATGGCTTATTCTTCTTCTAAAGTTTCATAAGTTTGATTTTAATTTCCTTTGTTTTATAGGGTAAACAGAAAGAATGAAAAAAATTGCTCATCTAATGGATTAAATAACAGAGAAACTAAATCTCAAAATTAGCCACTCATGAATCAAATGCTCAACAGTACCAAAGAAAGGAATTATTTAATGGAAACTGGACTTTAAAAAAATAGACTATTAAAAAAGTAACAATAATAAGTTGTAAAAGAAAAAAAACAACAAAGTAGCAAGAAGTTCTTGTTAGAATGTTTAACATTATTAAATTCTTTGCAAAATAGAATGTGGCTTTTTGCGGTCCCAAATAGTACAATATTAGTAAAAATATAGGCAATCTTCTGGAACTGACGCATTTGTTTCCAAAGTACGATCCAAGAGCATCTTGTGAAAAGAGGTAAAAAAATTCAACCACTTGTATGTCACCTCAAATTCAAATGAGCTCATTGCAGTTTTAGGACATAAATTCACCAAAAATCATCTTACAGGTACAAGAGACCAAATATTATTCCATCGTATTCAATAGATCTCCAGGTATTTCACATAAGGATCAAACAAGTCCAGTTGAATAATCTGTAAAAATTAGGGCTGAGGAAATTAACGATTAATTTCTTGATTAATCGTTAAACAAATTTGACGATTAAATTATTTTTTAACGATTAATTGACCCATCACTTACAAATTATTGAAAGTCAAAATGTAAAAAAAATAATAATAAAAATAGCGGTCGATAAATAATAACAAATTTCCTGACGATTACGCGAACATTTCGGTTTTAAACTATTGACTGACGGGAATGTTCAAAATGTTGATAAAGTTTGCCTACCATGGTTCTAACACTTCGCCTACTTATCAAACCAAATGAAAAGCGTATTAAGCTAATGCCAGTAATGGAGTCTAACTCAGAGACAGAAACTGACTACAGCTCGTCTGATGAATTACAGCGTTACAAAATGAAGATGAAAGTTCCTGAATCCATTTAACCCTCTCCTCTACAAATGGTGGAAACTTAATGAACACCGATTTCCGATAATGTCATTCCTTACCAAGACTGTTTTGTGCATACCAGTTACCTCAATTCCATGTGAATGATTGTTCAGCTCGGCTGGTTAGATTGTCAATTAGACCTGCTCATCAATTGAACCAAATAATGCGTAGTTGGTTAAAAGATGACATATAAAGGAGACATTCCAGTGTTATTTAGGTTTTCAACAAGAACATTTAATAAGTGTTACTTGTGACATCATACATTTTCATTTTTGGCTTTAATCGAAATTAACGATTAATTAATCGTTAATTTTTCAAAAGTTAACAATTAAATTTTAATTAATCGTTAACATCCCTAGTAAAAATTGAAAATAATAAATTGCAATTTCAAATGTGTACTTATCTAAAAACAGTTCATGAAATCTGGTTTGTTTAAATGCTGCTTCAACTAAAAATCTTTAAATTTTGTAGGTACACTAAAATGCTTTTAATGCTTTTCCATGTCCACACACCTTGGGAATTTCTAATTGCCACTACAGGCAATGTATAAATAGACTTCAGGCTAAAAAAGAGTGAATATACAATGGAGCCATTTTAAGATTAATTTGAAAGCTATAGAAAAACTGACAGTGGCAGACAAACAGCAAAACACATGAACAGATGCAGGAACTTAACTAGTCACAATGATATCTTTATCTTTTTTAATTTTTATGACATTTGGAAACATGATGATGTATTATCTGGAAACATGATGATGTTTTATCTGGAAACATGATGATGTATTATCTGGAAACATGTACTTTATGAAGTCTACTTTTTAACAGAATTATTTATAAGCAGTGCTAAAAGGGTTTTTAGTGGCTACTCACTACTCACAAAGAAACTAATCAAATCAGTAGTGGATGCTTTGACTTTAGCTATAATGTTTCCTGGGGACCTTGGTATTGTAATGGAACCTTCCAGTCAAAGAATGGAAACGCATAAATAAATTATATACATTATCACAGGAATACATTATTTTTAAATTAAAATTTTTTATGAAATCTATAGAACAAAAAAAAGGAAACTTAATTATTTTTTTTAATAATCAGTTAACGTAAATATAAAATTTTTTCACATATTTTTATACAAAATTTGAAAGTTTAATATATATAATAATAATATATATGTCTGGATTCTTAATCAGAAATAGTCACTCCTGAAACCTCCAAAATTTTTAAGAGTTAAATTTCTTAATTCTTATTATAAATTGCAAATAACCCAATACAGATATATGATAAACATATGCTATTATATAGGTTGATACTTAAAACCTCTCCTATGAATGCCTATGATATCGAATAATAAAAAATAGTGACACATTTTCTAGCAAAATCAAATGATTTAACACTTATTAGTTTACATTAAAACATGAAAAATATAAGTAACTAATAATCATTATGAAATAAGACCATATTCATTGAATATCAGTTGCACTTACATTTTAATTTTTAAAATTATTAATTTTTTTGTTGCAATTAAAAATATTAAATAAAATTAACTAATTTTTTTTTAAAACTTTCTTAACACACCATATACTGTAATATTACTGTTTCGGAATCATAATATGAACCCTCATATCTAAAGAAATATTATTATTAAGTATCATTTATGTTATGGACATGCAGTTTTTTTATTTTTGTCCATGATTAGAAGCCCAATTTTTAAGTTAAAAATAAATTAGTCAGTAATAAATTACTCTGGATTTTAATGTAGTGATGATTAAACCTATAATTTAATTGATAAAGAATCTGAAAAAACAAATTTACCTTCAACATGTACAATTTGTTAATGTAACTATTGATTTTATATGGGCCATCCTTTTATTATGCATCAACTTTTGGGTGTGATTTTGGAGATTTTTTTTCACAAATGTATGGCCTGTGTTATCACATAAAGTGGAATGGACACAAAAAGATAATTGTCCAGTAATTATTTTAAAACTCTTGACAGTAAATAAATGCCTAATTATGTCTCTAAAATATCATATTACATGTGTAATTATTATCATACTTAACATGTTTAATTTTTCACTATCAGTACACTTCAGTGAATTCAACCCAAATTCTTTTAATTTGGATAGCTAA
The DNA here is from genome assembly GCA_944989445.1 of Ampullaceana balthica. Taxonomy (NCBI): domain Eukaryota; kingdom Metazoa; phylum Mollusca; class Gastropoda; family Lymnaeidae; genus Ampullaceana; species Ampullaceana balthica. The sequence continues at coordinate 267,798 of CALYLW010000638.1, forward strand.
TTCATTTGATTAAATTAAATATTTTCTCTTTAAAGGGATGCAGACCCTAGGGTATGGAGTAGATATTTTAAGAATCACTCGCTCAACAGGGGAAAGGTGATAGTATATTTTAATTATCTATGGCAAAGTTGTGTACTATAAAATTTGCTATGCTATCTTGCTTAACAAAAATTCTATTGGGGCTGGGGGTGGACAAGGTGATTGAATATTCATTGCATGTATGCAAAGAGAGGTGGATGCCTGAAAAGTATGCAATATCTAAAAGATTTTTGTGGCTAATTAATTGATGTGTCTATACCTCTGAAGATGAAATCATTACTTCACCTTTTAATAAAAATAAGCAAAATTTAGTAGTCTAAAATAAAAATTGAGGGGCGCGATGGTCTAAGTGGTAGCGCACTGGACTATTGTACCGAGGCAGATCCCGTGTCGCGGGTTCGAGTCCAGGTACTGGCAAGGCCCCTGGGGCATTGTGCTGGCCACACATTCCCCTGCTCGTTAGTGGTGGCTAAAAACTTGTGAATGCTACTTCACTTGCCCCATAGTCCGTCATAGACTGGAAAGGGGGTCAAAATAAAAATTACTTTGAAAGTGGTATATACATTTTTAAATATTAAAATATGGATGGTAAAGAAGCACATCAAGAATCAGCGCTTGTCACACTAACAGCAATGCTTATTGAGGACTCCTCAGACATAGTTAGATCAGAAATTATTGAATTGGGATTTAAAGTTGGAGCTTTTCCTAATTCAGAATCAGCTTTTCTTGCAAGTGACCCAGTTATTCCTGGGTGAGGCTGACCTAAGGCTGGCTTCACATCCTCCAAAGTCAAAGAATTGGCTTCATCCCCAGGTGCTGTGTCTTCTGTAATAGGCAGTGTTGGCCCCCCACTCTCAGACTGTAGAGTCTCTTCATCATCACTACTCTCTTGGTCATCATCATAATAATCTTCAACAATCTGGGTATCTTCCTGGGTTTCTTTGATGTACCTACAGACACCAGGAAACAGAATTCTGTATATTGTTTACTGACATTTTTTAAGAATTAGTAAAAATAAGATAAACTATTTTATTATAAGTGTGTGGAAAACATTGTCATATGTATTATAATACTTCAATCATTATTTCAATATCCTGGGATAATAAATTATTCAGTAGTTTACTTTATTTGGAATACTCATGTGATACAAATTTGGAATACTTACTCTAGAATATCCTCATGGGTCAGTTTCTGAATTATGTATGGTACATCAATCCATTTTTTGAAACTTTCCAAGTTATCTGGAGATTTTTTGTAGAAACCAAAGCTTTCCAGCCTCATGGCAAAGTAAGGGACACCACCATATTTTATCATGTGGCCTAGTTTGTGCCCACAGACAGTCCCTAATTTAGGCTGACCACGGCAAAAAACTGGTCCAACCATTTCCAACTCATCTATATATCTTTCTTTCATTGGAACACACTTTATGGTATTGCCATTTAGAAGTTTCCTGAAATATTTTTTAAAAGATCAAATAAATAAATTTTAATTTCAGTTTAATGAAAATGTGCAAATTCTTATTCAATACAATGCCTTGCTTTCTTTAAAAAGGGGGGGACTTGATTACAAATTAAATTAAAAATCTCAAAAACATGTTTTGAGGTTCTTATGGTGATACAAGCAAATTCAAATTTTATGTACTGATACAGTAGAAATCATTAAATATGAAATTGAGGGGACTGAAATATTTTTCACGTTAAAAGTGTTTTGTGTTATAGGATATTTCCAAAAAACACATGCTCAAAAAAATTATGTTTATTACAGTACATTTGATTTATATACATATATATATATATATTTATAAATGCATTTAACAAAAATTTAAAATCATTAACAAGAACTTAAAGAAACTTAATACATACTTGTAATTTAAAACAAAAAATTCTGATTTTAGGGTAAAAATTTAAATTAAAAAAAAATTATTATTATTGTTTTTTTGCATTGTGGAGGTAAGAGTAGAGAGGGTAGTGGGTTTGGTTTGATAAACAAAGCTAATCTAACCGGCTATATCAATTTGTCAGTATTTCAAAGCCAAGCTAGCTTCCTTTCATATGAAACAAAAGACAGCCTCTCTTTCATGTCATGCCCTGTTTATTTCTTGCTGGTGTAGCAGGTGTTTAACATATTTTGTTTATTTCGAGAAGCAAAATCTTTTCATGTTTTAAGTGATTTTTTATTCATGTTAAGAGAAAAAAATGTATGAAAATACATAGCAGTTTGTCGGGACCGCTGCATTATCTGATATTTCTTCTTGAGCGTTTTCACATTAAACGTATTTCACTGTACTATTATTTTTAATTTATAACTGTTAATAACCATTTATAAAAAAAAACAATTTAAATAAATTTTACCAAACCTGATCACTGACTAAAAATAGACAAAAAATCACTAATTTCCATTAAGTTATGTGGTTTTTAGTTTATATAACAGATTTATTGGCTCAAGGAGACACTTTATATGGGCAGGAATAACAGTAAAATTTATTGAACAGAAACCTCTAAGTACAAAATGTTCACTTAAAATTGAAAAGAATTATACCAACCATATTAACCATAATTTTTTTGTTTAGATTGAAGCCTTAAAATACTATAATGTTTAAATAATGTCTTCTAGATGTTTTAAAGCCTAATAAGTCAGCCCAGCCATATAAACACACCTGTCAATTGATACTCTAAACTTGTCATATATGGTCCTTATATTCTTCTTCTCAATATGAACTTTTCTACACCAGGGACAAACCTGAAATTTGAATTAAAAGAGAAATTTAAACTTTAAATTATGATTTTGTAAGTAATTCCATAGTGTGTTAATCAAACCTTATAAGGTAAATAAGGAATTTTTAAAAATAAAATGAAAAAAATTCCAAGAATTAGGAACACCTATAACCTGGTTAACAAATTTAAAAGAATATCTGAGAATTAATTGTTCAGCAATCTCATTGGGTAACTTCATTTAATAACATTTATTCTCTTATAAACTTACCATTGAAAAATCAACATCTCTTAACTTCTTTCTCTTGTTTGCTGCAAGAGCTTCCTCAATCTCAGCTGCTTCCATGATTTCTTTCTGATAATTGTCGATGAATTCCTGCTTGTCTTTTAAATCCATTTCATTGATTTTTTTAAAGGCTTTTTTCATAACTTTAGCTTTTTCCCGATTGACATATTCCCGTCTTAAGATATCATCCATAGCCAGGAGAATAGAAACACCACCAGCCTTCCTGCTTCTTCCTTAAATAGAAAACGAAGCATTCATTGCAATGATGAATAAATGTTAAGGAAGTAATTAAAAAATCCAACCAAACTTAAGCTTTATAAAAAGAAACTTTAACAAAAATGTAAGGACATTAAACTAAAATGCCATCTTACATTGGTCAGACCTATATTAGTATAATATGCTTATTTTGTATGGAACCCACACACCAAAGAAAACATAGAAAAAAACAAATTCAAAAAAGAGCAGAAAGATTTATTACTGAAGAATATTCAAAAATTGACAAGAGTAACACCATTAGTTAAATCACTTAACTTAAAAACACAAGAGGAAAGAAGAACAAAGAGAGAGGTAGTAATAATTCATATGGCAATTAATTCTAACTTGGAAATACAACACAACAATCTAATACGGCACTCAGATAGACATAGGGATTAAAAACACTTTTTGTGTTCCACTTGCAAGAACAAAAGGATACAAATTGTCTTTCCCATGGATTGACAATTTTGCGTGGAATGGTTTGCCAAACCAGGAAAACCAACACACTATGAACAAGTCTATATAAAAATGCAAGACTAGACATAAACCATGGTTACGCATAGGACCTAATAATCGTCTGTATTATAGGAGTGGCTGTAGTATGTAAGACAAGATAAGATAAAGCAAAAAAATGAACTAAGAGAATGTGACAGAGTTATTCATCAATGTCTCAGACAGATATAATGAATGTGTTAAAGATTAAGTATCTTGGCATTTTCAATAAAGAAAATTTAAAAATTAAAATGGATTTTTTTCATTTTTTATTCTTTGACTTTCAGGCATATATTATGAACAGTTCAGAACTTCCAAAAGAGGGAAAAACACTGATAAGTATTTTTAAAAGAGAAAGATACAACCCCATTAAAGGGAATTTAAGACTAAAATAAAATAATGTAACTCCCAGTCTTGAGTTTTCTGACATTTTATCATGCTATTAGTTTTTTACTGTAAATATCTTTCACAACTTACTAAATTTTTATTTTAAAATTAGACAAAATGATACAAATTATGAAACAACTTCAACCTTTGGTCTGAACAGTGGTGATTTCATTTCCAACATGATTGTATTTAATCACCAGATTACAATCAGGAATGTCAAGACCTTCTTCAGCTACAGATGTAGCAACAAGAACTTTGATGTCACCTGACCTAAATCTTTTAATTACATCTTTTTGTTGGGCTAAGGACATGCCTGAAATAGAGGATTCAGTTATCTAATTTGATTAACAAAATTTCAACTCTTATACAGGTTAGATTTTCTTCATTACTTGAGTTAAGCTACTTAAAAAATATTGTAGAATTACTTTTTGTTTAATAACATAATCATACAGCGCCTGCATTTTAAATTTTTAAAAAAAGTCTTTAATTGTATCATCATTTGAGGTAGACTATTAGACCAACTAAAATCAGAACATGATTTCACTAAAAACATTTTTTATAAACGAGGATATGATAAGCCTAGGTACTCATTTTTTGGTGGCTTTAAGGAACATATTTTGGACAAGTAGAAGAATAGATAAAAGTTTAGAAAAAACATTTAGGCCATTGATGATGAAGGCATTAATATTACATAAACAGACATAGTCTTGACTGCTAAAACATGCTGTGCCATATCCTCTAGGGTGGGGAAATGGGATAGGACAGTGTAAAATGTTAAGTAACATAATTACCTCCTTCTTCCTCTTTTGCATTAGTCCCAGTAAAAATATGTGCATTCAGGTTTTTTAGAATTGTGAAGTCACATCTATTTAGCCAAGAGGCTAGAGCTTCTGCCAGAGCACGAGTCTTAACAAATATAATACCACGAGACTCTTTACCCTTTACCACAAGATTGTCTACAAGAGTTTCAGCCAAAATTCCTAAATTTGGATTATCATCTCTATGTCTTCTCTTTACAACTTGTTCCAGACCTGAAACGTTGAGAATAAATGATTAAAAAATATTTTCATCAACAAAATTATTAAAAATCATGAAATATGAATCAATAAAGTGCACTAAATGAACTTAATATGTTTTACTCCTATTAACTAAGATTCTTATTATTTATAGTTGGAAACTTACAAACTTACAAAACAAATATAATGTACATAAAACCGAGAAAGGGATTCACCTTCAAAATAACTATAGAAAGTTTTCTCTTCATTTGGTTCGCCTTCTTTGTTTCTGTATTTTTCAAAACGTTTTCTCAAATAAACCATAACATCCTTTAACTCAACAAGGTCATGTGTCTCTATGGCCACACTATAAGCCTGAAATGGTTTAGTAATAATTAGAAGATATCTAATTATTATTTGATTATTTTATTATCATATTCAATCAGCACTAGCATAAAATAAGGTTTTGGCATTTCATTCATCTAACATTACATAAAATTTTCAGAGGAGATGGTATCAATAATAAAATCTCAAAGCTATTATTGCTCAATGTATTCTATAAATCTTCAACTTAATGACTTTGTAACAAAAATATAAGCGCAAATGTTTAAAATTAACTTTCATTGTTTAATAATTACTTAAAATTACCCACAAAAAAACACACAAAAAAACTGTTATTTATTTAATGATTTTCTAAGCTGATATTTAATTTATAAATTTAGTGCTTAGATTTTATTAGCTTATTAGATAAATAAAAGATTTATATAAATAAAAAATTAACTTACCCATAAATAGTCTGCAGCTATCATTAGTGTTCGTACTGCTGAGTTGGTTTCTCTGGATAAGTCCCGTATAGGGACAGACTTAGCAGAATTTTTTAAATCCACAGCCCACTGACCATATTCTTGGCTCTTTTTATTCCTGGGTATGGTCTCAGTTTTTTTGTTTGTTTCTGGATGATCAATCTCTGGAAATTGAGATAAAAAACTTTACTTTAGACTTTAGATTAAATTAATTTTTTAAAATTATATAATTCAGGTATTTTGTTTTTTTAAATGTTGTATTCCAATTTCAATCCAATTTTTTTTTCAGGATCATAAATTGTTTTCTTTCAAATTCTGGAAACTAAATTTTTAAATTGATTATTAATTTTAAAAAAGAAACAATTTAAATTGAAAAAATCATTTGAATAATAAAAATACATATTTAGATTTTCTTCCTAATGATTGGATACCAAAAAATCAGAGAATTTATTTAATTCATGAACAATGGAATTTGTTTAATGTTGCTGAGGTCTTGGCCTAAAGAAATTAAATAAAATCACACCGATGATGGGAAAAGTGGACTCATATGACCAGTAAAGGAGCTAGTTATTTTTTATGAAGAAGCACTTAAGCAGGAACAAGACCTGGCATAAGTATCAGTTTCTTTGGCATTTGGTGACACACACAGAAATAAAATAAAGATGATAAATAAGGGCACACAAAAAATACAGTTATCCCTCCATATATAATGTTTCCCTTTCTTGGCTTCACTATATATCACATATATCACTGTAAATGGTTAATGTATAACCATTGCAGATTTCCACTATATTATGGTATGTTATAAGTTTATTTATAAATTGAAATAGTAATTGGTATGATATTGGCTAACAGATGAGAGCCAACCAATGAGAGCACAAGTTCTGTATCTAGCAATATGACTGGGTCATGGAGGGCATTTAAAAAAATATTTTTAATCTCACAAAAGATTCTTGCATCCTACTTTGCTGTACGAACGCACAGACCTTGCTGGCCTGTTGACAAGTGACATGATGTTCACAGGCCACAGCCACAAGTGTTTTCCTAATGTCAGGTATCTATCAGAGCTGGATGCACTCAGGGACACACTTAGCCATGGGAACAAATCCCTTTCTTCACTGGGATTCAAACCCATGACTCTTGGTACACCAGCTGAGCATGCATGCAGCTCAACTATCATGCCCCTAGTGGGGAAAGATTTTGAAGGTTTAAAATCTATGTAATTAAAATAAATATAGTATCACTTCTTAGCAGATTTTTGCCAATAGAGGACAGCAAAAAAGTGGATCAGTTTAAAGTTTTTGTCCACATAAGAAGCTCAGTTAAAAGTTGTAAGAATGTGAGAACATAAACAGAATGAATGCAATTATTAAATTTTAATGTATTGAAATATAAAAGATTTTCAAGATAACCATAAACACATGATGACAGAAAGAGGATAAAAATGTAAAATTATATTGGAAACACAATTTCATTACTTTTATTTAGGGCTGCGGAAATTAACGATTAATTTTTCTATTAATCGTTTAAAAATTTTAACGATTAAATTTTTTTAAAACAAATTATTGGAAGTCAAAAAGTATTAATAAAAAATAGCGGCCGATAAATAATAACAAATTTCCTGACGATTACACGAACATTTTGGTTTTAAACTATTGACTGACGGGAATTTTGAAAATGCTGATAAAGTTTGCCTACCATGGTTCTAACACTTCGCCTACTTATCAAACAAAATGAAAAGCGTATTAAGCTATGGCAGTAATGGAGCCTGACTCAGAGACAGAAAATGATGACAGCTCTTCTGATGAATTACTGCGTTACAAAATGGAGAATGTTTGTGAATCCATTTACCTTCTACAATGGCAGGAACTTAATGAACACTGATGTCCAATTATGTCATTCCTTGCCAAGACCATTTTGTGCATACCAGTTACCTCAGTTCAATGTGAATGATTGCTCAGCTCGGCTGGTTATATTGTCAATAAGACCCGCTCATCACTTAAACCACATAATGTCAACACACTTGTCTTTTTGCGTAGTTGGTTAAAGGAGACATTCCAGTGCTATTTAGATTTTCAACAAGAACGTTTATGACATCATAAATTTAAATTTTTGGCTTTAATCGAAATTAACTATTAATTAATTTTTCAAAAGTTAACGATTAAATTTAAATTAATCGTTAACAGCCCTACTTTTATTATTATTATACCTTGCCCTGCATGTTTGACATGATCCTCAAGTTTACTCATTATTTCCATCACTTTGATTAAAGAATCATCCTCATCCCGTTCTTTGAGCTGAACGTCCTCTAAAGAGTTGAAGAGGATTATTATTTTTTTTTAATATTTAAAGTCTAGAAAATGTTTAAATTCTTGAATTTTGATGTAACAATAATATTATGAATTCAGAAACTACAAATTTTAATTGCAATTAAAAATTCAATAATAAAACTGACAAGAGTTATAAATATATTTACTTTCTTTAGGCACAGGAACAAGTTCCCGCAACTCAGACTCATTTATTATTACAGTGGATAAGTTAGGGGCATCAAGATTTCCGCAAATTTTAAGGATGCTTTTTGTTGCCTCTTCAACTGTTTTAGCTTTTTCAATACCAATTGAGGCTGACATGCCTACGATCTGTAACAAATTATTAGTTAGCTAAATTATGTCACAAAATTGGAATGAAATTAGTACTTTATTACTTAAATTATACTAAATATTTTGCTAGATTTAATGCTATTCATGTGTATAAATTACAACCTCACCTGTGGCAAATTTGCTTTTGTAAATGCATTACCCCTATATTTGGCATTGAGATAAAAAAACATCAGACGATTGTAAGGTTCATCTTTTCTTGTGTGGTGACACTCATCAAATATCAGCAAAGAAAAATGTCGTAAACGGAGAGTTTTACTTTCCAGGTTGTTGACAAGGATCATGGGAGTCATAACAATGACATCAAATAACTTCAGGATGTGATTAAGATTTAAACTTTCTTTAGTACTTCCAGTGATGTGTGTGATCTGAAAGAGGAATTTTGCCAAAAATTTCAGGATAATGAGTTTGAGTTAATAAATTAACAATAAATATGTTTAAAGTAAAAGGCATTAATGGTTACGGAAAAAATAAACTCTACATCCTGATCAAACTGAAATAATAGATACTGCAAATATTTATAACATACAATTAGCTATGCTTTTCAAAGCTTATTTTTAAGTATGAAATTATGGTAAGCAAAATAAAATATTTTTATAAATTTATAATTATATAATGGAAAAAAACCCCATAAAGTCTTGAGTTGTTTGGACAATTAAATAAAAAATAATGAAATACAATTTTTAATGCTGCTACTGCTATTGAATTACATTTAAAATATAACAAAATAGAATCTTACCTTGTAGTCTTTAGGAAGTGCCTTGCTCAAGACTTTCCCCTGCTGCACAGTTAATGGTACTGTTCTTGCAAGGAAAGCTATTGTCTTCTTTTTACCTAGATTAATTTTTTTAGACAATTTATTATGTACGTAAGCAAGAAATATATGTAACCGCTTCAAAATAGGTTTTTACTAAGCAAACTCTAGAACTATGTTTTTAAAAATATACACGCCCCACAAGTTTTCAAAATAAAAAGACTACCTCTAAATTCGATCAAATATTCATAATATAAACAGATCAGAACCAAATGATTTGAAAAATTACTGTTTTAATAATAATGAAGAATTAACTTGTTTGGGGTAAAAAAAAATAATTTATGATTACGGAACATCCGAAGTTTGAAAAAATAATGTAGAAAGACCATTCATAAAACTAGAAATTAGTTATAGTAGGATGAGAACTGGTGCATAGGAAGCCAATTTTTATGACAGGTGAACATTTTAAAAAAGAATTACATGAAATTTAAAAATAAGTCTCAAGTTTCTCATCACCCCAGGACAGAAATATTTTCTGTCAGCATTGATCTTTTACAAGAATGGATATCTTAATATTAATTAGTCAAGTTGATGATGCTACTGACAAATTGAAACTAAGAGTCTGATACACATCATGTTTCAATGAGAAACTTTAATCATGGTAGATAAATTATATTTCATTTATTGAATGTGAAAATTTCAATTGCAAACTATTTCTGAATACATTTCGGGTTGCTTTGAGAAGTCTAATCTTTTTAAGGGTGGATTATTAAGAATTTTTATTTCACTGAATTTGTGTGACATGGGATTATCGAGAAACTGAAACAGGTGAAGTTTTATGAGAGTTTAGAGCAATAAGAAGATTTGGAAAAAAGAAGGTACTATCTGAAACACTAAGAAACAGGAACCACAAATAGTAAATTGGTTTTGTAATCAGATAACAGGAGAGTAAACAGACAAACTGTTGTTTTAATCATTTGAATGTTTTCCCCCTAACAATCTGCTTTATGATTCATTTAAAAAATAGATCATAAGAATTTACTTTTACCTATGTTTATCATGAATTTTTACTACATTTTTATTTAACACTAGAAAAATAATTTAATGGTACAGGAAGGTCAAATCAAAATTGCGTATTTTTGAAGTGGAATGAAATCATAAGTGCCAGAGTTTGTGTCTAATTGTTTGTTGAGTCATGTTCAAATCCATGATCTAAACATTTAATTCAAGCACTTGCGATCTAGATTGTAACAACCCTTTTTTAAATTCTGATTTACCTTGGCTTCTCTTTTTAAGATGCTCAAGTATTATATGAGTGGCCACTCTGGTCTTACCAGACCCAGTTGGTGCACAAATGATTGTATTTAGTCCTTGTAGAGCATTTTCAGCTAACTCTTTCTGGTATTCCCTTAGATCGAGTGGCAGAGGTTTAGTCAATTGTCTGATCTTGTTAACATCTTCGAGAATGAAAACACAAATTAGTCAATAAAAATTTTAATATCAAATGTTTACCAATTGATGATAAATACAGAATCATTTTGGTAGAAAAGGTATATCTCAGAAAGTTGTTAAAAAATGTCGAATTAATTTTATAACAATTTTTTTTTAATTATACAATATATGGATATGATTTTTTATAGTTTTCTTCATCAAGAATTTTCTTTACATTTTATTATTGAAATAACCACTAATAAAGGTTCTTCACATTATTAATTTATCATACTGAAAGTGACTTTTAAAGCAATACAAAGCCACTAGATAGTAAAATGTTTGCTTAGGTTCTAAATTTATATTTTAATACAATGTAAAAGTCAATAAATTGATTTTGATGAACAAAATCTTTTTGTTGCAAGAATTTTACAAGTGTAGCTAGTGTTTAAAAAGTTCCAAAATAGAATTTTAAAAGATGCTATGTTTTTACTAGCATTCTCATTTGTTTTATAAGCTACCACATGAAAATAGTTTGTGCTCTATATCACTGTAAAAGTAGTATTGTTTAAATTGAGCTATGTCAGAATTACTACCTCCATCACTCATGTTGTCATCATTATCTTCTGATGAAGATTCTGTTTCTGAATCATTTTTGTTCTGATTTGACTCATCTGTTTTTAACTCTTGGTCAATAACTTTAGCTTTCACCATTTCTTTAAATACATTACTATCTTTAAACTCCTTTTGAGTGATGTCCCTCTTGTTTACTGAAAGTAAAGACATTTGGCCTGATGAAATAAATTGTCATGACAAATTTCAAGTGCAAGAAAACCTATAAGAAGATATGTTTTAATATTAAATGTAATTTGTAAAACAGTGTAAGTTAATAGTGCTTTTAGTTATGCGCTTTTAAATATTATATATGTAGTTTATATATTATATAATACATTTTCTAGATACTATAAACTTATTTTTAAAATTTGTCATCCTGCCTTTTTTAGAAAGTTCATAATATCTTTACAATTTTTAAAAAAATATGATTACATTTGATACTTACCAGAGCAGTTAAGTGTTCTTATATAATCCAATGATAATTCATCAGATATGTCACTATTTATACTTGGAGGACTACGAAAACTTCTAGGCTTATAAGCTCCAGATTCAAATGATGGCGTTGGAATTAGAGGACCGTTGTGTTTAACTGTAGAACCCTTAGGTTCTTTAGGCTGTGTGTCATGCTCTGTGACACCCAATGTGCTTTTTAATTCTGGTGACTGTACTTTTCTTTGTTTTGAATCTACAAAACAATGATAATAAAAGTGAAAGAGATTATGAATCAAACCGTGACTTACAGTTATCAGGTTGAGCTTACTTTTGGGTCAGAACTTTTTTTAAAAAATGAATAAAGTTCAAAGAGTCTTCTTTCCCCATTTAATGAGAATATCTGACATTATTTGACCCCAAAAATACAGGGAGAAATGTGGTCAGGTTGAAGTAATTAGATGGTGTTGAGTCTAATTGTCTGTTATATTAATGTCTACAACTTCCTGTTAACTAGGTATGCAACCTAAGTTTATCTCTCATTTTATTTTTGCTGTTGAAAGTTTTTTGGTCAAAAATCCACTTGTTTAAATTACCTCTCTACTTGTCCTCCACCCTGTTCATATTTTAACTAAACCTTCAAGTTATTTAATTCATATGACATGATTCTGATCTTAGTTAACACAAATAATTTTAGCAAGCCACCTGAAGGAACATTCCTCATCTCCAAATCTGTTGCATCCTCATTTTTGAAATCTCCATCATCTGAATGTAGAATGCCATCATTGATAGAAAGTTGAAGCAAACTTGGACGTCTCAAACTCACAGTATTGAGAAATGCAAAGGGCCAGTCAGGATTTCGTTGCTTAACTGACCTGAACATTTCATAGCAGAACTCAACAGTATCACTTTTGCTCTTGCAGCGCTTTATGTCTCGCTGTAATTTACCAAATTTAAATATCTGAACACACCATATATTGAATAATAGCAAACAAAAAAGGTCCCAAAAAAACTTATGCTATAAATGTTAACATTTTAAAATGACATAGTTGAAATCAGTTTTTATACATTTTTCATTGATTTACAATCGATTTTTCCCCAGATGTTTAGCGCGAGACTTAAAAAAAGTAATATTACATGAAAAGGTAATCATTACACCAATCATTAAGTTAAATGATTATACAACTTCAAAGTTCCTTTAACTGTTATGAAGTTTATTTTTAAATTCACTTGCTTCATGAATAAGTTTATTAGCAACCATGTCCTTAAGAATGAAATGCAAGTCATCTGTTGTAAGTTTTCTAGTCAGACTGCCATCAATCATGCCTATGAGGTATGGCAAATAATTGGAGACTAACAAGTCAGCACCATTTGGACCTTTGACAGTGGCCTGAATAAAAACTGATGAAGTTTCTGAAATGATTGAGGATTACAAAAATTAAAATAATATGGTGTGATGAAATGGGAATGGAATATAATCTAATTAAATTTCAGTTTTAAAAATACCCCTTAACACTTAAACAATTTAATGAAACAATTTAGGGATGAAATGCACTGTGCAGTTTTTTTTTAATTTTCATTAATTTTTTTAATTTGTAAGAATAGGCCTGTAATTTTGGGAGACATAAATGGATATATTTTAATAAATGAATGGATAAATGTTGTATAGGATATTTATAAATTAATGATTATTTGTTTCTTGTAGGCCAAATCCCCTTTTCATAAACTAAAGAAAGTGAGCTAATTACTTGATTCTTTGCTTAAGTCTTTTAAAGCTTCTACAAATGCTTGGATCAGTTGATTGTTCTCATCACTCTCCAGAATCCAGGTAAGTAACTCCTCTGCTGATTCTTGTCTTTCTCTGGGCTCTGTTAAAAGGTGGGAAGCTTGTGCATGTCCTAAACAGATTTCAAATAAGAAAATATGTGAGAAAGAGTGTACACATGAACATGGCCATTGAAAAAGTGATTATGATTTGCTAATGATGGTTTAGTTAATGGATGTCCAAATTAAAAGTAAGCTCATATAATATGTTACAAAAAACTGATTTATTTATTTTCAAGTTTATACTACAAAGCAAAGTAAATTCAATTTTAATCAAACTTCTACGTTAAATATATGTTTTATCAAAATCCAAATTTTGTTTAACATGCGGTTAAGGATTATCTACAATGTTCTATGTTCTGTGACATCTTGTCAGGCCTATACATACCCTGTTTAACTAACATATATTTCATTATCTATTTTACTCACCAAGAGAAATCAATTTTTGCTTTATAGCTTCTGGCTGTAAATATTTGATGAGTGTTTGTTTAATGCATTCCGTATTGGCTGCCATATCTTCTTGACTATTAAGATCCATTTCTGTTGTTTTTATCTTCTAATATTTCCCCTTGCATCAGATGGAGTTTTTGGTAGCAAAAATCCTAGTTTAACTGTAAATAAAAAACATTATTTCTTCACCAATTCCAAATTTAAAAAAAAATAATTATGTATTTTTAATTAATGAGCTTAAAAAAAAAGCTTGTAATAATTCAATAAACGAATAGCTTGTGGCAATAATGCAACAATTTATTCATAGAAATTAACTTTAAAATAAATTGAATTAAAATAATAAATCAATTTTCTAAACCTGTCGGGACTAGGGGATATTTCAGATAAATATTGTATAACCCAAGACTCAATTACAAAATTTCTTTCAAAAAACACAAAAGAATATTATTGAATATTTTTCATTTATGAATCTTTATTGGAATATTTGATAAAATTTGTTGCTTGTAGCTCCCCCTTTTTTGGGGCCATTACCTGTATTTTTTTAAAAACTTTTAATTTTTTTTAATCAAGTACAATTTTCAAACTTTTATCGTATCTGATCTTATCTGTTTCAGAAGCTCCTTCTATACAGAAGATTATTGCATCCTACGCTTATCTATGCTTTGTGTTTAGTCCTGCATTCTTATTCGAGTTTTAAATGTTGATAAAGTGTTGGCTTTCCTGGTTTCTTCAGGCAACCCATGCCACGCCCGAATTCCGGACGGGAAGAACGAAAATTTGTATGAGTTTGTTCTTGCATACGGAATAAGAAAGGTGTTTTTATCCTTATGTCTATCTGAGGGTTGTATTAAGTTATCTTTGTGTTGTACTTCTAAATTAGAGTTAATTGCTTTATGTATGATTAATACTTTACTCTTGGTTCTTCTATCCTCTAGTGTTTCAAGGTTTAATGATTTAACTAATGGTGTTATTCTAGTCAGTTTTGAATATTCTCCAGTAATGAATCTGGCAGATCTTTTTTGGATTTTTTCTAGTTTATCAATGTTTTCTTTGGTGGATGGGTCCCATACAGAAGATGCATATTCTAGTACAGGTCTCACCAAAGTGAGATAGCATTTTAGTTTTATATCTTTATTACATTTGTAAAGGTTTCTTTTATATAAAGCCTAAGGTTTTGTTTGATTTTTTAATAACTTCATTGACATGGGGATTCCATGATAATTTCTCATTTATTATGACTCATAAGTATTTTGCATCTTTAGTTTGGGTTAGTTCCTTTCAATGAATGAAATATTTTGAATTTATTTGTTTCTTTTTCTTTGTTACTCTTAACAGTTGACACTTTTCTGGGTGGAAACTCATACTCCCATTTAGTTTCCCATTTTATCAATTCATCTAGGTCATTTTGTAAAATTTTGCTATCTAGTTCTGATTTAATTGTTCTATAGATTATACAATCATCAGCAAATAACCTGACTTTTGTTCCTGTTGAGATGTTGTTGGGTAAATCATTTATATATATTAAAAAGTAGGGCTAGCACAGTTCCTTGTGGAACTCCTGAATTGACCTTTATTGGTGCAGATTTAGATCCATTAATTATTACAGTTTGCTCCCTGCCCAAAAGGAAGTCTTGGATCCAGTGATGTAAGGAACCTGAGATTCCAAAGTAGTTAAGTTTTTTAAGTAAACTAAGGCGGTGAACTTTGTCAAATGCTTTTGAGAAGTCTAGTAATATTGTATCTATTTGATCATTTTTGTCTAAGCCTTTTGATAGTTCATCTATTAAACCTATTAATTGTGTTTCACATGATCTGTTTTTTCTATAGCCGTGTTGATGTGGGCATAGGGCATTATATTTGTCAAGGTGGTTAACTATTCTACTATATACTGTGTTCTAGTAATTTACAGGTGATACATTTTTATTTATTAACCCTGCAACACACATTATAGTATACAGCTCATTTGATTAAAAATAAAACACCTGTTTGGAACAGAATAATATTTTTTTGAAAACAGAGACATTTTCCAATAATAGATGTCTAGAAAAGAACAAACAAGGTTAAGTATTTGCAAATATTTATACCATGTTCACTGTATACAATAATATCTAACATTCAGGCATAACAAATAGCATGTGAAAAAAATGTAAGTAATTTTGGCATCACCCAAATAGTGTATTCTTAAGAGCATTTCAGATACAGAATGTTAGATGTGTGACTGTGTTAACAATGTCTTAACAGAAGATAGTGGTATTTCTGATTGAAATTAGAATTGAAATTTCCATTAGACCAGTTTATAGGCATCATCAAAATTCAGTTTGCATTGGAAATGGACATAATACTGATGTTGTACTCTTGTTGTTAACCAATAAAAAATTGAAAATCTTGTCAACTCTGTCAAGCTGATTAAAAAATGAATAAAATGCTATCACAGCACAAATTCTACTTAGCAAAACATTGTAAATTGGAAATCCTGATGAGGCATTAAACTTACAAATCTCAAAGTAGTTTTTTAAAAACAAATTAACAAATAATTGTATGCATTCACATAGATTTAAATTAGGGCTGCAAAATTTTAAGATTAATTAATCAATTAATCGTTAAAATTTATAACTATTAAATTTTTTAAAACGATTAATGGACCCATCACGTACAAATGTACCATGGGTCAAAAAGTAAAAAATTGTGGCCTATAAATAAAAACTAATTTATGAACGATTACACGAACATTTTGGTTTTAAACTATTGATGTGACGGTAATGTTCAAAATGTTGATAAAGGTTATTGTATCTATTGTGAGAAATCGTTTGCCTAACATGGTTCTAACACTTCACTTACTTATCACCTGCAAACCAAACATCCACTACAGTATCAGAAACTTCTACTGAAACAGTCTATGTGAATGATTGTTCATCTCGGCTGGTTATATTGTCAATAAGACTCGCTCATCCCTTGAACCAAATAATGTCAACACACTTGTCTGTTTCCGCTGTTGGTTAAAAGATGACATATAAACTTTATAATAAAGGAGATATTCCAGTTTTAATTCGATTTTCAACAAGTACATTTAGTAAATGTTACTTATGACACCATAAATTTCAATTTTCGGCTTTAATCGAAATTAACTATTAATTAATCCTTAATTTTTCAAAAGTGAACGATTAAATTTAAATTAATCGTTGACAGCACTAATTTAAAGTAAAAATTGGTGCAATAATATTTTTATTACAAAACCTTGACTCAACAAGAAGTCTTTGCAATGCCATCTGAATTCATAGCATGGTGGTCAAGCGGTTTGCATGCTGCTAGCGTACCGAGAGTCACGGGTTCAAATCTCCGTGAAGGCAGGGATTTGTTCCTGGGTCCATCCAATTCTGAATGGGTAACTGACACTATTTAGGGAAATAAAGGCTGCTACACAATCACCTTATAGCCATGGGCATGTGAACGATGCATCACTTGCCAACAGACCAGCACGGTCTGTGGGTTCTTATCAGAGCATAGGATGCAAAAATCTTCTGCATTAGAAGGATTGACTGTAATTATTAAAAAAAATATTCTTAAAAATACCTGACTGGGATATTTATTCTATGAGTTTCCATGCATCAAGTGAGACCTTTTGAATTAAAATTAAGATGCAAGGAATTTCCACAGAAGCTCTTTTTTTTCTATGACCATCAGTGATGATTCTAAGAAAAATAGGAATTCTCTTTGCCAAGTTCAGTATTCAGTCATGGCAATGGGCAACTTTATTTTAGGCAAACATGGCAACTTAAAGAAAAACCAGCAGAATTCAAACACAAAAAATGTGGTCTATAAAAGAGTTTCTATCTTATCTTATCTGTTACAGATACTCCTTCTATAGAGAAGATTATTGTGTCCTACGCTAATCCATGGTTTGTGTCTAGTTCTGCATTCTTTTTAGAGTTTTAAATGCTGATAAAGTGTTGTTTTTCCTGGTTTCTTCTGCAAAGAATGTTTTCTCAATAATTGAACTTCCTAGGCAACTGTGGCTTCAATTTTATTACAATATATGCCAATTAAAATGCTCGCCAGCTACATATAATTACTAATATTTCAGGTAGTTTATGATTATCAGTTTCCTCTAACCGTTTCATTAAATTTTTATTTAATGTTGAATTTTTAATTCAGTTTAATAAAATTAAAGTGATTTTCTGATTTTTATTACATTTTTGGTAGAAAATTTTTGTTTGCATGTTTGTTTCATTCCATCCGGAATTCGGGCATGGCATGGGTTGCCTGAAGAATCCAGGAAAACCAACACTTTATCAACATTTAAATCTCTAATAAAAATGCAGGACTAAACACAAACCATAGATAAGCGTAGGACGCAATAATCTTCTGTATAGAAGGAGCGTCTGTAAACAGATAAGATAAGATAAGATGACTATGGACCATGGACTACCTAATTCTAACCACTGGACAGCTAGGCCTATTGTTAATGCGTCACTCAAATTTACACTGACATTGTTTGACTAGCAATACTAGCATTGATTTGAGCTTGAGCACATCATTAATAATCATTACAACTTCAGCCTTCATAAACTTCATAGACCCACTGTTACCAAAGTACTGTGTTAGTCCGTTAGTCGTTAGTGTTTGTGCTGATTGTTGGCACTATTATTACTATTACTAAATTATAATTATACTTTTCTAATAATTTACACTCATACTAATAAGTCTAATACTAGTAATTAATAATAATAAGTAATATCAATAAGTATATTTTTTTATTAATAAATAAGGAATGACTAATGACTAATGATTAGACTATATTATTATTATATTATTCTATAGAACTAAATAGGCCCACCGGGCATCGGTATATAAATTATTATATTATAATGCTCAAATGTCCGAGTGGCCAGTCCGCACTGATTGATTGTAGAAGATTACTTAATACTTTAATAGTAATAGTAATTTAATAGTACTTAACTACTAAATTGTCTAAATACTTGTTACTTACTACTTACTACTTACTACATGTACTACTACTACTACTGAAATGGATCTCTACCCTCTTCAACACCGATAACAGTTTTGGATGAAGAACATAGTTTTTTTTAGTAGCAGTAATTAGTAGAACAATAATATTTGTATGAAGAATATAATACAAATTATATTACATATCAAGTTATATCTGAATCTTTATATGCCTTAGCCTTATCTCCTTTCTGTTTTTGTTTCGCTTTTACGTAAGAGCAAACATTGGAGTTTTCCGCAAATTCTTGGAATTTCCCAGTTCATAAGTTTTTATGTGTTCGAGCGAGAAGAGAAGCTTCCACGGAAGTGGGCTGTTTAAAGTTTTTTTGTTTTTTTTTAAACTTGAGCATCTGTTTGTTGTGTTTAAATTTTATTTTATAACTATACTATAATATACCCAAATTTATATTTTTTTGGCTGCTTAATCATTTAAACTGACAAAATAAGGGAGGGAATGGTTTCGGAAAATGATAGGCCAGGTGTCGGGAAACTTCTGGGGTCTGAGAGAGCCATAAACACCACATTCAGACACATATTTTGAAAAGTAATTCTGTGACTGTGAGAGCAACATACATTCATACATTATGTTTAAAACTAAAAATTCAAGTAAATGTGTGTAATTTCAACACTAAAAATACAATAATTATGACTCTAAATTCATTTTATTAACATTGGTATGATTTGTTTTTAAATATGCAATTAATATGTAGATTTAGATCGAAAGTTTTTTTTTATAATCGAACATTTGTCTGAGAGCCAGATTCAGCCATCAATAGAGCCACATCTGGCTCGCAAGCAATGGTTTCCCGAACCCTGTGATAGGCCCTACCTAAGACTCGGGACCTAGTCGTTGTTGCCTATAACTATAGATATAGTCTATAGTTATAGTATAGTTCAGTGATGGCGGACCTATGCCACGCGTGCTACAGAGCCTCATCAGCCGGCACGCGACTAAAATATTACTTCCCTTAATCAAACCACTTTGATGGCACTTTGTGTTGGCATTTTGCTATATATAAGTGGGTTTTGATTTAATTTTGGGCACGCGGCCCCAAAAAGGTTCGCCATCAGGGGTGGACTGGGGAGTAAAAGCGGCCCGGGAAAAAAACAAAAAGCGGCCCGGGAAAAAAACAAAAAGCGGCCCGGGAAAAAAACAAAAAGCGGCCCTATCTTCATAACTTTTATTTTCCTTGTGCATTTTCTCCATACCAAAAAACGTCATTGCATCAGGACAAGTTTTTATCATATAACATAGCAGCAAGTTGTAGCTGCGAAGGGTACAATAATTGTAAAAGACGACCTTGTACGCCTCACTTATGCCTATCATATTCGCGACGTTGTAGTATCCTTGACCGCGGATATCAGAAACATCTAAACCCAATTTTCTCAATTCCAATAGTAAGACATCAAGCATTTGTTGCCCAGTACTTTCTTCCACTTCTAGAAAACGTATGAAGTGCTCATGAGTTACTTCAGAATATCCACCTCCTTGGCTTACATAGCGCATTGTCAGTGGCATCTGTTCTTGGTGACATTGGCACGGTGTGCAATCAAGTATTACTGAAAATTTTTAGCTGATTTTACTCTTCCTACAATAATTTTCCTTACCTTATTTCCCATAAACGAAATGAGTTCGTTCTGAATGCGCTTTCCTAAAGTAGTGATCATGAATTTCATCAATTTTTATTAATCATATATTTTCCTGCAAAACCGAAACAAATTTTGCCAGCGATTCGACGAGAGCCAGAAATTTTCCATTTTGTGCCCGATGTATTTATAAACTACGAAATAGCTGAGCGAGAAATTGGGACAATGGCCATGAGACGTTGCAATATACTATGTCAACTAGCCTTTTCACTGTTTATTAGTTTTTGGCGTGGCTTGTCAATTGTCATTGTTTTGTTAACCTGTTTTTCATCTCAAACCATTCCAAAGTAGATGTAATATTATGTCCCTTTGATTTATCATGATCTGACAGTCTAACATATATATTTTTTTTTAAATTTCACTTACCGTTGCAAGTTAAAGCCTAAAAGTGGCGTTCTCGTTTTTAAAATGTTCTGAATCCATAAATGCTTACTAAAATACGCTAGGAAAAATACTTTTTGGATTAGGATTTATGATGATTATAATATGTTATTATATTAGTACGGAATTGTTCTACTTATTTTATCCTGAAAAAAAATATATAAAGTTTTCTAGTTACGTTGTTATAAAAAAATTTTTTTGCGTAATAGTAGTAAAATTGTAAAAAGTAGTAAAAATGTTTAGTCAAAGCGTGGGCCCTGAAAAGTGCGGGGCCGGCCCTGATTTCAGTTTAGAGAAAGATCTCTCACAAGCTACTTGGGTAGACGACAGAGTCAATAAGAGTTTATACGCGCTAAAGAGATGTTTGTATGTTTGCCCCTAGAAACTGTATTTATGTAGTACAGAAAAGCAACGACAGGACATTTTCTTCAAGATTAATTATAATTATAGCACTGGTCCTGGCGGCCCACCGGGAATTTTCCCGGTGTCCCGGCGGTCCAATCCACACCTGTTCGCCATCACTGCTATAGTTATTGCCTATTTGAGGGAATGGCGAGGGCGCTCAATAGAATCAGACTTTGACGTCAGAAATTATATTATCATTTGATATAATTCAATTTTAAGCTACTATACAATTATATTATGTAGTAACTATACAATATATATAATTATTATTTGTGAGTCAATGATTGCTGTTTTGTTGCGTCTTCTAGGTACAGTTTTCCCTCCCCCTTTTAAAAAAAATATTTTTTTAAAAACAGGGATGCTTTTAAATTGTGTATTAAGTAAGACATGTTGCCTTTATCTGGAAAAAGGGGGTAGAGGTATAGCTTTAAAAAAGGGAATTTGATTCCATTTTGAAAAAAATTAAAGATTACAATTATTATTTTAAAATGTAAACATTACATTTTAAAAAGAATTAATTTTACAAAATAAGTTCGCACTCAAAATCAAAAGATAGCAATTAACAGTTTCTTGAAAAAAAAAGAATGCATTATTATCAGACATTACGGAAAGTATTATTCTTTTTTAAATTATTTTTTTAAAAGAATGAAAATAAACAATATTATTGTTCGTCTCAAATAAACAAAAACTTCTGACAATATTAAGGATAAAAACACCTTCCTTATTTCGTATGCAAGAACAAACACATAAAAATTCTCGTTTTTCCCGTCCGGAATTCGGTCGTGGCTTGGGTTGCCTAAAGAAACCAGGAAAACCAAAACTGTATAAAAATTTTAAACTCTAATAAGAATGCGGGACTATACACAAACCATAGATAAGCATAGGACGCAATAATCTTCTCTATAGAAGGAGCGTCTGTAACAGATAAGATAAGATTTTGTAATTAACTGATACTAAGAGTACTAAGACTTTTTAAGACGGAGCTGCCAAAACTTTTAATTTCAAAAGTCTTCTGTCGTCAAATATCAATCAATCAATGAATGCGTCCATCATTTTGTTTTGGCTTTGACATCTGATACGTAATTGTTTTGTTAAAATAATTAAAAAGAATTGACTCTTGTACATGACTGCAACTCTCTTGCCTTTGCCTTAATCAAGGCTTAAGGTTTTTCCGAAAGGCAATGAATATTCTGGATTATTCATGAGTCATAATCATAATAACATAAGGTGATTCCCCCTGACTGAATTTTTACCCGACACTCTTCTTATTAGATTTCGATTCGGTTTCAGTTTCAAAAAGATAACATTTATTTTGGAAACAAAAAATCCCTTGGCTGTGAAATATTTTTACTTATTAAACGGGCGTAGAATGGGTTGCCTGAAACTGAATGGCCTGATCATGTCCATGTGATGCCTGATCAAACCAGTAACACAGTAAAACCAACATACTATCAATGATCAACATTTAAATCTCTAACAAGGTAAATGATTTTTTAAAATGAATTTGAAAGTGGACTGACAGTTGACTCCGTCAAAAACGGATAACTTTATTATACACTTGTCACTTGTTGGATTGAAAATTGATGAATCGTCTAATACTAATTATCCTTATAGTTATAGTTACCATTTGTACCACATCAAGATATAAGTTTTAAAAAGTTATACATTGTAATTCAGACTCAGCAGTAAGTAATTAGTTTTGTGTCTTTTGTTTAAGTTTAGTTATAGTATAGTAGTATAGTATAGTGACTATAGACTATAGTCATAGATAAAAGATAGACGACTTTGAATTAGACTTTGGCGTCTTTTGGTGTTGGTCATACTTCTCTACTCATACTTTACCTCTAACTCTAACTCTAATAAATACTAATAACAAATAAAAAGTAAGTTAATTTAAGCTTAAATTTATATCTATAAAAGACTACATGAATCATGAAAACGAACAGTCAAAATGACTAATGATAATGTTTATTTTTTTAACATTTTAATTATTAAGATTCAGACCTTCGAAAACTAAATGGCTACTGCACTTGAAGTTGGAGGTAACAGAAGAGAGGAGGATATCGATATAAATGATTACTTAGAGGATGAATATTTCTCTGATGGAGAGCACTCAGCCGATGAAAAATATGAATTAGAAGGCATGTGTTTATTATACTTTTCTTCACAACATTAATTTATGACAAGATTTCATTATTTACTATAATAACTAAAATATTTTCATACTTAAAAGTTAAAGGCTATACTTTTTCATTCTTAATATTGGCATGTTCTATTAGAACTACATGACTACATGTAGATTCAAAAGTGTTTTAAAAATATTATAATATAAATATTAAAAAAATCACCCAAAAAATAACATAATTGTTATCAAAATTTTTTAGACTAAATTTGTTAGGCTCTGAGCATGGAAAAATGTATAATGAGATTCATGATAAATAATAATAATAATAGCCCTTTCCAGTCCATGACGGACTATTGGGCATGTGAAGTAGCGTTCACAAGTTTTAATTAGCCACCACTAACGAGCAAGGGATTGTGTGGCTAGCAAAATGCCCTGGGGTCTTGCCAGCACCGAGAACAGAACTCGTGACTCTCCTCTGTCTCGGTTCGGCAGTCCAGCAAGCTACCGCTAGACCACCGCGATTATATTGATTTAAAAACTGGACCTACATTAAGGCACACAGTGTGACATAGTACTCAGTACTGTCAGTATTTTATATATGATAGAAAAGAATTATCATACGGTACTATAAACTACAAAGTAATGTGAAAGAAGCTCTCCAATCTACATGCCAAAAAGTGTTAGGGAACAGGAAACATGCACACAAAGAATGAATAATGGAGGATAATAGAAGAAAGGAAAAGAAAGAAAACAGAAATGAACAACAGCCGTACACTAGCGCGGTGGTCGAGTGGCAGCGCGCTCAACTGGCGTACCGATGGTCACGGGTTCAAAATCATGTGAAGTTAAGGATTTGTTCCCGGGGCCTAGGGCGTCCATGAGTCACCCAGCTCCGAATGGGTACCTAACACTAGTTAGGCGGCTGGGTAATGCGTGGAACCCATAAAGCCGTGGCTTGTGAACGCTGCTTCACTTGCCAACAGATCTGTCATTGTCTGTGGAAGATAAAACCAAGTTCCAGAAAGAATATTCAGATGCAAATAAGAAAGTAAAGAGAAGCATCAAGAGGGACAAAAAGAATTTTGTTGACACACTTGCTAAAGAAGCAGAAGATGCAGCTCACCAGGGGAATATGAGGGAATTGTCTGCTACCATAAAGAAGATGTCTGGGAAATTTAACAAGTCAGGGAGATCGGTGAAGGATAAAGAGGGCAACACCATACCAAATGAAGAGCAACAGAGAGGGAGATGGGAAGAGTACTTTGCAGAGCTCTTAAACAGGCCAGAACCAAGGAATCCACCAGATATCCAACCAGCTGAAATTACCTGCTAATTGACTGCAATATTTCTTCCAAAGAAGAGATTACCAGGGCCATTAAACAACTCAGAAATTGAAAGGCTGCAGGACCTGACGGCATCCCGGCAGAGGCACTCAAGGCGGACTTCGGAACCAGTGTGGAAATGCTAGATATGGAAAGATCATGAAGATATGGAAAGAGGAGCAAGTTCCTTCCGATTGGAAAGAGGGATACCTTATCAAGATCCCAAAGAAAGCTGATCTAAGCTCCTGCTCCAACTACAGAGGGATCACCCTGCTTTCCATCCCAGGAAAGATTTTCAATCGCGTACTACTGACCAGAATGAAAAATGCTGTAGATTCTCTGCTGCGTGACCAACAAGCTGGCTTTCGCACCAACAGATCCTGCACTGACCAGATAGCAACACTGCGCATCATTCTGAGCAGTCACTGGAGTGGAACTCGCCTATCTATGTCAACTTTTTTTACTATGAAAAAGCCTTCGACAGTTTGGACAGTCAAACCCTGTGGAGACTGTTAAGACACTATGGGGTGCCGCAAAATATTACTGATATAATCAGGAACACTTATGAAGGGATGAACTGCAGAGTTGTCCATGGTCAGCAGGTGACAGATGCTTTCAAGGTGAAGACTGGTGTGAGACAAGGTTGCTTGCTGTCACCCTTCCTGTTCTTGTTAGCCATTGACTGGGTGATGAAAACATCCACACAGCAAAAAAGGAATGGCATACAATGGAGCTTGTGGGATCAACTTGATGATCTTGATTTTGCTGATGATCTTGCCCTTCTTGCACATACCCAACAACAGATGCAGGAGAAAACAAACATTGTTGCAGCCACATCTGCTAGCATGGGTCTCAATATACACAAAGGAAAGAGTAAAGTCCTCAAGGTTAATGCCACAAACACATCACCCATCATGCTTGAAGGAGAGGCACTCGAGGAAATGGACAGTTTTGTTTACCTTGGCAGCACAGTAGATAAACACGGTGGAACGGATGCCGATGTCAAAATTAGGATCGGGAAGGCAAGAGCAGTCTTTCAACAACTCAAGAATGTTTGAGTCTCCAGAAACCCAGGCAGCAAGTTTAAATAAGGATCTTCAACGCTATGGTGAAGCCTGTGCTACTATATGGAGCTGGGACATGGAGAACAGCGGCCGTAAACCTGACCAGAATCCAGTCCTTCATCAACAATTGTCTAAGAAGGATTCTCAGAATTCACTGGCTGGACAAAATCAGCAACCGGGAACTGTGGCAACGGACAAAGCAGAAGCCAATTGAGGAAGAGATTCTCCAGAAGCGGTGGAGGTGGATTGGTCATACACTAAGAAAATCTGCCTCCAATACAACAAGGCAAGCCCTGAAATGGAACCCCCAAGGAAAGCGGAAAAAGAGGCTGTCCAAGAAACACTTGGCGTCGAATATTGGAGGCAGACATCAAGAGAATTGGCCATGACTGGAAGATCCTGGAGAGGCTGGCCCAGGATAGGGATCCCTGGAGGTCTCTCTTAGGTGGCCTATGCCCTTGGAGGAATTGCAGACGACGACGATCATCTATGGATGGCCATCATGGACGAGAAGGCTCAACAACAACTATAAACTATAAGTAATAAGTAAGAATATTTTGTGTTTAGTATAATTAATGTTATCAGTACATACTATTTGCTATTAGTTAATAGGTAATACTGCACAAGCATGTAAAATCTTTGTTGGTTAGAATTATTCCTACAAATTTCATTGATCTTTATTGATTTTTATTTCTGTAAATTCTTAACAATAGGTCAAGAAAAAACTTTGGGACTGAAAGGTGCTCCTAAACTTGATTTAAGAGACTACCAATTAGAGCTAGCAGAGAATGCCCTGAAAGGCATAAATACAATCATATGTGCACCTACAGGGTCAGGCAAAACAAGGGTGGCAACACACATAATATTAGAGCACCTAAAACAAACAGAAGGTAAAGTTTTATACATTATATTATACATACACAAATACATAAATATTTGTGTATATAATAGGACATAATTAGAAGTGTTTCTATCCCTATGTATATCTGAGGGTTGTATTAGATTATCTTTGTGTTGTATTACCTTACGTATTACTACTACTTTGCTCTTCTATCCTCTATTGTTTCAAGGTTTAATTATTCAAATTATTGGTGTTAATCTTGTCAGTTTTGAATCCTCTCCAGTAATGAATCGGGCAGCTCTTTTTTTAATTCGTTCTAGTTTATCAATGTTTTCTTTGGTGGATGGGTCCCATACAGAAGATGCATATTCCTGTAAGGTCTAACTGAAGTAAGGTAGCATTTCAGTTTTATATTCTAATTACATCTGTAAAAATTTATCTTTATAAGGCCTAAGGTTTCGTTTGATTTTTTAATTACTTCATTTACATTGGGATTCCATGATAATTTCTCATTTATTATTATTACCCCTAAGTATTGTGCATCTTTAGTTTGGATCAGTTGTTTTTCATGAATGTACATGTAGTATGTTGCATTTATTTGTTGTTTTTTCTTTATTAATCTTAACTGTTGAGACTTTTCTGAATGGAAAGACATACTCCAATTAGTTTTACATTTTATTAATTCAACTAGGTCTCTTTGTAAGATTTTGCTATCTTGTTCTGGTTTTATTGTTCTATAGATAATACAATCATCAGCAAATAACCTAACATTTGTTCCTGTTGAGATCTTGTTGGGTAAATCATTTATATAAATTAAAAAGAGTAAGGGACCTAACACAGTTCCTTGTGGAACTCCTGAATTAACCATTATTGGTGCTGATTTAGATCCATTAATTATTACAGTTTGCTCTCTACCAAAAAGGAAGTCTTGGATTCAATGGTGTATTGTACCCAAGATTCCAAAGTAATTAGGTTTATTTAGTAAACTTAAGTTGGGAACTTTGCAAAATGCTTTTGAAAAGTCTAGTAATATTGTATCTATTTGATTATTATTATCTAAGCCTTTGCAATATCATCTATTATATCAATTAATTTCAGTTAATTAGTTCCAGAATCTGCCATGGCCTTCTTGCAGGAGTCCCCTAGTCAAGGTGTGCAATAAGGCAATTCAGAAGTTGTCTGGCACGCGTTTTTCCTGTCATTTACAAGAATATATTGTGGTACAGAGTACAGAGTCTAATCAGTTGCATGTGAACCAACCCACCTGCCATAACACAAAATTCCTATGGAACAGAGTGTCTTTGGGCGCTCAACACAATATGAATTATTATGTTTTGTGTGCTTCCTCAACTTATTAAACATATAATTAATTTTGCTCTAATGGTAAAAATTAATGGAGTTTATGCGAATAGATATGCTATTTAAATAAAATTTGACTATTTCTTTGTTGTTCAAAAAGGTAAAAAAAGAATTGCTTTTTTGGCAAGGACTGTGCCTCTCACATTACAACAGTTCAAATCATTGAGGACATATTTACCTAGAGATTACCAGGTATATTTCTGTAAACGTTTTCTCTTGAAACTTTGTTTGTAAACTACTACCATTCTATATACAAGATATTTGAGGTACTAGTTAAACATTTATTATTTCTATTCTCTCTAGTGTAACCTAGACTAGAACTAGATTATTATTATGTGGTACATTGTTAGATTTAAAAGTCATAAATGAATTTATTTATAGGGTAAAGAAATTTTTATTTTTAACAAAAAATCCATAAATAGACTAAAAATTACACTTCAGAGTAATAAAAAAAAATATTTAAATTAAATATTTATGTTTAGTACCATTAATAATTAATAAATTTGGTATTTCTTTTATCAAGTCAAGGTCAAAGAAATATAAATTTCCCCTAACATAATCTTTTGATACTCCCAGGTTAGGTTTAGTGCTATGCTGAATTTAAGTCATTTGTTCATTTTATTATAATGCGTTCATGCATATGAAATGATAAAAAAAAACTTATGCTCTTTGCAATCAAGTGGTCATATCCAACACTCGTTTATTTTTAAAATCATCATCACCAGCACAGTTGTTGATGTAGGACCGTGGCCTGCTTCACCTGATACTTCCATTTAAATTAATCTCGAGTTTTCCATTTCTATTTGCTGCCATCCAGTAGATGTAATTTCTCCTTTACACCCTCAATCCATGTAACCTTTGGACAGTTGCTGAGCCTTCTGCCCTTAGATTCTTATTCAATTGGCAGCTAAGGTGGGCTAGCAGTACTTGTGATCTGTGTATGCCTAAAACATCCCAGGTTTCTGTTGATAAGTCATGTAATTTCTTTCTGAAACCAAAACCTTCAAAATAATTTTATAATTTGGAGAATGAAATCATAAGGCTTTGGATTTCTATCATGAATATTCTAAATATCATAATTTCATTATACTTTATAGTTTGTTGAGAATATTTATTTTATAGGACTCTTTTAGCCGGGGGGGGGTACCCTTACAGCCCACAGTGAAGCTGTCTTTACTAACTGCAAGTAACAGTTGTTGCATGGGTATTTTTAATTCATCAGTGCCCACCAATTTTTGAGGGCCTTCCACTATCCATGACCAGAGGAAGTGCATGATGGAAACTGAATGATCATTTTATTTTTTAAGTGTTAGTTTCTTTTCTCAATAGTACCTAAACCTTTTTATGCTGTTTTATTTTTTTAAGCTATAGCTATTAAAATTAAGTTTAAAATACATGTACGCATGAAAAAATGCTTAAAAGAATTTTTACAAATATTTTACAGATAACTTTCGTCACTGGTCAGAGTGAGGAGAGCATGAGGTTAAAGTCTGTTGTCAAACACAATCACGTGGTTGTGATGACACCAATGATACTTCAAAACAATCTAATGAGGAAAGATTTTCAATTAAGCAAATTTTCACTAATAATCTTTGATGAGTGTCACCATACAAGAAAGGATGAGCCATATAATACTCTCATGTTTTCTTACCTAAAATCAAAAATTAGAGGGAGTGAAAAAGTTAGGGCAAACCTACCTCAGGTTAAAAGTTTACTATTAATATAAGCTTAATAATCCTGATTTTTTTAAAAACTAAAATAATCTGTATTTATTTATTGCAAACATTATATCCAGTTTATTAAAGTAGGAATCAAATTGCAAATTACTACATTGTAAGTATATTATGCTATATAGTATAATATACTTAAGACTTATTTCTTTACACAACTTTGATGATTTCTGCTATTTTAATATAAATTTTACTATTTAAAAAAATACTTAATTTGTATTTATAATTATGTTTTTGATTTTTAACTCTCAAATTTGTATTATTGAGATTTATTTTAAAATGTCTGTGTTAAATCTAATTTTTTATAGATTGTTGGATTAACTGCCTCTATTGGCATTGAAAAGGCTAAATCAGTTGAGGAAGCCATTGAAAGTATTCTGAATGTGCTGGGTAATCTGGATGCTGTTAGTCTCACAACTATTAAGGAAAATCTCCAGGAGTTACAAAAAATGGTCCCTGTACCAGAAGAAAGTAATTAAAGACGTTTAATTATTTTCATTATTCTATACTAGCTAGAATTATTACATAATGTATATCTCATTTTATTATCAACTCTCTCTCTACTCTACTGGCAAAATAAGTGTTTAAAACTATTAAGTTTGCAAAATAAATAAATGAATCACCTAAAATAATTTTTTTGTATTATTTATTAGAGGTCATTCTACTTACTCAACGTGATAGTGATGAAACAATTGCTACAATCATAAAAATTATGGAGGATCTTGAACAAAATGTTGCAGATCATATTCTTAGTAAGATCTTAATTTGTTAACTTGTATTATTTCTGCAAGTTTTGAATCTAGCATATAGTTTATAGATTTCAATCATTATTATTTTTAAAGCTAACGCTAACACAAAAAATGAATTACAATATTTAAAAGAATTATCAAATAAATTTTTCAAATAAATTAATGCAACTAATAAGCAACACAAGAAATAATAAGCAGCCTCTGGTTTCAGTTGATTTGTCATTTAAGAACTCGACAGAATATAATCATAAATAATCATAATTGTGTGGAATTTGCTGCTGATAAAGAGAAAGTATCTAAAATTAAATTTAATTCTTTTAATCTTCTGACATTTTATTATCTGTAATCAAGTTATTAATAAAAAAAATACATGATTATTTACATTTGACAGATTTTCAAAATCTAATCCAAAAGACTGTCATTTTATCAAGGAGGTTGCATAAAACATTCTGATATTTCATTATTTGCTAATAATAATAAAATTTGATTTACTAAAGAATCGATTATTTTTTTCCAAAAATTAATAGCTTCTAAAATATGATTGTTAAAGTTTTAAAATTAAAATATAAAAATGCTATAAATATTCATTGCCATTTTTGGAGAAGCTTTAATCATAATAAATTTAAATATTTTTATTTTTAGATTTGAATAAAGAAAACCTAATTTCTTTGTTGACTGAAAAGCCTGTTAATAAAAAGACTCAGGATTATCTACAGTGGGCTGTAAAACTTAAACAAGAAGCAAAGACTGTACCGATCCGAAACCCTGAGAAGGAGACCAACATAGATGTCAGGTTTTTAATTATTCTATCTGAATATTTATTGGTAAGTGAAAGATTTAGTTTGAATTGTCAAAGAAACTTCATATTCATTTCATTGAAAGTGATTACTGAGAATGCAAAAAAACAATATACTTTTTTTGGATTTGCTGTATATCTTCTTTAAAGAAAGTTTACAAAATACCTGAGATTTCCTTGCCAATTATTTTATATTGATTTTGTAATAATTGTATGTATATATTGTACATATTTATTTTATTTAAGAGTGACAAATTTTAAGACTGCCCGGTTGTAACAAACTATAGTAGCTCCCCAATGAAAATCAAATTGTCATAAACCAATGCACAAAACATTTTAGAGACAAAAATTGATAGTAATGTAGTTATTTTTATTTCAGACCTACAACGTTGCCCTAGAAGCCTCTGATTTGGTGGAACTTAGAGATGTTTTAGAATATTTGGATATTTCTCTTATGCAGTTTAACATTTTAGGGTCTAGGACAAGACAAGAAATTACATTTTACCAATATTTTGAGAGTAAGTCTTTTACTTTTACTAAAATGCTTTGCAAATTCCTTCAGATTTGTATATCTTAATGTAGAAAACTAAGTTTAAAATATGATGTTTTAAAAATAAATATTGAAATATAACTAGGTAGAACTGTTTATTGATATAAATATAAGTTGGTATTGTTTCTTAGATTTAGAGATAGAAAAATTTAATTATGAAAAATTACTTCTGCTAGTAAAGGATAGCTTATGGTTACTGGAAAAGGTTTTGTAAATCATTAATTTTGCATTTTCTGTTTAAGATATTGGATTAGTTTTAAAAATATTTTTTTGTATTAAGAAAATAAAATATTGTTTTTGTAAAGTTGTATAAAGAAAATAATAATTCTCAAATAAAAAAAATTAAGTTCCACATTGTCAGCAAAATATTTTTTTAATAGTTTTATTTGAGTTCTCCACCATAGGTTTAGATCTCTCTTTCTGTGGACTCATTGTTCATCTAGAACAGGGGTAGCCAAAGTTTTTGCAAAGAGGGCTGCACTCCTCTATTACCCAAAGTAATAAATATTGAAATTAGTGAAAGTGATATTTTGTGTGTAAAATATTGAAACAATACTATCTCAATTTTTTAAAACTTTATAAATAACTTTTTTCAGCATTAAAAATTACTAAAATAGCCAAGTTATTGATTAAAAAATGTTTATTTTATACTTGCAATTAAAAAAAAGGTAGAAATATCACTAAAGCCAAAAATGTTTTTGTTAAAAATTGGGATTTAAAAACTGTCTTCGGTTATAAGTAAACTGATGCCACATTTATTTCCTTTCCAAGTGTGCAAAATTAAACAAAATTAAGGCATTGATTTTTGCCATGGGATAATATCAAAATTCGTAAATATAACAGCACATAAATTAATCGGCTTTACTTAATTAATTTCCAAGTTGGTAAACAATAAAACGTCATCCATTTTTGCCATCATACTTTGTACTCAAAACAGCACACAATTTCGGCTTTTCTTATAAATATACATGTAATGTGGTTGTTACAGAAAAAAAATCCCTCAGTCAATTAATTATTTAAGTTTAAGATACAGCTAGTTTAAAGTTAAACAATAGCCGCATTTGGCTCGCGGGTCAGACTTTGGACAACCCTGATTTAGAAATATGATTTGGATAATCAACATTGGCTGTTTTTATTTTTGTCACAGAAAATCTAATTTATGTTAAATTCAAAGAGCCTCTTAAAATAGTGGCTGGATAGCGAAGTCAGTAGTGCGCTCGCCTCACAAATCTGAGGGGCGTGGGATCGAGCCCACGCAAAGCCACAATATAAATAATACGCTAAGAAAGTCCTCCGCTGACCCCTGGAAGAGAATTGGGGCACCCAACAGGTATTAACAAGCCCCGAGTAAGCTCTAATGGAAACATTAGGGATCCCCTACGACCATTGGTCATGGGACTTACTTTTTACTTTACTCTTAAAATGTATTAAAATTGTCTTAGTTAATCAACCAAAGTCCTAAATAATGACCATGTGCCCTTTTTTATTTTCCTAGATTTAAAAAGGACTGTGGAAAATCAAGAGAGTGTTGAAAATCCTAATTTAACTATTCTAGCTGAAACGCTATTGGATAACTTGAAAGTAGAAGGCTCAAGATGCATCATTTTTGTAAGAACTAGAGCTCTGGCAGAAGCTCTGGCAGCATGGCTAAACAGGCATAAAAATTCTTTTTTGAAAAATTTGAATGCCAAAATCTTTACAGGCATAAATGCATCTGTGGAACAAGGTGGTAAGTAGCTTAAATGGTTTTCAGTTTAGAAATTAGTCTCCGCTAAACAAGAAAACTGCTAATTTCTAAGTTTTGACATAATTAACTAACTCTTTGAAAATTAATTTATAAATTTTATGTGTTTCAGGTATGTCCCCAAAGCTGCAAGAAGAAACTATTGAAAGATTTCGTACAGGTGTTACACGTGTCCTAGTGTCTACATCTGTGGCTGAAGAAGGTCTTGATATTCCTGACTGTAATCTAGTTATTAAATATAACCATGTTGGTAATGAAGTAACAACTGTTCAAACAAAAGGTGAGCCCTACTTTAACAAAAATTGTCAACAACAAAAAAATATCCTTAGAAGAAAGTCTATACAAAATTTTATCCCAACATTAAAATTTAATTCTCATCTTATGCCAACATAAAAACCAAAGCTTTCACCTACTCTCCTAATTCCCATGTAGATAGAAGGCTTAAATTCAGCAGGAAATCTCAACACAATCAAAATAGGAATCCCATGAGGAACAGGATCCAATTTGAATTTGGATCCAACTCTAAAAGTGTATAAGTTTTTTTTGCATATAATGTATTTCTAAATTACGGTCATGCAAAGTAATTAGTAGGGCTGAGCTGGTGTGCAGTTTTCTAAATTATATTTATTCGGAATATGACAATTTTTAGAAAATAACTGAGACGTCTAAGTCTGCGTAATATGAAAAACCCGTAAAAAACCAAGTTTTTTACTATAAATCCTTTATGTACGAGAAGTAACTAAAAGAATGTTCATTATAATACGCAGCGCCAGACCATCCAGAAATACAAAATTGCAGTTGTGTCGTAAAACATGTTTAATATAATGCGCACCGATCAGGAATATGTTTATAAAAAGAGTTGTCAATAAAATACGCACCTTATTGCGCGACAGAAAGGTTGTTCAATATAATACGCACCGCGACGCTCTATATAAAAAAATAGCATGATACATAGGAATAAATAAAATAATCTAAAAAATCAATAATTTAATTATGGTACATGCGATCGATCTGAAATTTTGATACATTGTTTTTATTATCGGTACAAAACTGCCTGCAAAATTTCAGCTCGCTGGCTTACGAGCAAGTGGGTTAAAAATCGATCAAAAGTTTTGGCGACAAGGGCGGGCGGTCGGGCGGGCGGCCGCAGACACCACGAGTTAATATAAAGGATTTTAAAAAAAACAGAATTGTCTTCTCATTTTCTTTAATTTTAATGTGTTTTAGTTTTAATGTGGGAGAAATGAAATCTGCACATATGAAACCAGTAACAATCGCCTGAAGGAAGTCTGAAGACTTTAAAATTTAGAAGACAAAAAACTTAATAACAATCCTTTTTGTTTGACAATGCCTTTCTAACATTTCATTTGCTAAGTTGTGTTTACCAACAAATAACTTTGTACCTTGAAATAGAGGAGCAGGTTTGTAGAATAGGGAAGGGTCTTACTGTTATTTTAATTGTGTATGATTTATATAATTTAAAAAAAGGAAGCTTACAGAGTTTTATACAGAGAGCTCTGAAAGTAAGATCCCTTATAATTTTGCATGGAAGTGGCTAACTTTTAAGTTTAGGCAACAACAAGAAATGAAACAATTAGACTTTAGAAGCAATAATTTTTAAAAAATCTTTTTGCCAGGAGCCCTATGTAAATTCTAAAAGTTACATTTTGAAAGAGTGAATGCATAATCACGGTGGTCGAGTGGCAGCGCGCTCGACTGACGTACCGATGGTCACAGGTTCGAATCCATGTGAAGGCAAGGATTTGTTCCCGGGGCCTAGGGCATCCCTGAGTCACCCAGCTCCGAATGAGTACCTAACACTAGTTAGGCGGCTGGGTAATGCGTTTAATCCTCATAGCCTGTGAACGCTGCATCACTTGCCAACAGATCATCCGTCATGGTCTGTGGACGCAATTATCTTCTGTATAGAAGGAGTGTCTGTATGGATAAGATAAGATAAGATAAATAGAAATAAATTGTTTTCTGGAATCCTATAACATATATGCATGTGACTTAATTTTAGTGACTTAACAATTTTTATTTGAATATGTCATAATTTTTGTCCCACTTATTACAGTTGATAATTTAATAACTTTTTAACTCTCTTTTTTTGTATCAGGAAGAGCAAGAAAACTTGGAGGTACTTCCATTTTACTGGCTATGGATCATATTAGGCGAAGGGAAAGTGACAATCAGACAAAAGCTAAAATAATGGAATTAGCAATAAAAAAAGTTAGTACCATGGAGGAATTGGAAATCAAGAAGTTCATTGATGAATATCAGTTAAGAGTTATAGTTGAAGCTGAAATAGAGGAGGCCAACAAAGAAAAGAGGAAGAGAGATCCTCAAGACAAACAATTTAGAATGGTCAGTAATTTTTTTATCATGAGATAAAAATAGTTGGATGAGTAATCTGCTGGCGCTTTCAACCCACTAAAATGTTATCTTTAACTAGTATTTAAAAGTTCATACATTGTGTAATTAATTTATTACTTTCAATTTTATTTTTTACAATGTTAATAAAACTAGTTTTCATACAATATTTGTTTAACTTGTGGTAAAATATTATAATTAAAAATATTTTTTTAAAATTATATATGTAAATAAAATATTTAAATACAAATGAATATAAAATATATAATTTAATATTACTTAACCTCTGAAAGACTGTGATCTAAAACCAGGAAGAAAAGAATCTGATCATCACACTCATCTTTGTTGATAATGATACTTAAATTCAAATGTTTTACGTAATGAGGTAATGAACCTCCTGGATATTACTTATAAAGGAAAAGTCACCTTGGTTTTGTACCATAATTTTATAGATTATTGAGGTATTCATTATATCTTACATCTAAAATATGATTTTACACAATCCTAAAACATTAGCAACTCAGCTTGTCAAAAGACTTTCTTGAGGAGCATCAACTTAACTGCAGTATGGTGAACTCCCTCTCTCCACCACTTAATTGCACAAAATAATATCACAAATCTAATTATTATCACTCTTAGCCCATATCTAGTTCCTATGATTCAGTCGTTTGTGAAATGCAAGACCCTTATCATACATTGTTTACATTTTAATTTCTCAAAACAATTTCTGTATATCTGAAAGGTTAGATTGAGTGTTATTTTGTTTTATAATTACCATTATAAATGATTTAATAGATTGTTTCCCTTTGGTTGGTTTAATTTTAATGCTCTAAATTTTCCTATATAATGCATTATACATTTTTTCTAGTTCAAGATTAGAAATGTTCTAACTGTTAGTTTTATCGTTCTTCAGGTTTGCTCACTGTGTCGTAAAGTTGGAATTGACAATACACAACTCAGAACAATTTATGGGAAGCACAGAGTTTCAATAGACAGGTAAATAAATAAATACTAGATACGACCCGTGGCGTAGCATACGCCACAGACTTGCTCATCATAGATAGTGCAAAGAAGGGGGGGCTGGTGAGAGAATGGACACAAACAGCAGCACGAAGTAATGAAAAAAAAGCTATTAAACGTGGAGACATGTGCACTGCCGTTGTTGATACCTGCCCCCACCCTTTACTACCATCCCTTGCCAACCATAAACTCTGATGTTCGCAAAAAAAGGGGAAAAAAAGAATGGGCAGAAACATACATTTTTAAAAATTAAAAAAATGTTCCCACTGCGGCTTGAACCCAGGACTATATGCTTGCAAGGCGGACGTGATAACCACTACACTACAAATCACATGTTATTCTGTGAAGGAACAACGCAACTTAGCTCAAGAAAAATTGTTCCCCCCCTCCCCCCCAACTTTTTTGTTTCTTTTCATCCCACTACCCTTGCCAACAGTGATTGGCCGACCCCAGCGAGGGTCATTCGTCATGCTCATTTGCATGTGCCCGTTAGGTAAAATATATATATATATATATACATGTATTAAATAATTTAAATATGCTGAATTTTTTATTTAAAAAGACAGAATTTTATTTTGAACATAAATTTAAATTTATTGAGTGATACATAATAATGTCCTGAGTTTAAAAAATCTACCAAACCTAGTTATTTATCAATTCATACTATGTCTACACATTTTATATAAATAAATAAAATATTCTTTTTTTTGCAAAGGGATTTTATTACTAGTGGTCAGTTGAAACAAGTTCAAAAGAAAGGTAAAATTATAGACGAAATAGAATTTTTGGGGCCTGTATACTGCCAGGGACAACCAGTACCAGGAAAGATCTGTGGCAATGTGTTGGGCCCCATGATCAAATATAAAAAAGTAAAATACTTTGCAATGGGAATCAAGAATTTTTCATTTTACCTTGGGAATGACACTAATTTGAAGAATTTCAAACAGTGGGATAAAGTACCTTATGTGATTGATGAACTCAGTGCTGAGGACACTTTAAGGTATGGAAAATATATAACATTAAAAAAAAATTATATTCAATTTAAAATGAAAACAACAATCTTTAGTGGTTGTTTATTTAAAATGGTTACTTTAATTTATAGTATGTTAAGATTAAGATAAGATCATTTTAGAAACAACATTGAGGATTTTTCAAATGTATTGTTTGTTAGTGATTAATTATACAAATTAAATTTTATCAGATAAATACATTGATTAATAGGAATATATGCAAAAAGCATAACTGATTCAATATAATATTTAATATTAAATGATTATTGATAATCTGAATAATCTGTATATTTTCTATTTAGTTTTTAATAACATAAACAAGAGAACTCAATAGGATAAATTTGCATTTCAATGTTCAAAAAGTTACTAATTCAAAAAGAATGAAAATTTTTTGTTCTAAATTTGAGATGAATTTATTATATTTAACTAATTTATAATTTACAAATATAAATACCTAAGGTAACTCCTACAAGCCAACCTTTTGTTTACTAGAACTTTGTACACGTTTTGAAAGATGTTTGTATGATATGGCCACATTGGCTTCTGAGCATTTGGAAAAGATATAAGATAATGTATTAAACTTATTTTCTGTCTTATTACTAATATTACTACAGCAGGCAGCAGATATAAAATTAACCAAAGGTTGCGACCATTTTTTTTCCTCTCAAATTTAAACAATCTCTGTTCATTAAAAAGATGCATCATCTTTAGATGTAAGCATGCCTAAACAAATATGGGCAAATAAGATACTATTATTTAAAATTAGATCTACAAATAATGCTAAGTTAGCTGAATTTAATAAATTTTAAAAAAGGTTTAAAAAATACTTTTTCGTTTTCTCTGTCCATTTTTTAAAGATGCTTTACTGTTATAAAATTTTTTGCAGTTAAAAAAAACAACAAAATGTTGACATTCACAGTTATAATTCAACTTAAACATGTTTTTTTTTAATGTTCTAATTTATCAACAAATTTGAATCACTAAAGTGTGCTCTATGAATTCCAGGTACATTAGCGGCACTCTTCCAGAAACATCTCATTTTGAAAATGACTCTGATCAAGAAAGCAGCAGTGATGAAGATAATACAATGACTCAAACTCAAAGACAAAGAGACGACAAGGATTTCAAATTAAAGCAATGTTCTGAGGATACTTCTGTTAAGACACTTGCCAATGTAATGCAGATGACTTCACAGGCTCCTAATTTTGGTCTGAGTGAGTTGGAAAGAAATCAAATGCTGGATCAAGATAGAACAGGACTATCAACTTATAACATACTTTTTGATCAGCCACTTGATTCTAGTTCTAATGCTTCAGAGGGTTTAGACATTCAGCTGACAATCTCTATCTCCTCACCGCAATACAGCATTCCTAGCAGTGAAGCAGAATCAAATATCAAATACTAAAAATCTTCATCATGCTTTGATATTTTTAACAAGAACATTGTCAGGATTTGTCTTGATCATCTATTATTATTATAGCTATATATTGATTTCATGTCATTACACAACTTTGTTAAAGTTGTATTTTACACTAAGTGAAAATAACTCCAGAGAGCTTATATTATTGTTTTATATTTATATATTGAACTAATGTGCACTTAGAAAAACATATTAGAAATATAATGGAACAGTAACACATTTTAAAAAAATATTTATATTTAATCATTGTTAAGATGCATTTAAAAAACAAGTAATTTAAGTGTAATCATAATTTATTTGTAAAAAAAAAGTGATAATATATGCTATTGTTTTACTCACGAAGAGTCAACTGTTGAATAAAATATATATATGATATTTAAGAATATGATTAGATGTAGCAGAGTGCCCCAGAAACATATGGTATTTACAGTTAAATAAGATACTTCGAAACTTAAGGTATTTACAGTATAACACGTGCTGTTTGACTTAGACAATCTCCCTGTCCCACACCATTGTTGGGTGGTCAGAGACTCTATTTAGCCTAGATTTAATTAAAGTATTCTGAGCCAACCAGTTAAACACTGTCAGTGGAAATCCCTGTGGAAATCACCTGGGCCTAGAAAGTATTAAGTTAGGTGGTTGGCCATTCATAGTCAGGAGTCAGGCATAAGGTGAGGGAGTCGATAGAGTTGATTGTAAAGGGACTCGTAGAAAAGAATGATTAGGAGACAATTGACTTTTTATGGCCAGAAAGAGTGATTTATTTATTAGAGAAGCTTGTAAGGCAAGTCACGGTAAACCCAAAGGCAAGTCACGGTAAACCAAGGGAAAGAGTAGTGGGAAATTAGGGTCGAGGGTTAATCAGAGAATTAATCAAACGGTAACACACTAGAATCAAACACCTAATTTTATCTTTTAAGGGTAGAACTTTGCAGGACTGATGAGAGAAAGAGAGAGAGAGAGTGCGGTCCAAGATACTAGTAGTGTGAGCTAGTGGGGCAAAGGCTTATGTAGTTAGGTCTGTACACTGCTTTTCCTGTTAACAGTTCAATTAGAGTTATACTGTTATACGATACTAACTGTGTCAACATGAGTGCGACTGAAATTATTAAACAAATAAACTTTACAAACAATAGTCCTCACAACCTGTGTTTTATCACTGTTAAATTAGATAAGTATTGTGTGCTGTTTCTACCATTCAGCTACATAGGTAGCCTACATAGCTAAAAAGTTAATCAGGTCATTTACACTGTGTCTTGTGAGTCTCAAAACCCAGGTAATAAAATCTAAAGATTCAGGAGTCCAGCACTGATGACTTCTACAATAATATAGTAGGACTATATATTATATTTCATGCTCTGCTATCCTAATGGAAAATTTTTTTAGTCTTTATGAAAAGAATAGTAAAGAGCTTCTTAAGTTAAAAGAAAATTTATTATTATTTAAATTTTACCTCTACATACTTCCATGAATTCATATATAGTGCAGACCAAGTCATGGACTTTGAAGAGTTTCTTACTTTAACTTTTTGAAGTTGAAGGAAATATACATTTTTCACTGACATAAAAACAAAAACACTCACCAAAAGATGAAATAAAAAGTCCTATTCAGCAATGAATTTCAAAACATCAAACTTTTAAAATTCAATATCAGCTGCACTTACACTACATCTAAGCCTTGGTACTTCTTTTTAAAAAAGTTCCTCTTTAGATTTTTCATCTTAGAAAGAGGTTCAACTTGGAAAAAAAAATTAAAATACCAATACTGTAACTAAATTAACTAATGTTCACTTGCTGATACTAGACTCTTGAGTTGAACAGCCCAAAACATATCTGCTACAAATACAAATAGCAAACAAATCCTACACCACTCCAAAACCCACTCCCTGTGTCTCGATCACAAGACCCGCTGGCAACATCAGGCACACTGTATAACATTGTATGGCCCACGAAGTCTGAGAGAGAAATATAAAATTTTTGTAGACATATTTTTAAAATCTCTTCTCAGTTTAGTTGTACGTGAGAGGGTGCTTGCTTTCATTAGATTAATTGAACATACTTTAAATTTTACCTGTACAGATATCAATCAAAAGTCTGTCGGTAAATTACAATCTTTTTAAAATAAAATCTAGCTGTTAAAATAGTGGATTGAAGTTTGATTTTGAAAAGAGAACCTTTCAAATTGTTTTTACTTTTATAGACAGCAAACCTATGTGTCTAATTTATGGAAATAATGTTTTTGTGATCAAGGAATATGACACTTTTTAAATATGGCATCAAAGATTTGTGGTAAAAAAGGAGGATATAGGTAAACTTATTACTGAATCACACATCAAAAGTGGCTGTGCGGTAAAGTCCTCAACATTGAAGGTTGTCATGAGCACTGTATCACATGCAGAGCAAAGGAAAAAACTCCACAGATATTTGGGATGAAAAAAGTAGAATGTTAGATATCCAATCTCTCTGACATAACTCCTCATCTCAGTAAAATGAACCAGCAGCTCTTGAAAGGTGGAAACTGCACTTATAAATTTGCAGATGAATGCAAATGGAGCTGCAGTTTAAAGGTAGTAAAGGAACATTAAAGACAAAGTACAACACTGTGGAACCTGAACAGCTCATTCATTTCAGTTTTGAAGAGATGCCCCGATTTAGTCAACATGAACGGTTAGTGCAACAAAAACTCTAGCCTGTGCTCTTGTTCTAGCTCGAATTGATTATTGCAATTCACTTCTGTCAGATGCTCCAAAACAATGCATTGAAAAACTACAGAAAGTTCAAAATTCAGCTGCCAGACTAGTTCTTAAGGCAAAAAAAAACATGACCATGTTACTCCGCTACTTTACTCACTTCATTGGCTACCTATACAAGCCGGAATTGATTACAAACTGGCCGTTCTCTGTCACAACTTCTTTTCTGACTCATGCCCTTCCTATCTTACTGAACTTCTGTCGGTTTACTCACCCACTCGTCAGCTACGCTCTTCTGAAGACACACGCATTCTCTCTGTTCCTAAGACACACACACTAAAACATTTGGTGAAAGGTCTTTATCTTTTTGTTCTGCCAAACAATGGAGTTCTCTACCATTACACATCCGTAGTATTCCAACTACTAAGTCATTCAAGACTGCACTTAAGACACATCTTTTCAACAACAACAAAAATCAAAATTAAAGAAACAACATTTCTTTTAATGATTAACGTAGCTCGTGTGTAATGAACGTATTGTCATTTATGTGGTTGTTATATGAATGTTTATTTAATACTTATATGTATGTTACTATCTTCATGTAAAGTGATGTGAGCCCAGTTCCTTACTGGGTTACAGCGCTATATAAATTATCCATTTATTATTATTATTATAAGAACTGGGTAAGATTTAGACTTGATAAGGACCTAAGGTATTTGAGATATGAGGCCCTTTATATAAATATATGTCCCGATTCCCGATATTCGATTTCAGTGCCAAATATGATTTTCGGATACCTTGAGGGTTAAAAAAAATACAGTTATTAAGAATACATATTCATATAGACTAATATAGATAGCGAAATAATAAATCCTTTTAACTTAATATCACTTTCATTCACAATAAACTAAAAAATAAAAACTATGGTAAAAAGAGGCAAAAGATCTTTTTAAAAGCCCAATTTACAAATGAAGGCTCATTAGCTAATCTCTTGAAACCTGTTTCAGGATATGTTTGGCATAAAGCACTAACTCCTTCACGAATCTCTTCTTATGTAGCTTCATTTTTTAAGAATTAAAACTTGTTTGCAGCATTCAGTTTCAGCATCATTGTATACCGATTGCCGATGCCTTTTGTGCCAGACTTGAATCTAATGTATCCATGAAAGGTATAGTGTTATTAGGTATCCATTTGGAGCTGGCCCAGCTGCTGGGTGGTCTCTATTACTTGATAGTTATGATGGAATAATATCTGCATTGCATCAGCTGCATATTGATATTGATACTACAGAGAAAATTAAAACAAATAAAGCCATACAAATTTTGAATAAAATGGAGGAGTTTGAATTTATGGTAATTTTATAGTTTTGGAGTCACTTGCTGGATGAATTTCACTAGACCAGCCAATCACTACAAGGCCCCCAA
Source organism: Ampullaceana balthica (assembly GCA_944989445.1). Classification (NCBI taxonomy): domain Eukaryota; kingdom Metazoa; phylum Mollusca; class Gastropoda; family Lymnaeidae; genus Ampullaceana; species Ampullaceana balthica. Next base: position 311,576 of record CALYLW010000638.1, read on the forward strand.
ATTAGTTTAGATGTATGATTGTAGGAAATTGTTTGCTTTACTTTCGGATTTTGTTAAAGGCGGTTGGGCTGGGTAATGCGTAATGGCAGTAATGCGTGGAAGGGAACCCTCATAGTGAATGACTCATACTCATAGCCGTGGCCTGTGAACGCTGCATCACTTGCCAAAGGACGGCATGGTCTGTGGACGCAATAATCTTCTGTATAGAAGGAGCGTCTGTATAGATAAGACAAGATGGAAAGCACATTCAATAGCCACAAAACTATCAAGCATTACATAACAAATTGTCGGGACGGAATTCTCGGGGCACAAATTAACTTGAAGGTGGCTATTAACTTGTGTTTTTTCGGGGAATTTCCGATCATAATAAAACAACAATGACACTCAAAAAACTTTTTCGTTTTAATTGAAAGTGAAACGAGTTGGAATAACAAAAACAAGCATCATCCAAGAAAGTGCCATGGGGTTAGTTTTCAAAGGACAACTATGCAAATGCAATACAGAGTCAGAGACTAACTCTAAGTCATCATAAATTAACTTGGCGCAAGAGTTAATTTCGTTATTTATTAAAAGTCACAGTACAGGTAATAATATTAATATTACTATTATTGACTACATGTATTACTATTGATTGGCATTGGCATTGGCCGCTTTGCGGCTTTACTTTGAGTTTGACTTTGACAGGCTTAACTGATTAACTGTACTGATGTATTGAACAGGACTTTTCGTAATGTACCACATTGTCCACATCAACACTCTTATTTTATTTCAAAATTGCGAATGACTGGTTTCATTAGTCATTAGTATTAGCTATTGACGTATATTTATCTATTGACATTGAGAAAGTTCTTTTAATCAATCACAATGTCTCTATTATTATATAAGGGGCAGGGGCCATCCATAAAGTACGTCACGCTCCAGAGGGGGAGGGGGTGTAAGAAAGTGTGACAGGGGGTGAGGGGGTGGTCCAGCCATGTGTGACGTCACTGTGTTTCATATTAAATTTTAATTATTTTTTCTTAATAAAAAAATATTTTTTTATAGAAAGTGTGACGTACTTTTGTGGGAGGTCCGAGGTTTGTGACAGAGGGGAGTTACAAATGGTCAAAAACAGCGTGACGTACTTTATGGGCGACCCCTAAAGGCTATATTTATCATTCATAAGCCAAATTAAAACTAAGAGTAATAGAAAATTGTGACAAAACCACCAAGTCATATGTCTATCTTTTGTAAATTGTAGAAGTTGAGTTGTTTTTAAAATAAATTTATTATTACATATGTGTTTGAATTATAAAATTCAATTATGTCAACGTGTGCACAAAATGGGCAACAATAAAGTTATTGGCATTAAGTTTCTTAAGAATTTCTAAATTCTAAATACATGTACATGTACATGTAATTTCAGAAAGCTATATAAATAAGCGGTAACCAGACAAAACGACAAGGTGACAAAACGACAAGTGAGAACACGACAAAGTGATAAAATGACAAGTAACAAAACGACAAGGTGACAAAAATAGTTCAAAATGGGACAACGAAAAAAACAAGGCCCATGATTTTGACTGAAAAGTGTTTTTAGTTTTGGCTGCTGAGCTATTGAGTCTGACACCCTTAGTCTATGTTCAAAGTGACATAGTCACGGGGACTTCATTAAGGGGTTCTAAAGTTATCTACGTTGTTTCTATGAGACCTTGTAGTTTTGTCACCTTGTCATTTTGTCTTTTGTCACTTGTCGTTATGTCATGGAACCATAAATAAGCATGACCCCATGACCTATCGGCATTGAGTGGTCACTGGTTTATAATTTATGGTCAGTTTGTTAACTTTGTCGCATTTTAAATTTCTTCCTCACTTTTCTCACCAACTTTTTATTTTTATTATTAAATGCACACAATTTTCAAGAGAATTCACTAACAATAAAATTTACAAAACAATGAACAAAACATGTTCATGATTAAATAAAAATCAATACATTTCTTTGTCTTTATATCTTTTAATTATCTGTAATTTTCTGGTGGGCTTTATAACAGAGGCGTCACTAGGGTTGGTGTCACCCTGGGCGGTAGCTCATGGTGTCACCCCCTCACGACTTAACCCAAAGAACTCATCCAAGTCTTCCAGTGCCAAATAATGGGAACATACAGAATTTTACATTTTGGTGTCACCCCCCGGATGGTGTCACCCGGGTTGGCCCGCCCCCACCGCACCCCCCTAGTGACTCCACTGCTTTATAATTCACTATAGTGAGAATAGTACACAAACTGTGTCAACAGCACATGAAATTGCAATTTTGCATTAAGAACGCTGATGTGGTACATTACAGGACATGTTTTATAAAGTTTTTAGTACCCCACATGCGTAGCAATGACAATAAAAAAATGTTTATTGAAGGGCTTTTGAATTTTTAAAAACATTTTGTTTTTCAATCTGTTGCATACACAATAAATCAGAAGATTTTCAACGTATATGAGCAGGCCAGCCAACATTCACATACATTCATACCAACATTCACATACATTCCTACTTCACTACTTCATACATTCATACTAGAATAGTAGACTGCAAGTGAAAATGATGTATTTTCCAAATAAAGACCTTAAGGGAAGAAAGGGCCATGTGACATTAGTTTAGTTTTGAGATATTCAAGTTTTAAATTTAAAAACTATACAGATGTATCATTAATTAACTACATGTAAATGCATTAAAATTTTTCAGATGGTCAGAGACGTTATTTTTTTCATAAAACCTTATCCAGAACATCTATTTTTGTTCCTCTATCAAATAGAGGGGATAACTAAATGGATTAGGAAATAAATATGTCTAACAGTCTACTGCCATTTAGGCTGATGTTTTGATATTTCTAAAAATTTTAATAATTAACAACTTTTTAAAACATGCCTGGTGATTGCAATATATCTCATTCCCTCATTGGATCCCATTCTTCTGCTACTCCTTCAATTCACCCTGGGTCCCATTACTGATTACTGGTGATTACCATTCCTGGTATAACTTTTCCTCGCACCACTGCCCCACATTAGTGATAGTAGAGGTTATGGTTTTAATTAATTTTAGTGATTTAATATTGATAATTATCAAACACATTTTTACTAAGATTTCCCAGATTTATATCCATTATGATCCATCATGCCATATCCATCCATCCATGAAATACTTTTAGTTATCTTTGAAATTATTTTTATATGGCTTTATTTATACAAGAAAAATATGACATTATGGGCACTATGGGCCCAATCCCCAAACAGAATATTTTATTAAGTTTATGGTTAATAAAATATTTTGTTTGGGGCCAGAAGCTCATATTGGCATTTTTCTCTTTACATGCATTACAATAAATTACATGAAATATTTAATTTCAAGCAATAAATATATCCTGGTTGATTGGATCTAGACTCTAGACCATCTGAAAAAGTTTGCTAAACCTCTCAAATTTTTTCTAGATAATGAAAAAAATTTTTTTTCCAAGTTTTATTCATCATCATCTTTATCATCGCCTGTCATCCCATCTGGGGCATAGGCCACAAACAAAGGCTCCCCAGGCATCCCGGTTCTGCGTCAATCTCTCTAACTTGCCACAGTTGTGCCCACTCTTTTTGTTGTCTGCCTCCAGTTCCCTTCCAGGTCATTTTGGTTCGACTTCTTTTTCTCTTGTCTTGGGGGTTCCAAGTGAGGGTCGTCTTGCAATGCTGGATGTAGGCTTTCTGAGGGTGTGGCCAATCTGCGCTGGCATATTAGCTCTTCCACTGGCTCTTGTTGTGTGTATTGCCAGAGGTCCTCGTTGGTGATGACGTTGGGCCAGCGGATTCTGAAAACTGTTTGGAGACAAGTTTTATTAAGTTCCATCAATACTTGAAAAATTGTTGAACAAACACATTTAAATTTTATGAACAATTCATGATTTTTAATTTTAATTCCCTAAAGTTACTTTTGATAAAGATTATCAAAATTTTGTGCCAAGTTTGGTCTAGATCCAATCTTAACTTGGTGCTAAGGCCTGGGAAATTACTCTCTGTTTTTCTCTCTTTCTCTCTTCATGTACGGTTATACTTGTAACAAAGACCGGCTTATTTAACAGTCAAAATATTGATTTATTTTAAAAATATTTAATAACTATTCCAATGACCGTTTGAGGCTATACCTTTAATATGACTTGATTCAGCCTTTTTAAACTATTTCATTTCTAAATAAATTAAAAATTTCCCCAACATTCTAACTTATGCAATATCCTTAATACTTAATTAATCATTAATATCTTTATATGTGTTTAAACTTGTGCTAATATTTATTTTTAAAAATAGGGATTGGCCTCACATTAGGCCTACAAACAAATTAAGTATGGCATCTGATGAACTTTTAGATCAGTTTATGGGTGTTTTATTGTAAGATTTACTGCTCTATTAAATGTATTTCAACAGAAATCAAAATAATAATTAAGGTTTAAAAATAATAATTTTGTAGTATACTTTTTTCAGGTTCTCCCCTACCTAGATATCCATCCATATTAGCTGATTTTAAAAGCATTAACATCAAATTGGCCAACATCAAGGCATGAGTGGTATCTTCCTCTTTAAAAGTTGTTGACATAACTTTCCTATGGCTTGTGCCTTTAAACTTTAAAGTAGGGCTGCGGAAATTATCGATTAATTTGTCAATTAATCGTTAAAAATTGTATCGATTAAATATCGTTTAAAATAATTTTAATCGATAAAAATTTGATTAAAATTTAAGAAAATATTTATAATATTTGTAAAAAAATTTTAGTAATAAATAATAATTTATATATATATTTTTATGTACAAACATCTCCCGCGTAATATTAAAATTTATTTTATTAATCTATGTTGACCGGCAGACGCAGACGTCAACTATAAAATGGCTGACAGCCAGAGCCCTATTTACACCATTTTGGGCCCCCAGGCAAAGAAATAGTGTTGGGCCCTTCCCCCGCAGGAATAAAAAATGAATATACATAATATATATAAATAAACATATTCCCATGGGGCCCATATGCTCGTGGGCCCCCGGGCAAATGCCCAACGGGCCTATGCATTAAGACGGCCCTGCTGACAGCATCAGCGCTGTTAAATTTTAACATAACTAGAAAGTTGAGCAAATATGTTGTTTTTAAGCTAACTGCGGATGGCAAAGTCGAAGATGGTGAAAACTTTAACTGTGTCCACTGCCATAAACAATTCTCTTTTAAAGGATCAAATACATCGCTGACATACCACCCTCCGCACAAATCAAGTATCAACACATTGTCATGAAATTTAGTTCAAAATATTCTTAATTTTCAATGTCCGTGAGAAATGTTCAGTTTAATGACGTCATAAATTTATATTTTTGGTTTTAATCGAAATTATTTATTAATTAATCGATAATTTTTCAAAAGTTACGATTAAATTTAAATTAATCGATAACAGCCCTACTTTAAAGTGATACAACAGTCAATATTTGTGTTTAACTTTTTTTACAAATGAGAGATACAAACCCGTAAAAACTAAGTTTTTGACTATAAATCCCTTATATATGAGACATAACTAACGGTATTGATTATGTTCAAACGCGACAAACATTTATAGACTGAATCTGTCTTAACTCCCCTTTGGGTGGGGGGGGGAGGGGAAAGGTCTGGTCACCGATCGCTGGACCGAGGTCAGCGTGACACGCAAAATGTAAACAAAAGCACGCCGGTACACCTGGTTAAAACACGAGATGTGTTCACCTGTGGCTGGCGTGAAGTCAATTGACCCGTAAAATGTAAACAATAGCGACCGCTACATATAGTTTTATATAGATAAACTAAAAATGCATTAATTTAATTACGATACGTTCGATCGATTTGAAATTTTGATACGATGCATTGTTAGGTGAGACGGGTCCATGTGCCAAATTTCAGCTCGATCGGATCACGAGAAGTGGGTCATTTTTTACTTTTCTTTTTCCAACCGACGTACGAAGAGATGACGACAGACAAGATTTCGAAGTTAATATAAGGGATTTAATAATATTACATTGTACATTCATTATGCTGTCTAACACACTTAAAATATAAAAATAACTTTCTTTTGTATGTATTTGAAAAAGGATCAGATTTAGCTGTTAAATAACACTCATTTCATTTCAGGAGACTGGGAAAAACTATCTTTAACAGAGGAAGAAGTTCATTTACCAATTTGGGAATACATTATTAAAAATAATGTTGTGGACACTGAAAACATCACTGTCATTGATGGGGAAAAACAAAATACGTTAGAAGATTACTTGGAAGAAAATGACCTGTATGAATTATTCTCTGATGATGATCTAACTACATCAGAAAATGTTATGACAGGAGGTATTTTTCCAAGTAAACTAGTAACTAATTAATTATTACCATTCTTTCTCTAAACGCAAAGCAACATTTAATATGATGCATGGAAGATTCACCTTTTAAAATAAAAATAAAATACATTTACCTTTTAAACTAAAATAATAACAGATTTAGAATATCAAATAAAAAGTAAACCATTAAAGAAAGTCTTATTTTCAGATTATTAAATATTTATTTTGATGAAATATTATTATTTTGAAATCACAATCTAAAAGCCAAATGTGTTAGCGGTGTGTCATCTCTTGAGCTAAGAAATTATCAGAAAGAGCTGGCTGAGAAAGCTCTTGAAGGCCACAACACCATCATTTGTGCACCAACCGGATCAGGTAAAACAAGAGTGGCAACATACATCATTTTTGAGCATCTGAAAACTACAGGTCAGTTTTAATTTTTCATTCAGCTATGGGAAAAATTTGAAATTACTAATAATGCCATAGGAACCTATTTCATTAATATGAATAAATATTTTGTAAAGCCATAACACCCTTATGTTTTTATTTATTTTATGTAAAAGAAATATTTTATTTACATTGAAGATTGGGGATAGAGAATGTGTAGGGTAATAAAAGAATAAGCACAGAGAGAAATCAAAAGAATTAGTCACAGTAAAGACAAGGGAGATTGGAGTGAGAGAAGTTATAAATAAAAACATGGCAGTGTATTAATATTATATATCTATTTATTTTCACTGAATCATGTTAGAAATAAATATTTGAATTCAAATAAGTAAATATTTTATTTATAAATACATGTATATATTGTTTAAATTCATAAGTTTTATATATGTATTAGATATTTGCCTCTTAGGGAAAAAAAAGGTAGCTTTTCTTGCAAGAACTGTATCACTAGCTATTCAGCAATACAAGGCCCTTTGCAAGTATCAACCTCAAAAATATAAGGTAAACATGATACTTTTATCCTAATTTTGACTAAAATATCTTAACTCTTCTTTATTGTAGACATCTAATCTGGTTAAAATTTATTAAAATAACTACCTATTCTTTCTGCTGTAGTTTATGCCCTTGAGTAATAATTGGAAAAGAGGCCATTATTAGAAGGCCCACCATTTAGCTTCTAAGGCAATGAAGTTAATTAATAGCAACCACATGTTGAAGCTGAGTCAATGCTTGGCACTTGGTGTTCACATCTTCAGTTCTTCATTAGCTTTATTTTTTTTATGATAAATGTTTTTGCTTTTGTAAATCTTCTGCCTTGAATGGTAATTTTATTGGTGGTCTGTAACCCCTTTTTCCAGGCTAATGCTGATGTTAATTGTACTTTTTTTTTAATTAGTAGAAGCCAAGAAGACAAAATAACATGTTCATAACATTTGTGTTTGTTTTTGTGTGCTTAGATTTCATGTGTGACTGGACAAAGTAAAGAGAGCATGAGTTTAAAGATGTTGCTAAAATACTATGATGTCATTGTTATGACACCCATGATCCTTGTCAATAACATTGAAAACAAGGGACTGCACTTGGACAAGTTTTCTTTGATGGTCCTTGATGAGTGTCACCATACACGAAAAGGAGAACCCTACAATTTATTGATGCTAACTTATCTCAAACTTAAATACAGGAAAAATGAGAGGTCTCACCTACACTTGCCACAGGTATTTTTGCTGATTTTCTTTTTAAATAAGAAAAAAACCAATCAAAATCTCAAGAATTTTCTATCCTTTTTTTCAATAATATACTATACAGTGGTACCTCAAGATACGAAATTAATCCGTTCCGGGGTGGCTTTTGTATCTTGGATTTTTTCGTATCTCGAACAAAGTTTTACATGTAAAATACCCAATCCGTTCCACGCCGCACAGAAACAACACAAAAAATTGAAAATATGGAAAACTATAGAAAAACAAAGTAGGATTCTTCAATCCTTAAAAGAACAAATTATAAATAAAATAAACAATAGTAAAACAATGAAAACAGAATAAAATTAATGAAAATAATATGTAAACAAATGTGAACCCTTACCTTTCGAGTGAGGCGAAGTGTTGGAGAAGGTGATAAGGGAGGAGAATGGGTTGCAGAAAACATTAGGGCATTACATACGAAACACTTAACTTTATGAAAATAATACGCTATGTAAACACTTACAATTAGTACAACTGTACACTAAACAAACGTAAATTAAACTTATGTAAAATTTTAATTTGCATTTTAAAAAAAATTTTAAAACTTTTTGTTGTGCGCTTTCTAATTTTCTGTTTCACCTTACATTTTCTTTGCCTCACTTCCACCAACATCTTCGCATACATCTTCGTCTCTTAACAAAATATTGATCCAAGGAAGCTTGTTTTTGCCTGCTTTTTACAATTTTTCTGAAACAAGTCAGGCAAATGTCATTTAACTGCACAACAACACGACCTGTTTGAACCTTTTCGTTCACGTCATGCCCACTGTTATCAGCTGCGCATTTTTTGTATCTTCGATTTTTTTTCCTATCTTGGAACAAAAATTCTCCGAGTGGCCTTTTGTATCTTGGATTTTTCTTTTCTGGAAGCATTCGTATCTTGAGGTACCACTGTACCTTTAGTAAAATCACTTTAGAACATAACGTTCCAACCATTTTTGAGTTGTGGGCACATTTTAATAAAACAAGTGATATGCTACCATATTAGGATGCAAAGAGACTTACAGCACTATTGTAAGGTAAAACACATAAAAAATTAAAACTTTACCAATATTTTGAAATTCTTAAAATTTTAAAACTCTTTTAAGATGCAGATTAATGATGAAAATGTCTTTAATATTTATTTTTCGTGTGTGTGAAATGCCACAGAAAACTTTTTTGTCTCCCCATTCGTATCACCAACAGTGGTTGAGAATCAGGGCTTAGATAATTTTTCTGTTTAAAATGTCAACATTTTTATATATATAATGTATGTGATTCATAAATTCATATTGGTAGGAACATTTGTAAGAGATTAACAAACAATTCTATTTCCTTTCTGTTTTTTTTTATAACAGATTGTTGGCCTTACTGCCTCTATTGGTATAGAGAAAAGCTCCGTAGAGGATGAAGCAGTAAAAAGTATTATAGGCATTATGGGAAACCTGGACACTCCATATCTTCAGACTGTTTGTATTCATAAGGATGAACTGATGGCTATTGTGCCTAAACCAGATGAATGTAGGAACATTATTTTAAAGTATTTTCTTGAAAATAAAAGTTAATTTATAACTACTATTATGATTAGTATATATGTACTGAAAAATTTATAACATTTATTTTTGGAGAGAAAAAAACGACTTAATTTAACACCCACAAAAATGGATTATTAGGAATGGCCAACTTTGAAATTTCCAGCAAAACAATACTACGAATGAATAAAAATGATAACATGGATAGATATTTATTGATTACTTTCGAAGTTGTGTACCATTTTGAAAGTTTAAATTTGTAATTTAAAAAATTAATTAATTTCAACACTATTGGAAAATTAATTTTTAAAAGTATTTAATAAATACCCTGGAAGGCTAATAATTTTTTTTAATTTTTTTTACTTCAGCAATACAGGAACTTTCTGAGTTTGCACAACAGGATTTTTTTACACAAGTTGTTAATGTCATGACAAAACTTGAGAAACATGCTATAGAATATGCTAAAGGTTAGTTAGTAACCTTCAAGGGCTTTCAGTCATCATTAACAAAGTTTTTAATAATTTTATTTTGCTTATTTACAGTAATTATTTACATAGAAAGGTTTGACATTCTTTCAAGAGATGATCCAATTATTTGTAACTGAAACAAAGGCAAACTTCCATATTGTCTTCTTTAGAGTTATCGGATGATGAAGTCAGTGAGTTAGTCAGCAACATACCTGTGACCAAATATCTCCAAGTGTATGGACAGTGGGCAGTTAAACTAAAGGAGGCTGTACGGAATGTTCCCATGGACGAAAACAGTTTTCTAGCAGGACGATACATAATCATTATATCAGAGTATCTTCTGGTAAAGGAAAAAATAAGACATTTTTGTTCAATATTAACTTAAAATATTTTTAAAAAAATCTAATTTCAAGTAAATGAATTTATCATGGTACAATAAACATTTTTTATTTAATTCTTTCATTTATTAGGCCTACAATTTTGCTCTGGATATGAATGATCTTGTTGAACCTAAAGACATTCTTAAATTTTTGAGCAAGCGATTTAGGAAATTTTTAATGAAAGAAAACAAAACAAAAGAAGAAACTCTCTATTTGGACTACTTTGAAGGTGGGCTACTTGTATTGAAATAATCTTGTTAAAAATAAAAATTTCCATTTACTTTATTGTTAAAAGGTTAAGCATATCTGATTTGTGTTTTTAGTCTATATTTCTGTTATTAAAATTTAATTGTATGTATGTTAAAAACAGACAAACAAGAAAATATAGTCTGACTGTTAGAGTAAAATGTATGTGGTCATTACCAATTTTTTTTCAGCTTCTCATTTAATAAAACATTTATTTTATGTAAGCATTTTAACATAATTTTTAAAACTTTTATGGGCTTTTAATAACTATTTCAAAACATTAATAATGACTATAGGAATTAAAAGAATAAAAAGTCTAATCATCCATCAGTATTTTTTATGCAGTATCTTTTTTTTTAATCAACCATGTCATGACTTGTAAATCAATTATCAATTTTAATTAGTTAATACCATCATTATCATTAACTATTGAACAAGTAGATGAAATTTAATCTTTCTCACGTCTTTCTATATTTGTATCTAGAACTACAAAACTTTGTCTCATGCATGGAGGAAAAAAGAAATCCCAATTTGATCAAATTAGCTAAAACAATAATAGAAAATCTGGTAAATAAAGGAGATGAGTCAAGATGTATTATCTTTGTGAAGACAAGGGCCTTAGCAGTAGCACTAAAATCATGGTTCAAAAGATGTGATAATCCTTCTATAAAGAACCTAAATGCCAAAATCTTTACTGGAACTAATGTTACAGAAGAGGAAGGAGGTATTAAATAGTTATCACTTATTTTTTTCCTTGATTTAAGTTTAACTTTAGTAATTAATGCCGGATTTTAAAGATATTGCATAAAAATATATTTGTTTAATTAAGTTACTTTTGAGGAATACCTAAAAGTTAATGTTATTGAAATAATATTTTTTTCTACTATTAAATTTCTTTCATAGTCTTATGCAAAATCCGCCAATTTATATAATCTCTAGGAATGACACAAGCTAAGCAGGAAGAAATAAATGATCAATTTAACAATGGAATAGTCAAAGTTTTAGTAGCTACATCTGTTGCTGAAGAAGGTCTTGACTTTCCAAACTGCAACCTAGTTATTAAATACAATCATGTTGGAAATGAAGTTACAACTGTGCAGACAAGAGGTGAGGGGTCAACCTTTAAAATCCATAGTCATTAACTTCATTCTTTAATTTTTTTTATAAGATAAAATTTATGTGTAATATGATTTGTTTTTTAACATAAATGTTGGATTTAATTTTTTTTTATATGGTACATGAAAATGTAATGATTTTACAGATTGAGGTGTAAATACATATTCTCAAATAAATTCTGTTCAATTTTTAATAGCTTTTCAGGCCCTATTTTTGATGGTGATATGTATTCAATATTTTTCATTTTTAAATCATCCAGACTAAATGATATGATCTACATGTATCATAATTCCCCCACCCCAATTTCTACCACTTAACACCATAATTAGCAGTGGCGTAGCTAGAGGCACACATTTAGGGGCGGCATTTTTGGGCATTTGAAAAGTGCAACCTATTCCGACAATCACCCTTTTTCTTTTGAAGGGGGAAAACCAAGGTGAAACAAAAATATACGATATTTCTAGTCCTAATTAACGGATTCCCACAACATTTGTTTGATTACATAGTGGATGTGTGCATGTTATAAGTAACGCAAAACCGTTCAAAAATTTTAAATCACTCAAAAAGGTATCGATTTGTTTGGAAATTTAAGCGGTATACGGTACGACCAGATTACGCTTTTAGATGAAAACTACACAAAAACACATCACCGCTGGGCACAATAATGTGCTATTAATATCGCCACGATGTTTTTTGCGTGGAATTTCGACATTCACAGAAAGATGCGCGAACAAGTACTTACACCTCATGGTGGTTCAAATATTGTGTTGAACTTGCAAGTAGTAGTTTATATTACTGTTTGAGTTTTCAGAAAATTATTATAGGGTACATTATTAAAACTTAAATTTATTTTGATTTTATTGCATTAAAGTAACACAAATAATTTGTGTTTTTCATTAAAATGGGGTTATTCAATAAAAAATGGTACGCCTATGCAATTAAAGTAATGTGTAAATAATTTGAATTCGTATGTTTTATGGAAAATTATTAAAAGATTTATGGCAAGAACATGAAAATATTCAAATTTCTCAGTTAATAAACACCACAACCGGCATAAATAATTTCGAAAAAGACATAAAATTTAATTGACATCTGAAGAATTAACTAGTAAAACGAGATAAGATGCTTAAATTTTACTCAATTCAATGCAATCTTTTTATTTTCTATGTTATCTCAATTTATGGGAATCCGTCATTTTTTAAATTAATGGAAACCAATTGCATTTAACAAAGATTTTGTGCTAATACAAAATGCTGTATTATATCAGTCAAAAATTTGTGAAGACTTAAAGATATCAACTGAACGCTGAGTTAGAAGGAGAAAAAAATATGAGTGGGGAAAATTAAGAAGACGTGGTTCTATCTTTAGAACGAGAAGTACATTAGGAAATGTTTTTATCAATGGATAGAATTATAACAGAAAATAAAAGAACGCTTTGATGAGTTGCAAGTCCTTGCAAGAAAATATTCGTATTTAGGGCTGTTAACGATTAGTTTAAATTTAATCGTTAACTTTTGAAAAAATTAACGATTAACTAATCGTTAATTTCGATTAAAGCCAAAAATTGAAATTTATGGTGTCATAGGTAACATTTATTAAACGTACTTGTCGAAAATCAAAATAACACTGGAATGTCTTCTTTGAATGAAATCTTTTAACCAACAACGCAAACAGACAAGTGTATTGACATTATTTGGTTCAAGTGATGAGCGGGCCTTATTGACAATATAACCATCCGAGCCGAACAATCTTTCACATAGCTTTAGATTGTCTCAGCTAAATTTCTGATACTTGTATTTATAGGTATATCATCTTATGCAGCCTCTTTAATTACTGCTTATATAAATACGGCATGCAATGGTAAACATGTTCCCCACCTTTACTTCATTTCAATTACAATGTACAATTATTTATTCATGCTTATTAATTTGTAAAAACCATCATATAATCGACTAATTTGCCGTCCATAAATGACGTCAAGCTATTTTGGCTGATTTTTCACCCCCTCCGCCCTCGTCACACGTCGCCACAAAAACTTACACCCCTTCTTCAATAATAATTTCATAAAGTTCCCCCCCCCCAACCCTCTACAATAGAAGCCGTATTTTCTATTTGAAAATAAGCATGTTTCAAATCAATTTTTTTTTCATATAAGTATGTTTTTAGTGCAAGGCTGCACAGTAATATCGTAACACGGGTTTTTACATAAACGTCGTTAAATACAGTGTCAGTAATCAATATTTAAGTGGAACTTTTATTTCAAGTTGTGCGTTTTGACGTGACGTCACATTTCTCAAACACACCCCCTCGTCACACATCGTAACAAATGTATAACAGGTGCGTGACGTCATTTATGGACGGTCCCTAAAAAGGGCGGCACATTGGAGACCGCCCCGGGCGGCAAAAGTTCTAGCTACGCCACTGATAATTAGGCATCTTTACAAAATACAATAAAATGAAATTTATATCGTTTTAAACAAAATATCGAATCTTTTATTCCACTTCTAATCCAACTAAGATCTTAAATTTGATTAAAAAGAACAAAATTAATGGAAGTCAATGTTATATTCAAAAGAAAAAGAGGATTATTTTCAATATTTAAAAGCCAATATTATGTTTTTTCAAGAATTTGATTTTAATTATAAAATAGAATGTAATAATGGAAAGTTTATTTTTAAATCTCTAAATTTTATTTTTAACATTTAAATCCTATAATTATAATCAATCACAAAATAATTGCATCAATTTTCTAAAAGATTACCTGGAATAAAACAAATAAAGCTTGCTTAGTTTGATAAACTACAAATAAATAGGTGACTAAATTTTGACTTCGTAACTGTTTAAGTTTTTGTTCACCATTTTACGGGATTAAATATTTATTCAAACTAGATTAAATGATGTAACAGAATAATATTTGATATTTCCAGGCAGAAGCAGAAAACATGATGGTGTGTCTATTCTATTGGCCATGAGTCCCATTGTTCAAAGAGAATTGGCAAATCAGGAAAGGGTTCATACAATGGAGAGTGGCATAACAAAAATCAGTACTATGCGACTTAAGGAGATAGAATCTCAGATGAGCAGTTATCAGATGCAAGTTTTACAAGCTGCTGAAAATGCTGATATGTTTGAAACTGAGAAGAATATTAATTCTAAAGATATTTTTTTCAGAATGGTAAAGACATAAAGGATATATAGATATTTAAATTATGCTTTAACAAAAACAACATTAATTTCATTGACTGTGCTTAAAACTACTTAGTAATATCTTACAAGGAAAAGCATGTTATCAGTTAAAGCTTAAATACTTTTTAGACTAAGAAAGAGCAGGGAATATGAATCTGCATACATTCATGAATAAATCCAAAGGATAAAATCGAATGATAAAATAGTTTAAATGAAAAATCAAAGGTAGTTACAAAATATAAACTAGTTTAAACTTATGTCTGTTATATTTCTTTTGTGTGCCTTAACTTCACAGTAAAATGTATATTTTTTAATTACGTCAATCTAGGTTTGTTCTTTATGTAGACAAGTAGGAGTGGATAATATTAACTTGAGAACCATCTTGGGAAAATATAGGGTTTCTATTGATAGGTGAGTGATATTTTGAATGGTGCCATATTATTCTATTAGTTGAAGTCATATAGTTTATATTTGATTGAACTCAAAGGATAGGAGTTAGATTTCTTCTTAGCCCATCTAAATGAAGATGATTACATTTTATCCCTTCTGCCATTATTAAAATAGGCTATAAAAAATATTTGCAGATTTCATTTCTCTTCATGCTGAAATTATACCCATGTTATACATTGTTCTTAAGGAGAGAAAGAAAATTTGGATTAAGTATCAATGATACCCTTTTTTTATTTGTAAATTTTATTCAATAATTTAAATAGTATATTTTATTTTGTTAAATAAGTTCTCTTATTTATATTAGAACAACTTATTCTATATTATTCACTATCTTTATTATAACAATTTATTCTATATTATTCACTATCTTCAATAAACCTTCAACTAAACATTTTACCCTCTCTCTCAGAGATACTTTTAGCCCACTTTTAGAACTGATGCTTTAGTGTTTAATGATACGTACACCAATGTTTTAAACAATTTATCTATACATATTGCAAGCAAATAAAAGCAAGTTTCTCTCTAATTTTTTTTCCACAGGGATTTACTGAGTAACAAACATATTAAGTGTTTGCCTATCAGTGTTGAAACTATGGATGAGCTAGAATTTATTGGTGCAGTCTACTGTTGTGGCAAATTACCAACAGGAGAGCTTTGCTCACATAAGCTTGGCACAATGATCAAGCGATCTCATATTCCTTACTTTGCTGTCGGAATCAACAACTTTGATTTCTTCACAGGTGATAAGAAACATTTAGTCCACTGCAAAAAGTGGAAAAAAGTACCTTATAAAATAGAAGAACTCACAACAGAGGACATTAAAAGGTAGGTAATTTTAATTCATTTAAGAATAGTATAATTATAGAAGTATTAGCATTAAATGGAACTAGTTAAAATAAATTTATTTAGCATTTAATGTAAACATAATATTTACCATTTTAAAAAGAAATTGAAATAAGTTATATAATTTATTTCTGAAAAAAAATATATCACACAAAAAAATCTTTCATCTTTGTTCAATTAGATACTGTCAAATTACTTCAGTAAATACGGATGATACCGACGAAGAGAGTGATAGTGACATTGACTGAAATCCCCTATTTTATTTCCAAAGCATCTTATTTTCTTAATGGTACAGAGCTGAATATAAGTACACGCTTATGAAATTTGAAATTTTTGAAATGCCATTTATCAAACTATTACTTTTTACATTTTTACATTGTTTTGCATAATCAGAATTAAAATTGTGTTAATAAAGGCTGTGAAAATATACTAGATCATCTCTTGTGATTTTAATACAGAATAAAATCTGTACAAAACAGTTATTGCATTTTTTAAAAAATGAATGAAAATAACTAAGCAATTATAATAATAAGTCTTTCATTAAATATATTTTACTATATTTTCTTTGTTGTTGTTTTTAAAAATAATAAATTACTGTAAAAGCAAAGTGACATGTTCTGTTGTTGTATGTATTATAAAATTACTGTCTTTATAGCCCTTCCGTATAAGTGGTGAAATAATCTCACTGATAAATCTCAATATAAAAATAAAATTTACTATGCTATAAAATGTCCACACACAAAAAATAGTTGATTTATTGTCACCCCTTGAACTTGTTCAAGATTGATAAGAACACATCATTCATTTTAAAATATATATTTTTTAATGAAAAAATTGTTAATATAAAATTACTCCTTGAAACCAAATTTAATTTTTATTAAATTGTCCAAAAACATGTATCTTTTTATGTTTGTTGGGCTTGAGGATGTCGGATAAAAAAATTACATTCAAATTTTTTTAATGGTATTGAATAACCAAACACCAAAGTCTAAAAATTGCAGCGCCTCACAAATTCATGGAACATTAAGGCAAACAACCAAATTTCATAAATTTTAAAGACACAAAATGAGTATAAATTTGTCAGGGAAATATTATAGTCTAATGGGGTTTTCCCGCTTTGGGAATGTTAATGTTAGACTGTTGCACAGTGCGCACTATTTTGACACATGCTTGGTGTGGCGTAGTGTGGTGGGGGATGATGTCAATAGAGAGATATCTTAGAGGGACGGTTTTGTAGCGGAGAGCACACACAGTGTTGCTATGATTATGTATTGAAGGATTTCTTTGTTCAATTAAAAGATACATTCTTCTGATGGTGTTATGACTTATTGAGTTTAAGCCTTGTGAGTCATACAATTCCCTTAGAACTTGACAAAATTTAAAAATATATAACTTATATTTGGTTGCAAGTGAACAATGAGCATAAAAAACTCAACCAAAAAACCAGTGGTATAGCTAGAGGGGTGCATGCCACACCAGGTGACACCAATTGAAAAATTGCACTCTCTTGCTAGGCTAGAAAGTTTACATCCCGATAAACCATTCTCATTCTTTGTGATGGGAAACTATAAAACTTTTATTTTTTTCTTAGAATTTAAGCTTTTATTTGATAATAATAAATATGATTTAGTGCTGTGATTTAAAAAACAAACAAAATAAAACAAATCACATTCTTCACACAAATTTTAATGTTATTGGTCAAGGATATAAAAAAAAAGAGAAGTCTAGATGCAAAATCTAATGGAGCTAATAAAACAATGGTTCGTTAAGCTGATGCACAAATGAAATAAATATACTATTGTAATGTTTTCTTTTCATTTGTTTGTTTATTTTTTTAATAAAGATTTTTTTGGTGTAATTTACATAACCATTTGTTACTGGGTTTGGTATATATGTCAACTGGGCCTGAAATTTGATATTCATAAGAAGAACAATTATCAGGTGTAAAAGAGAGAAACACAGAGTAGGTTACAAAACAATTGATCCCGAAAGCTTTTCAGTGTTGGACACATTAAAATGTGGAGGTGATATCTTTTACAAGTTTCGGGATACCACATTGTTGCTTGCTAAGCAAAATCTTGCATTCCATGGCAGAACGAAGATGAATCTTTACGAAATAGAGGAACTTCTTTGAGATACTATTAAAATATAACAGTGTTAAAAGAGCAGATATATAAACTAAAGCAGAGTAATTCTACAGTAAGCACCTGCATCTTACCTTTCATCAGAAACCCAAAATGTATGTATAAATGTACTAGTGAATAATCTGAAATATTTTATTGTCACTGATTTAAGGTGGTGTGAGTTATTTGTGGAAAAGTTTAAGGGAGAGAACTGTATCAGGAATGATTTCCCTTTTAATATAGGATATTGATCTCAACTCTGACATCCTTACACATCTAAAAAGTTACGGACTACAAGTAATGATGTTACTTTCATCAGTTGCTGCATCAACTCATCCATGGGATGCTGCAATTCATCAGAAAGCAATGTTGGTGAACACACCGGAGAGCTCATCATGATGCTCTTAAAACAGAGATGTTTGGCAGCAATTGAGCTCTATACTTTATGTGATCCTCTTGAATATTTAGGCACAGATCTACATTCTTGCTATAATTTCACATTTACCCGCGGACAAAATATCTGACAATTGACAAAATTAGAATTATTAACATTTTTTTTTCATTAGAAGTGCTTTTTACTTGCTGGAACCTCTTATTGAAAAGACAAGTTGAACTCAAACAGTATGAAATTTTGGTAAAGAATATTAAGATTTCAGAAAATATAAATATAACAATTAAGAGATTCTGGACTCTCTGTGCGAGAAGTAAATAGAAATATGCCGGGGTGTAGTGGTCTCCAGATGAGATCAAAAGTCAATGCATTCAGATTTGGCTAATAGTAATAGCGATCAAAAGTGAAAAAAAGACAAGAAAATGGATAACTTTTTTAAAGGGAATGACAGTCACGCATTTGAAGTTTTGAAAATCATGAAAAAGTAAAGTAAAGGCAATGATAAATAAAATAAATTTAATATAAAAATTACTAAAACTAACGCTGTTAATTAGTTTTTCCTCTGACATATAATTTACTATAATTGACGATTTGTCTAGTCCTAATTCTACTGTTCTTAGCGTAGTTTAAAAAACAACTTAACATGCATGGATGGTAAGGGGGGGGGTATCATGAATTTACCTCACTGCGTGACACCGACCCATGCTAGTCACTGCAAACAACAGTGGCGTTTTATTAAGTCCAACCCCACTAAAAGATGTCTGCTAATAGCTTGATAAGTTATAAATAAAAATTATAATAAATAAAGATCTATATTAGGAACTCCCTTTAGTTTTTCCAGAAAAAAGATGGGTGGGTGGGCATGCAAACACAAATATTTGGTATTTTGTTCGCACCCCCACCTGTTATAATTATTGTCTTCACCACTAATTATTGCTGCAGTCACCCTCCCCTAACCCCACCCGATCGTGATAATTAGACCATCGATAAATTATGTAGGGAAAAAAAGACACACACATACACTTGTTAAATTAACATTGAATGACATTTTTTAGAGAAGTGTATGATGACCAATCAAGGGCATTCCAAGAGGTATGTGAACGGTCAAAACCAGATTGGGAAAAAAATGATTTGAAGCATGCTCATTTTCAATAAGAAAATACGGCTTTTATGGTGGTGGGGGGGGAGGTTTGTGACGTCATATTGGAGGAAAAAAGGGGGGGGGTAAAGTTTTTGTGACGAGGTGTGACGAGAAGGAGAGGGTGAAAAATCGGCCAAAATTGCATGACGTCATTTATGGACGGTCAATTGTTGTTTTCCTGATACTGATATCACTTAACTAATGATTCCTAAAAGTCGACGAAATTATATAGACTTATAGATAGATTCATTTTGGATTTCCGGTGACACGCGCAGATAGTTGAGATAGAAGCTCAAGGCGGGTTGCAGAGGCTGAAACGCAACATCCTCAGTATGGATGGTAGACATATCATTCATTATCAAAAGACGCATCTGCTGTAGTCATCTTGTCATTCTTGTGACTGATTTATTACCCTGTTGACCTTTCACTGACTAATGAGTAATGAGTTATTTACATTTAACGTCGTAAGCCTTAGCCTTATGTTGGCGCCCTCATATCTTGGCGCCCGGTGACATAAATACTCCCATGCAGCCTCTTAGCGACGCCGCTCGGTCGTTAGCGACAAGGCAACAATTGTCAACAAATTCATTTGTTTTACACACACAAAATAGCATTAAATTATTATTAAATTAAATATTCCATCAATATAATATTGCTAATAATTAGCCCAAAAACTATAAAAAATATTCAGTACCAATTGTAAATATAAAAAAATGATATTAAATCTGATAACTTTCGAGATATTACTTACAATATATATAATATAATGTATAGTGATTATAATGAATAATGTAATAGGGAAAATGACAATTGCCACGGTAATTAATGTGCACGGTACTATACTATACTGTTAACTTCAAGTTAACTGAGTCAAAGGCAATTTCGGTATTGTTGGTTACGGCTACGGGGGATACCTCAAGTTTCGGGAATTTCCTGCTCTATTTCCTGAAACTTCCAGGAACTCGCGTTACTTTTCGTTGGTTCTGACTCAGTACTCGTCTCAGTTATCATCTTTCGTTTTCATTTCATTAAAAAAAGACACGATAAAACTTTAGGCATTAGCTTAGGCAAATTTCCTTACCACCGCATTGAAAGTGAAAGTCAATAAACATAACTATAGTTGCTTATATTTTATAATATATTGATTAGACTAAGTCAGACTAAGAATTTAAAGAATATTACTTTTACAGTTCAAACAACTTGAGTCAGTTGAGTTTGAGTACTGACTGAGTAAGAAACATTTATTTTGATTTTGATCATTGGTGATATTCATTTCATAGCATTATCATAGTATTTATAGTAGTAATAGTACTCATAGCTAGTAGTAGTAGTACTAGATAGTTTAGTTTAGTCTAAGTTTAGTATGATGATAAAAATAATGATATCGACATCGATTCAATTCAGTGTACATTATTGACATTATATTATATCATTATAGTATAGTATTGTATAGAATAGTATAGTCAGTATAGTCATGGTAATGACAGTCACGACTGAGTCTAGTCTTAGAAAGCATATTTATGCGGGTCTATACTGACACTGACAATACTGACAGGAGAAGCGTAGGACGCAATAATTTTCTGTATAGAAGGAGCGTCTGTAACTGATAAGTAAGCCTGCCTTAAAAAAATTATATATATAGCATATATTATATAGGCCTACTGACTACTGATAATGAAATTGAAATTGCATGCTTATGAAGTTGGCTTGAGTTTTACATAATTAATAATGATAATATCAATATAAATATAACTTTCAGTAATAAATCAATGAAAAAAACAAACTAGTGACAAGTGAGGGCAGTTTATTACCTTGCTAGACTAGCTAAACTAAACAACTGAACTCTAGCTTTAAAATTTAAAGCCTTAGCCTTAGGTGCCTTAGCTGAAAAGGCGCCTTAGCCTTAGCTGAAACTGAGAGCTAAATTAGGCTAAATGATAAATGATTCTCTGTAACAGATAAGATAAGTGAAGTGAAAGGGAAAAGATAATATTAATGGCCAATTTCAAAGCTAATACTTAGAAAGTACTTAGTAAATTTAGTTACATGTACTTATAATTTAATAAGTCATATTATGAATATTGAATATACTTGTTATCCATGCATTACTTTAATAATTACTCCATGACCTCCATGAAAATATACCACTTCATTATGACATTGCTATTGCTGTACTATAACCTACTTATAATATATAAATATATATATACTTGTAAATATTTATGTCATATAGAATAGGCCTATAAAAATAATAAACAAATATTATATCATTCAATGTAGGTACTTTGACAGAAAATTTAAATGTAGTCCAATACTGCCAATAGGCTTAAGTAATATATCATTTTAAAGGGCTTGCTAAGACCTTTTCAAAAACACTTGTTTTGTCTTTCTATCTTTTATAGAAGTGGAGTTATGATTTTTTTTGTCGATTTTTTTTGCCCCTATTAAACAAATAAATAATTCTCTTATCACTGACATCAGTCCTCACCTATATAATTTATTAAAAAACTTGTGACCACAATTTCAAAATTCTGTACTCTTTCCCTCACAACTTTTTTTAATTTTAGAGATAAAGGTATCACATTTTTAGGATACATTCACAATCCAATTTACAAAACAATGAACAAGATATTTTTAAAGTATATCAAGATTTTGAATTTAAAAAAAATATATTTAAAGGCTACGTTGAAAAAAATCATAGCGAAAATCATTATTTTATATATATATATATATATATATATATATATAAATCAGTACAAACTGTTGCATGCCTAATGTATTTTAATTAATTATATGGTAAATTTAAATCAATAACTATATTTAAATGTTTAAAGGGTAAGTATTTGACTTTTAAAATAAAACTGAATGCAATTTACAATAAATTATTTTTGGAAATACCCCACATTCCGACGCCTGATTACTGAAATTTCAAATTAAAATTAAAATCAATTAGTATTTGAAGATTTAAGTATCTCATTACATGTAATGTATTTTAATTATTGAGATTTATTTATTTTGATTATTTGTGTAAAAAATATTAAGTGTTTGTTGTCAAAAGTGTATGTCCTCATGAGCCTCATCTTTGTAAAAAGAAGATGGTGAGTAAGATATAAATATAACAAAAAATGTTTAACAACAAACATTAGATAAAATAAAAGGATTACAGCACTATTATCATTAATTCTAAGGCTAAGGTAAGTATCAGTTTGGACTTAGCATTAGTAAAATCTTCTAATTATGCTCTTATAATTAATGTTAATAGTACACCACAAGACATTGACATATCATAGTTATAAATATTAATAATATATTATAAATAAGTAATTAAAATAACATTAACTATTAACTAATACTTTCAACTAATACTAATACTTTACGATTTAATACTAGGAAACTAATAGTATTAGTGTCTAATGTCAATTGGACCTGTATTTCTTTGTAAACTGACTTTAATAATACGAATAATGAACTTTAACTATTAGAATTAGACTAGTACTAGTACTAGTAGTATTGAATAGTATTAGTATTAGTCAATGTGTAGTGTACTCAGGATAGTGTAGTCTTTATACAAAAATAAGGACAAATAAATAATTCTCTTATCACTGACATCAGTCCTCGCCCACTATCAACATTTAAAAAAGTAAATGTAGGACTACTAAGCCTACTATAGTTTTAGACTTGGACTGAGCCAGAGTATGCGTCTGTACATGAGACATGAGGAGTGTTGGATTTACAAGGTATAGCTTAGGGCCCCCACCTTCTTGGGGCCCCCACCTTCTTGGGGGCCCCACATTCTTGGGGGCCCCACATTCTTGGGGGGGCCCCCCCAAACAATGGTTTGAGTAAGCAATTGTAATATACACTTAAATATTTTAGTGATTGGCGCATTACCTATTTAGTTCGAAGTCATGAAAACTCTCTAGACCATAACACAGCTTCGGCAACATAACTTCCAAGCTAACGTGGTTCAACAATTGACTGCTAAAGAGGTGCTATCAGTACAGATCAATTATAAGTGGCAGTGATGGCAGTACTATAAAAGTGTTCTTGAATGAGTTGTGGCAGTCATAATTACTATGGCAGGGTGCCCTTTACCTTTCAGAGGAAATAAGAAACATTTTGCTCTCCTCACAATGGCTATTTCCTTTGATTACTCGTACTAATAGCAAAATTTGATCCCTGTCTAGCAAGCAATATACAAATTTTGGGAATAAAGGATCAGGTGTCACATTGTATCTTGCTTATATAATATGTGATGAATTTATCCAAATTATGGCATCTGAATATAGGGACAAAGCCTTGGATGATTTAAGAACTGCTGAGTACTTCAGTTTATCTTTAGATTCCACTCCAGACCCATGCCATATTGATCAACTCACTTTTATTGTGAGGTATGTTTCACCAGATAATGAATAATGGGCTACCTATGAAATGTTTTCTAACTTTCCTAGAGATGGGTAGCCAGTAGCCACACAGGGGAAAGCATGGCTAAGATGGTGCACAACTAACTTACAAATGAGTGAACACACATATTTTAGAAAGTGTCGAGACCAGTCATATGAAAATGTTTCCAATATGTCGGGCAATTACAAGGGTATGCAAGATATAACATTGCAGATTAACAAGTAGTCTATGTATATTTCATGTGCTGGTGATTCCCTGAATCATGTTTGTAGAGCAGCAGTTGATTGTTGTTTAGATGCAGTAAAAAAACAACTGGAATTGTTCAAGAAATTAATTTGTTTTCATCATCTATACAAAGAAAGGCAGTACTGTTGTCATTCTTCAAAGATGATTCAAAAGTTTTAAAGGCTTTGTCAAAGACTAGAGGGTGAGCACATACAATGGCCACAAGTGCAATACTAGATATTTATGATGGAATAAACAGAGAAAGGCGAAACAAGAAATCATCCCATGAACATTTTGAATAATATGGAGGAATTGGAATGTATGATTTATGTTACATTTGTAAATTATTTTCTGGATAAATTTCACAAGAATAATCACTGTAAGACCTCCAAACTAGCCTAAATGTATGTAGAAAATTATATGCTTCACTTTCAAATTTGTTAAATTTTCCATCATTTTGAAGAAAAAGGAAAGGAAAAATTGCATGATGTTGATTACAAGAAAAGCAGACATAGAAGAAGGCATGTAATTATTGATGATGAAGAGGATGCTTCAGATAACCTTGAGCCAAGAGACAAGTTCATAACCAAAACATTTATACCTGTGATGGATTCATTAGAGTCAAGTGCCACAGAGGGCCTCAAGTCTGGCACAGAGGGCCTCAAGTTTTGCACAGAGGGCCTCAAGTCAGGCACAGAGGGCCTCAAGTCTGGCACAGAGGGCCTCAAGTCAGCCACAGAGGGCCTCAAGTCTGGCACAGAGGGCCTCAAGTCAGGCACAGAGGGCCTCAAGTCTGGCACAGAGGGCCTCAAGTCTGATACAGAGGGCCTCAAGTCTGGCACAGAGGGCCTCAAGTCTGCCACAGAGGGCCTCAAGTCAGGCACAGAGGGCCTCAAGTCTGCCACAGAGGGCCTCAAGTCTGCCACAGAGGGCCTCAAGTCTGCCACAGAGGGCCTCAAGTCTGGCACAGAGGGCCTCAAGTCTGGCACAGAGGGCCTCAAGTCTGGCACAGAGGGCCTCAGTATACAATATGCTGCAAATAAACTCATCATTCTTAACAAAATTAGAAGCTACAGAAAAGGAGATTTGTGAAGGAGCTAGTGCTATCTGACAAATATGTCCTGAAAATGTGGAATTGAATCTTTTAGGAAAATTTAAGCATTTCATCAATATGATAGGCATAGTCAAGCACATGGTTAATAAGCAATGGTCTGACACATCAGGATCTATAGAGTGTAAACAATGTAATATTTAACGATATTCAGCATTCCCTGAAGTAGAAGACATTTTGAGATTGTTTCTTATTATGATGTTTGCATATTGCTCTATAGAGAAAGATCTTTTTCTCAGCCGAAGAAGATAAAAATGAATTTAGAACAATGACTTAAGATAAATTATGTTCCCTCAGTCTCTTGTGGATAGAAAGTGATAAAACTAAAGGGGGTGAGACTGCAATCAGGCTTTAAGATGAGTAAATGGATAACATGTAAACAGGGTATGAGTTAGCCTGACAGGACGTAACAAAACAGCGAACTCTTCGGATGTCACCGCAGCTAAGTTTTTAATTTCTTTATATTCGTTTTATTTGTGTACCTTTTTGTTCGTTGATGAAGGCTTTTTGCCGAAACGTTCGCTGTTTTGTTACACTTTATCAGGCTAACTCATACCCTGTTTACATGTTATCCATTTACTAATGATAAAACTAAGCAGTTTATCATTTGATCAGTGACTTAACGCTGTCAAAGGCAAGAAAGAAAATATTTTAGTTTAATATATTTCCTAAATCCATAAAACATTTTTCAAGAGATTAGATAATAAGCCTTCATAAATTGTACCTTTTAAAAGAACTTTTGTCTCTTTTTACCAGTTTGTTATGAATAAAAATTATTTTTAGTAAAAGACTATTTCACTATCTATACACTTCTTAATTATGCTTCAGTTTAATCTTGTTTGTATCCGAAAATCATATTTGGCACTGACATAGAATGTATGAAGTTATAAAGGGCCCCATATCTCAAATATCTTAGGGCCTCATCAAGTCTAAATCCGGCCCTGGACATGATAATTTATTATGATCTGAGTAAATAAGTAAATCCTACAAACTACAAACACACTATGCAAATTTATTAAATTTATTTATTTATTCAGTTGATTCAATTAAACGAAGGGAAGCTCAATGATACACAAGTTTAAATTGTTAATAACAGGAGTTGCATACTTATATTATGTAAATGTTTAAATTTTAGGGCATTTTATAACCACAGGATTTTTTTCCCTTTTTTTTTGCAGTTCTGATGACTAAGTAGGCCTTGGCTTATACTCTACTTGGTGATTTTATTCAACAATTTTATTGGATGCACTATTTAAGTAGGCCATAAGCTGTAATTTATTGGTGATTGGTAAAAGTAACAATATAAATATGGCGACGGAAAGAGATGAATCTATTTCAGAACTGTTTGGTAAGTATAAGACTTATTAGAGTATAAATTATTTTAATAATTTAATGATATGAAAGAATTAGATATGATTATAGTTAATTATGGACAGAGCCTTAGTAATATCAAGGTTGTTAAATCATGTTTGATTTGAAAGAAGTTTTTGACAATAATTATCACCTTGACTTCAGAAATAATATAGAATAATATATATTATATCATCATTATGTAATTTATATTTTATTTGTATTGAAAATATAGGGTCTAAATTGCAAAAATTGAAATTAACAGTGGCATTATAGATTGCAAAAAATTTCAAGCCTATAATTAAATGTATCAAATAACTGTGGCATTTAAAAATGTATTTATGTATTTATAAAATGATTAAAATATCTTCTCAGCAACTCTATCGTTAAGTGAAGATGAATATAACATGCCGATTTGGGAACAAATTCTTTATAATAAAGTGGTGGACCCAAGCCTTGTCGATGTTGTAGTCGTAGACCGGGTAGAAGAACAAAAACTTGTAAAAGCAGATGATGATAAACAAGAAGAATATTTTTCTGACCAAGATGTTCCAAGTAAAGGTGTGTTGTTTTTTTAAAGTTAGTAATAAATTGCAATGTTTATTCAGTGACTATGATCAGAGAGTAGTTAATACTTTGGAACTCATGATAGAAATGTTTGGACCAATGTACATGTAGTTGAAATGAAATTTAAACATAAAATCTGAATAATCAGCTTTAGTATTTAATTGAAAGCAAAACTTTATATTTTATATATAATGTCTGTTAGTTAATTAAACTTTAGTCTCATGAAAACTGCTTATTAAGTTGGGTTTTTTTTCTTCTTATTTTTAAAAAAATTTCAAATAAGAAAATTGATTACATTTCAATGTCTTAATGATTACATGTACTGCCAAACACAGAAAGGGGAAATAATTCCCACTTTTAATTATAATTGTAAATTTACACATATACAGTGATATAATATACAAAACATTAAAGGATTTATAGGCCAAAATATTCCAGAGATTCGCACTGACTGAATGGAATTAGAATTGAAATTATTTTAAAGTTATCTATAAATATATTGTGTATTTTAATATCGTGTACATTTTTAGAGTTGCCAAGAGCCACAGTAATGAGTAGAACACCATCTCTTGAACTTAGAGGCTATCAAATAGAACTTGCTGAGAAGGCTTTGCAGGGTCTAAACACTGTCATTTGTGCACCTACAGGATCAGGAAAAACTAGAGTGGCAACTCATATTATACTTGAACATCTAAATAATAGACAAGGTAGGGAGACATGAAAAATGCTTTTGCTCAAGTCTCATAGATACAAATTTATATTATTTAAGTTGCAAGTTGATATTATGTTTTTGTGTATGTCTTTGGAAGTTGTAAGATATTTAATAATTTCTCCAAATATTAGAAGTTGTACTTGATTGATGCCTATTTTAATATTTTAAGTTAATTTGTGTGTGGTAGGTAGAGCAATTTTAACAAGTTTTGACAGTATATATACTTAAAATAATAAAGAAAATTTAATAAGCTAATGCTAGAAAAAAGTAAGTAAATTACCATTTTAAACACTAAAGTTTTAAAAAAATACATTGAACCAGGTAAAAAATAGGTAAAAATGAAATCATATGGAAAGAAATTGGGTAGATCCACGCCTGAAAAATGACACAAGGATCTCTCAATAACCCTCCTTCAGCAAACACATAGTAAAACAAATCAAATATAAACCTTAAAACGTTGCTGTGATGTAAGATCCAAGAGGACAGCTGTTTTAGGGGTAGCTGAAAGTTACACACGATTAGACAAAACCCAAATAGACTATGGCTCAACAAGATGAGACATAATCATAGAATGAAACAGAAGTCAGTGCTAGTTGTGGCGAATAGAGATGGTTTTTAAATCATATCTAATGATCTATCCAAAAAACTAAAATTTAAAAATGGCTCCTATCTATTGAGATATAATTGAAGAAATAGAAAAATAAAGACCCTTTTCCCAAATGATGTTTCTGAAAATCCATAGCATCATACTATTGGTTATAATCCAACTATACTTAGATAGATCTGCTTTCAAAGGGGCAACTACATACTAGCTGTGATATAAATAGTACCCATAACCACATATAAGGAACCTGACAACTCTGTGGTGTATTGTGCAGTGATTATTGAGCAGAAGTGACATCTTTTGAAGTAGCTTTACATTACCAAAACAGAATCTTCATAGTTTATCCCAGCAAGAAAAGTAATTTTATTTTCATCGATCGCAATAACTGCAGAACCTGGTTGTGTCAATGGCCAAGGGCAGGAGCGTCCAAGGTCAAGCTTGCGGGCCAAATATGGCTCACACTTAAATTTAACTGGTCCACGACCTCATGTTAAATAATTAACTGACTCTTTCTTGGATGCTTTCTGTATATGACATTATATTTTTTAGAAAGCTGACTATAAAATTTTTAAAATAAAAAAACAATGATGTCAAATGATGGCAAAAATAGAGATTGTTTTATTGTTTACCAACATAAGTATTCATTACAAAAATTCAATGAAGTTATGTGCTGTTGTCTGATGGCAAAAAGCAATGTTGTATTGGTATTGTTTATTTTTGACAACTCTGAAAAGGGAATGAATGTGGGTGGCATTGTTGAACTTAATATTCAATTGCTACTTGCAATTAAATCAAATATCATAGCTGAAGAAATTACTACACAACCAAATTTTAATATAGAGTCTATTTTTTGTAAAATAATTAAACCAAACTCATCCCCACTTATTGTAGGCAGTATATATAGACCACCGAATACAAAACCTAGAATACATGAACAATCTTTGTAGTCAATTAACTTTCATAAAAGAGAATAATAAAAATGCAGTTCTATGGATTATGGGGGACTTTAATCTTCCAGATATAAATTGGAAAAATTATACAATTGATAACCATCAAACTAACAAAGAAATTAATGAACACTTTTTAGACACTATAAACAACATAAACCTAGAACAGATAGTAAAAACAGCAACAAGGAAAAATAAAACACTAGATTTATTCCTAACAAATAGACCAGGACTAGTGTTAGACTATAAAATAATTCCAGGACTGTCCGACCATGATATTGTTAGGGTCACCAATACAATAAAAACTAAAATTAATAAGATACCTAGAAGAATAATCTATCTTTGGAATAAATGTAATTCAATAAAACTACACCAATCAGCGGCTAACTTCCAACAAACTTTCCTAAGTAAATTTAACACAAATAGCCCAGTAGAAGAAATTTGGAAAGATATAAAAACAAATCTAAAAACTATAATGGATGAGAATGTTCCAACAAAACTAACATCAAATAAAATTAACAAATGCTGGTTCAATTCTAGATTGAAAAAGCTATGCAAACTAAAAGAGAACTTATTTAAGAAATATAAAGCTACCTATTCATATAGGATACACAAAAAATACTTAAAGATTAAACACTTGACACAAAAACTTAGTCGAAACCTCCAAAATGAATATATAAACAATGTAATTACCAAAGATAACAATAAAAACTTATGGTCCTTTATCAAATCTAAAAAAATGGAACCTTCAGGAATAGCCACACTAAAAGGCTCAAATAATAAAACCTATAATGATAATGAAACTAAAGCTAATATCCTTAACACATATTTTGCATCATCTTTTTCTGCCTCAGGCGACAAGGAAGTTTTAATAAATTTAAATAAAATGGAGGAAATAGGTAACATAACTGTAGATGAGATAGGTATACATTCACTCCTAAAAAACTTAAAAATAAACAAAGCTACTGGCCCAGATGATTTGCCTGCAAGATTATTAAAAGAACTAAGCAATGAACTGTCCCCAATCCTTGTAGTTCTCTTTCAAGCCTCTCTAAACCAGGGTAAAGTGCCCCAGGATTGGAAATTAGCTAACGTAACTCCACTCTTTAAGAAAGGGGATAAATCAGACCCTGGTAATTACAGGCCTGTATCACTTACTAGTATCACCTGTAAATTACTAGAACACATAATATATAGTAGAATAGTTAACCACCTTGACAAATATAATGCCCTATGCCCACATCAACACGGCTTTAGAAAAAACAGATCATGTGAAACACAATTAATAGGTTTAATAGATGAACTATCAAAAGGCTTGGACAAAAATGATCAAATAGATACAATATTACTAGACTTCTCAAAAGCATTTGACAAAGTTCACCACCTTAGTTTACTTAAAAAACTTAACTACTTTGGAATCTCAGGTTCCTTACATCACTGGATCCAAGACTTCCTTTTGGGCAGGGAGCAAACTGTAATAATTAATGGATCTAAATCTGCACCAATAAAGGTTAACTCAGGAGTTCCACAAGGAACTGTGCTAGGTCCCTTACTCTTTTTAATTTATATAAATGATTTACCCAACAACATCTCAACAGGTACAAAAGTTAGGTTATTTGCTGATGATTGTATAATCTATAGAACAATTAAATCAGAACAAGATAGCAAAATTTTACAAAAAGACTTAGATGAATTGATAAAATGGGAAACTAACTGGAGTATGTCTTTCCACCCAGAAAAGTGTCAACTGTTAAGAGTAACAAAGAAAAAGAAACAAATAAATTCAAAATATTACATTCATGGAAAAGAACTGACCCAAACTAAAGATGCAAAATACTTAGGAGTCTTAATAAATGAGAAACTATCATGGAATCCCCATGTCAATGAAGTTATTAAAAAATCAAACAAAACCTTAGGCTTTATAAAAAGAAACTTTAACAAATGTAATAGAGATATAAAACTAAAATGCTACCTCACTTTGGTGAGACCTGTACTAGAATATGCATCTTCTGTATGGGACCCATCCACCAAAGAAAACATTGATAAACTAGAACAAATTCAAAAAAGAGCTGCCAGATTCATTACTGGAGAATATTCGAAAACTGACAAGAATAACACCATTAGTTAAATCATTAAACCTTGAAACACTAGAGGATAGAAGAACCAAGAGCAAAGTAGTAATCATACATAAAGCAATTAATTCTAATTTAGAAATACAACACAAAGATAACTTAATACAACCCTCAGATAGACATAAGGATAAAAACACCTTTCTTATTCCGTATGCAAGAACAAACACATACAAATTTTCGTTCTTCCCGTCCGGAATTCGGGCGTGGAATGGGTTGCCTGAAGAATCCAGGAAAACCAACACTTTATCAACATTTAAATCTCTAATAAGAATGCAGGACTAAACACAAACCATAGATAAGCGTAGGACGCAATAATCTTCTGTATAGAAGGAGCGTCTGTAAACAGATAAGATAAGATAAGATATTCTAAAACTTTTATTTGTNTCATCACTATTATCACTCAACAATTTCAACTTTAGACTTTAGTTACATTTCAAGACATTTTGTTTATTGTAAGTTTACTTACTATAGAATAAACATCTTTATTCAAATAACTTGTCCATTATGTATCTAAATTTTGTAAATTTCTAATGATGGAATAAGATACTAATAAAGTTTCAACTGGTACAATAGTATTATTCCCTCCCCTTCAAAAAAAAATAGTTTTAAAAAAACATAAATAAATATCAAACTTACAAATTACAAATATAGCAGCGATCATACGATTTAAGCCTGTAATTCAGTCTCACGTATGTCATTTTTGTTTATTATCTTAATCCGGTCCTCACATATTTTTACTTCCCGGTCCTCACATATTTTTACTTCATGAAATACAACCCTAAAAAAATAGAGACTTTGGTGGTTCCACTTAAAAACTTTGACTTGTTTAAACTTAATAGGGTTGGGGAGTTAACCCAGGGTGAGATGATTGAGTTCTACTGTAAATACTTATGCTACTGAGTATCAAGGTATCACCACAAGAGTAAAATATATACTATTGCAGAAAAAAAACCCACTAAATCTATGTAGTAAAGCCAAACTTACAATAAATATAAGGGTATCAATTTATACATGTACATTTGGAAATGATAGAGAAGAAAATTGAGTAAAACAGGAAGCATCCAAATTTGAGAAGCAGATTATCAAAGCTAACTATTAGTAGTATTAGAAAGACTCGTTGCATGCATGAATAAAATTTCGTACACATGCTGAATCCCTAACAATTTAATAAACTGCCTCTGAAACATGAACAGTTAAAAATTTCTATCTGGCATACATGACAAAGACTACTTCATCCCACTTGAATGTTATGTAATAAAATAAATTAATTTTAGTTTTAAAGAAACACCCTTGATTCCCCGATCTCTGCATTTTGTATTTAATCAATTGCTGCTTATTTCGTCTTGTAAAACTCTTTTGAATAAAAGTTATGTGTAAACTATAAGTAATGATGAACTTATTTGAGGAATTCTTAGATTAGTGTCAAAGTCCAAATTATAGAACCATTTTCATCACACTTCAGAAGTTATTTGGCTAAATTATAACTTATATGAAAATTTAAAAAAAATTATTACATATTTTTAAAGCAAATTATAATTTTGTATGGCTAGAACTAGAACAGATTTACCTTCTGATTAAAAGGCAAGCACCTAACTAATTTGACTTATTCAGAATACAGTTTTTGTAGTAAAACATTTCAATGATTGTTAAATTGATAGAGGGCTTGCATTTCAATTGAAAGAAGGTGATTCAAGTTCAAGTCCAAGTGAAGTCAAATTATTTTAATGAAAAACTATAATAAATTTTAATTAAAAATTTATTTTCCCAATTTAAATGTTTTTCAGCAAAAATGAGTATATGTGCCAAGTTACAGCTCTTAAGATAATTAGAAAGTGGTTTTAATTAACAATTTAGCCCCAATAAGATTTCTCAAAGGCACTCGGTTGATCAGTTGAATAAAGATATGGGAAAACCTGATAAAACACCACTTATATCCCCTCAGCAACCCAAATGAGACAGAAGCACATCTTCTACTGCCTAGCAGTTCAAGGCTTGTGTTAGCCACATTAGATACATCTTTCTTTTTTTTATTTCTAATGAGTCGTTTTTAATATTGCTCAACACAGATCAAAAGGAAAGTGGCTTTTCTGGCAAGAACAGTACCACTGACAAGACAGCAATATAAATCACTTAGGAAGTATCTTCCTAATGAATTTAAGGTATATTTAATTGTTAACTAAAACACTTTCATTTTTGGTCCTTTTGCTGTAATCAACCTATATTCTGAAACTATTTTTTGAGTTTCATTTTAAATCTGTATAGTTTTTAAAAAATTCACTGGAGGAGTGGTAATCACACTTTGGTAAGATATTTAATTTATTTTTTTTTCTCACTATTATCAGTTTTTATTTTATGTTGTTTTACGCGGGCAACATTTATCCATGAACATAAACATGCATGCTCCTCACACAGTTCAAAGAAACACATGACTTGATATCAGGTCCCACTTTCAGTCAGGCATATTATTATAATTAAGGCTTAAGTTTATTCACACATTCATTCTACTTTTGCATTTGTTTCAGCTAAAAAAATGTATTTACTAAAATTAATTTTAGATAACATCTGAATTTATTTAGTATTAAACTATGCTTTTATAAATGTACAATTTAATAAAATAATTCTTTTAGCAAAACAGGGTAATGATTTATTATTTAAAGTCTTACTAATAAATAACTCTTTTATAAATAATAAAAAGGTCACATACATCACTGGTCAGAAACAAGACAGCATGAACTTAAAGATGTTGATGAAACATCATGATGTTTTTGTGATGACTCCTATGGTTTTAATGAACAACTTACAAAGGACAGGCTTGAGGTTGGAGAAGTTTACTTTAATAGTTTTTGATGAATGCCATCACACTCGAAAAGATGAGCCCTATAATTTACTTATGTTTGAATACCAAAAACTCAAACATGGAAGAAGTGAAACAACAAGGCCTAATTTACCACAGGTATTGTAAATTATAACTGATTAACTTCATTTTTGAATGATTTCACAGTTAGATTTTTAAAATCAGTCAAAATATTTAAAGATGATGAGTAGTTTGTTATACAAAAGATCGCCTGCCCAACAAAAGCCACAACAATCAGTGAACTTTACAGTTACTTTACACAAAATGCATTTAGGTATCACACTTTATCTTTTATTAGAATACCAATAGGTACTATTTCCTCATCTTGAAATGCCACTGAACTTTTTTCATGCTCCTGGAGTATATAATATTTTAAAAGCAACCTTTACATCACAGATTTTGAATAACAATTTTTGAATTCCCTGAATACAAAAAGAATTTTTTCTCACCAAATAGGTTATGGTATTTTTAAAAAATGTCATTTAGCACAGATACTAGGAATTTGATCTGGGTAATTTACAGTAGCATTGCAATTTAAAATGCCTTGTAGAGGATTGTGTTATATGATTTTTTATGCTTTAAAAAATCAGATTTTATTATTAAAAGTAAAAGGTGCAAAATAAACATGCATAATTTAGCTTGTTTACTTTCAGAAATAAAATAATAAATCTTGTATTAGATATTAGATTTGTGACAGTAAATTTGATAAGCCTGAAAAATTAATATATCCTATATAATAAAAGGCAATTTTCTGTCCGGTCATCGATAGCGATTGGTCCCTCAAACTCCTACAGACTCCTACAGCCAATCACTGGCGCAGAAAAATTATATCTTATTTACATATTGAACGACCTTCAAAACAAGTTACTTTTGGTGCAGTTTTTTTCCCAAGAGTTTACTTTGAGCGGTGCGGTTGGGATTTGTAGTCAAAAACTTTGTTTTTACGGGTTATTTATTATAACTCTGGACAGACCACGGTGTGGGGGGGGGGATGTAGGGTCACTGGACAGACGGGGGTGGGTAATGTTGTTATAACTATAATGTATAGTATTTTTGACGTGAAACACATGTATGACGGGTTGAGATGGCGGGTCTCTCGACAAACCGCGGTGGAGGGGATGTAGGGTCTCTGGAAAGACCGCGGTGTGTGGGAGGGGGGGTAGGGTCTCTGGACAGACAGGTGTGGGTAATGTTGTGTCCTACCATGAACATCACAGGTCACCCTACACTTATTCCCGTCCTTAAGCGGCTTTGTTGCTAGTATATATATATATATATACTATACTAGCGTATCACCCTTCAAAAGTGACGGAAGTTTTCAGCTGAAATCTATTTATTTTATAAAAAATTAACTTTTTTTAGGGGGCCTACGGCGCCGACTTTTCAAAAGCCAAAAGACCACTAACTTGTCCTTGTTTGATAAATACGAAATATTAAACTTTCTGAAATGTACACAAAGTATTTTATAATAGGGGTTGTAGGGCGCCTACGGCACCCCCTTTGTTTTTTTATTTTATAATTAACCATCATCAAATCCTCTTTTTACATTGATCCCTTTTCCAAAATTAAAATATATGTATGAGCGAAAACAATGACGTATTATATATTATTTTTTACTGCGCATCTGTAATTTGCACACCTTTTGATGCATTGGTGCAGTAATTTGATTTTCCCTGCTTGCTAAAATTAGTAGCGTCACGGACAGACATTTCAAATTATATATATATAATATATATATATATGCCTCCAAAAGCTTCTCTTTTATGAAAATATAACTTTTTTTTATCAATAGATTGTTGGTTTAACAGCATCCATTGGTTTTGAAAAATCCAAAGAAGCTCAAGGAAGTGTCCTTGAATTGTTGGGTAATCTCGATGCCCCTTATTTGTCAACAGTAAAGAAAGAGAAATCAGAGCTTCAAGATATTGTTCCAGTGCCAGATGAATGTGAGTAAATATAACCAAGCATACAAATTTATTAGAGTTCTATTAAAACATTTCTGAAATGTAAAAAAAAATTAAAGATATTTTATTAAAATTATGATAAAACGGATTCTGGATTGCAGTGGAAAACCATTAAAAGTAAAGATAGCATATAACCAGGATTTAGAAATTAAGACATATGTTAAAACTACTGTGTTATGATATGTATTTGTGAAGGGGAATATTAGTCTCAGGCGTTTGAAAATCAATAGCTTAATATTGACACCATTAAAATATTTATTGCAATTGTAATATTTTTGTTAAAACCCAATATCTTTCAAAAAAGATTTTGTGGAGCTCACACCAGTTCAACCTGATGAGTGTTTTCAAATGATAATTAAAAACATGAATAAACTTGAGGAGGCAATTTCCAAACATGCTGAAGGTAAGATTTAAAGAATTTTGTCAAGTTGTTAAGTTTCCACTTTAATTTCAATGAGAATAACTTTTAAAATTTAACATCAATTTATAATGTGACTAATGTATAGGCTGAGACAATAAAACAAGTGATATATGCATATTATTTAATTCATATTAAGTGTATAGGTATCAAATAATAATTTATAATGCAATATAAACTAATAGATTGGCGAAATAGGATTCTCAATGAAATAACAAATTTTGTACACCAAATAGCTAAGAGGTGTGATGATAGTAGTACCCAATATTACTCCCAAAATTTATAAATTTGATTAGTTCCATCCTGGTTGTCATATTTAATTGTCACATTTTAAGTTTTCCAACTGTAAATATTCTGATTCAATAATCCTTTTTTTTCTCTAAAACTGTAATTTAGTTTTAGATCTAAGTGGATATCTGTGCAATAACCTTCTATTTATGAGTGTTGGTAAGAGATATACGATGTGGTCAGGAAGGTATAAAGTGTAAAATACATTGTAAAGAAGAGATTTGTTTGAAATCAGTGAAAGAGCTGGGGTAGTGGGAAAGCATCAGCGTACATGGATAAGAGGGAATCAGATAGGGAGTAAAGGAAAAATTAGGGATTGAGTGTTTAGTAAAAGAGTGAATATATGGAGGACATATAGGAAATCGCTTTTTGTACAAACATATGGCGATAGCCATAGTGGGATGGGAGAGAGAAAGCTGAGGTGGAAAGTGGTGAGGAAATATAGGTTTTCATAGTGTGCTTATCAAAAGGTGGAGGCATTTGAAACTAGTGTAAGGTGGTCAAGGTAAGAAAGGAATTTAGGAATGATGATGGACTTAGTGTGGGGGGAAAAAAATGATATCCAATGAATTTTGATGAGATTTGGAATGATTTTTTATCTACTCAATGATGAAATTATGTCTACTGATGGTATTTGATGGTATCTTGAATTGATATTTTGTATTACTTTTTACAGTTATAATCTGAAAATGATGATAATAAGAAATGTAATATTAAGTTTAGGGTCAATAAAATTCTGTTTTATTGAAGGTTTGGGTAGTTTCGTTGTAAGTAAAATGTTTAAAAGGACAATTTCTTAACTTTTTTATGTCTATTATGTATTGCAGCTATATTTATTATTGAATATTACTATGTCTTATACTCACAGTGATGAAAAATAGTAAATTGCAATACTTAATGACATGTGTGCCAAAAAATAAGAGGACACAAGAATATGAACAGTGGGCTGTGAAACTGAAGATGGCAATCAATACTTTCACTGCTGATTTAGAAAAGAGGGAAAATAAATTATCAATCATGGTTTCAACAACAATTTCAGATTTTTTAACGGTAGGAATAGCATTAGTCACAAATAAAATGTAATAAGTCTGATTCTTATTCATGTATAATTTATTACTCTGTAAAAAACATATTATCTAAATAATAATGTTTATGAATATGAAGCTCTGATATATTTAATAACTTAATGCAAAGCATTATTATAAATAATTTTTCTTTAAGGTAATAAAGGAAATAAATGTTAAAATTCCTATTGACACAGATTGGAAAACATGCATTGTTTACTTATCAATATAAAAGTATTTACATTTCTATTGACAGATAGCAAATATTCATTATTTAAAAAACAGAAAAAAAAGTATAAAAGATTTGGGGCATAAACTGACATATTTTCATTTTAAGTGCAAAAGGATTATATTTAGTTAATTAATATTTTTAGTAAGATTAAAAGATATCCTATTTTATAATGGACAAATTTGAAATAATTTTTAAAAATTTCATTTTAAATTTCAGGCATACAATTTTGCCCTACAGTCCTTTGATTTAGTCGAATCTAGAGACATGCTTACATATTTAACAAAGTTTTTTGAAAAGTATCTCCAAAAAGAAGACATGACTGAAGAAGAAAGAAACTTCTTTTCTGAATTTGAAGGTAATAAATTACCACATTATAAAAATATCTTCCTTTTTAACTGGATTAAAATATTTTTAAAAGTTTCTTTTTTTTTATAAAAGATAACCTTCTCTACAGTCAAACAGTTTAATTCCAAATAGATGAAAGGGACATTTAATTAGTAAGTGTAAGGTTGTATAAACCCTGATTTGTATCAAAGGAAATGCAAAGAATTACTTGGCTCAAAGTAGATAAAATAGAATTCAGATATCTCTTTGTAAAATTAAATAATATATGATAGGTATACACATTTTTATTCAGCTGGAAAACTTTATTTTCTGTTTTATTTTATTTTGTTATCATTGTTCATTTATGACACAAACATTCATTGCATTTAAATTTAATGAAGCTTCACTCTGTGATTTTTTTTTAGATTACTTTATTGTAATTTGATGGACATTCAGAAAAGGTGATTGAAATATTTTATCTGAAATATGAAATGAAGCATGCTATTACAGCCTTAAGTTAAGTTAAAATTAAAAACTTATTTATTAATACTAAAATTTATTTTTAACAGCTTTAAAGCTAAACATTTTAGGAGGTCAAGACAATAAAAATCCAAATGTGAGAGTCTTAGCCAGTGTACTTAAAAAATACCTGGTAGATAGGAACAAGGGCTCCCGGTGTATCATTTTTGTGAAGACAAGGGCATTGGCTTTAGCTTTAACATCTTGGCTCAATAGATGTGATATTTCTGAGATAAGAAACCTTAATGCATCCTTTTTTACTGGCGTAAATACCTCTGGTGACAAAGGAGGTAAGCACTTTAATATATATTTCATTAACTAAAAGTTTTTAAAACTAATTATTTTCCAAAAGTTCATTCAATTATATTTCCTCTTGCTTCCTTACTCCTAATCCTACTATAACTAGTTTTAGTAATTATCAGTTATTTTATTTCCCTTCTTCTTTTTAAACAATGAATCACAGATCAACAATATAAAATAGTGTATTTAATTTTAACAATCTTTTGACATGTCCCCCGTAAAGCTTACTTTATTAAATATACTTTAGGAATGACACCAGCACTCCAAGAACAAATTCTTCATAATTTCTTTTCTGGAAAAACTCAAGTTTTGGTGGCTACCTCAGTTGCCGAAGAGGGATTGGATATCCCAGAATGTAATTTGGTTATTAAATATAACCATATTGGAAATGAAATCACCAGTGTACAAACTAGAGGTCAGCTTTTTAAAAAACATTTGATTTAATTAGTAAAGGCAATACATTATTGATAACAGAAAAATCCATCGTATGACATTTCTAGTAATGATAGAACCCTAAGGATATAAAAAAGATATTCAGTCAACTTGATAAAAGCATAGCAGTATTAACCGTAAGTTATAGTGGAAAAAATACAACTCACACAAATATTTGATTTTCCAAGTGCCATTATTAGAATTTTATTATAGGCACTAAATGATGATGATGCTATTGCATGCATCTTATACATTTAACCAAAAAAATATGCAACTATAAGAATCGCATCAAATGTTACACCTACATCGAAAGTGGTGGAGGGGCCTCAGTATTTGAAGTCTTATTTTTTTCACTTTCCTAAACTATATTTATATTTAAATGACCCACGCCTCATTTACATGGTAGATCTATGGCGGATTAAGGGGGGGGGGCTGAACAGGGCTAAAGCCAGGGGCCCCCGATGATTAGGGGCCCCCAAAATTAGTATATTTTATAAGAAAGATGGACAAATGTTTGCATGAATTCCTGAAAATATCAGAAATTAAATAAATTAATTTAAAAAACAGATTTTATAGGCTCACTAAGAGAAAATATTAAAGAGTTTTGTTTATATTTTTAAAATTTACAATTTTCATCAGGCTCCTGTTGCCTTGAGGTAGAAAGTCGGCCTGCTGTGCAAGCGGTCACGTGATCGATTCCCGGCGTGGGCACAAGTTGTATTTTTTAAAAATTGTATTTTTACACTCAATATTAGGATACCGGCAAACAGTTATTTCTTCGTATTCCATTTTTTTCATGAATAATCTTTTTGGCTGGGACGGCCGATCCCGTAGTACAGACAAAGTATTTTAAAGGAACCGATGAACTATTTAGTTACAAGTTACAGTCTTATATTAGCTGCTAGCAATCATTTTATTTAAAGGGACGCTAGCTGGATAGGGCCCCAGTTTGAATTGCAGCCAGGGGCCCCGTGCAGTCTTAATCCGCCCCTGTGGTAGATTTAATACAAAAGAGAATATCCACCAAACACTTATGATAAGTTTTAAGTAATTTTTTTTTGTATATAAGGGCTGGTACTAATAAAAAAAAAGTTGTCGATTAATTGGGAAAAATTTAATCAATTAATTTATCAATTTCGATTAATTATATTTTTATAACGCATTTATTGATCCTGTTAAGTTCGATTCATTATTTTGCAAAATCGGTTAAGTCGCGGTAATTCCATGGCTCCCAAATTTTGAGACATAACACAGCAAATTCTCACACTTCTGCTATGCAAGAAATAAGGAAGAAAAACATTTTTGTTTACGTATGCATGTCTAAATACATAATATTAATTAGAGGAAAATATGTAATTAACAAAATATATTAATTATTAATAAATTGGGAGGGGAAAAAAATTATAAATATTTTCTTAAATTTTAATCGAATATTAATCGATCAAATTGATTTTAATTGATTCAATTTTTTAAAGATTAATCGATTAATTAATAGTCAATTTCCGCAGCCCTATACAGTCGAACCCACTTTACTCGAGCTCTATTAGCTCGACCACCCTACTAACTCGACGTTTTTTATTGGAACCGCCTAAATTCTCTCTTTGTCTTAGCATTTTCTCATCGGCTAATTCGATTTTTCTAAGTCGCCGAAACCTAATACCTCAAGCACAAAAGAGGGCCAAATTTGCAACTTAACGTTGGTTAGCTCGATTCTCGTCGGTACGCCTAGCAATGCATTTTTAGTTCAAAACAGTGTTGACATCTCGCTTTCTTCGAGACTTCCGGCTATTGTGTGATTCTATGAGATTTCAATAAAAATTACAGGATATTTCTACTTTCAATTTGATTCCGCGTGTGAATCGCGTTAGCGGTCTTTAACCGTCATTATTTCGCAGTGCATGTTATATTATTATTAAACTTAATTCATTATCTAATGCATTAATCATTTTATTTTTTAAGATAAACGAATATCTTTAGAAATGAAAATAAAGGTTTGTATCGAGAATCGACGGTAATTTTTATTTAATTAAATAAAAAATTATTATTCTTTTAAAAGTTTGTTGTTGCTTTGTTACCAGTAAGATACGTGACTGTTACTAACATGCGCGTGACGGTGAAATCAATTCTTAATATTCCAGTATATATATATATAAATATAAATATATATAAATATATATAGATATATAAATATATATATATAATTACACGTCATCACTTTTGTAGGTCGAATTCTGATAAGGAATGATTTTTAAAAAAAAATCACTTAGACTTAGTTGCCGGCCGAGGTCTAACACAGCGTGCTGTGATCAACGGTCAAGGCCGCAATAGTTTTATTTATATTACAAGTTTGATTGACTGAGGAAATTCGAGAGCAGTCTGATAGTAACAGATATCCTGCACGTCAAAAGCATTAAACTTAAAATTACCATATTGATATGTTTATTTATTTCTTTTTAAATTCGCTGATTCGACGGTCATTGCAAACGCGAGCGGCTGTGGCTGTGACAAGCGCCATGGGACGACGCGAGGCAAAAACTTTGACCTTTTAACGCATGCGCAGACAATTATAAACTGGTAACTTTTTTTTTATTAAATGGACAATGGAATCGAAACATGACCACAGAGTGAGACGTAATCAAAGTCCTTTACTTTGGCATAAATATATATACATGTATATATATATAAATTCCCAGATTAGTCATAACTGTTCCCGACTTTCAAGGCCGAGAAAATATTTTAAAGAATTCCCGAGTTTTTCCCGTTTTCCTGAGTGGGAACCATGGTTATATTTAAATTTTAAACGGTCCTTAAAAATGATCGGTCATTACAACCTTAGGAAAGAGTGAAAAAAATATTAGGGTTCCGATACTATTCCGATTAATCGTCCCATCACTAATTAACGCTAACTTATTAATCACGTACATAAAGAAATTTCAAGCACATGTTAATATTTTGCCGCCATATTGGTTTTCGTTTTAACTCGATCATCGGTTATCTCGACGCCATTTTTCATACCCCAACGCCGTCGACTTAACCGGTTTAGACTGTATTATATTTAACTCCAATTTTACCATATGTTATACTTTGAGATTAAATTGATATAGATTATTGTGTTTAGCTCATTTTTATTTACACTAGATGTAGATTTATTTCAAGTAGACAACATTAATGTTTGCTGCAGAATACATTACAAATACAGTCTGTATAGGGCCTATTATTTTGTGCACAGAATCATTTTTTGTGTGTAGATGTGACAGTACAAATAAATATACTCAGTAGGAATCAACTGTTTCATTGATTATGACAAATGTGATCTATGATAGAATGCTATGCATATATTAAATTTATTATTTTGTTATGTTACAATTTTTTACTTCTAATA
This sequence comes from Ampullaceana balthica, assembly GCA_944989445.1. Lineage (NCBI taxonomy): Eukaryota > Metazoa > Mollusca > Gastropoda > Lymnaeidae > Ampullaceana > Ampullaceana balthica. Next base: position 355,288 of record CALYLW010000638.1, read on the forward strand.
AAGAGGTTAATTGTTTATAATTTTTGTATATTTAACTATTTAAAGGGATTTTTTTTAAAGCTTTTAATTTTTAAGTGTTAATACGGCGAGCATTCCCTTTATAGGTTAAGAACAAATATATATTTTTTATTATAGATAAATTTTTCATGTAGGTTTTAATGCCAATGTATTTTTAGGAAGAAGCAGAAAATTTGGTGGTATTTCCATTCTACTTGCCATGGCAGATGTTGTGAAAAAGGAAATACTCAATCATGAAAATGCCAAGAAAATTGCAATCACCACAGAAGAAGTTGCTACCATTGAAATATCAGTAGTTAAACAGCACATAGAAAAACAACAGCTGGAAATCTTAAGAGCATCTCAGGAAGCCGAAGCAAGAGCAGCAATTCGGAGAAGACAATCTCAGTACAAACAATTTACCATGGCGAGTATATTTCATGAACATTTTTCACTGTCTCTGCTAATAAAAAAAGGAGAAAATAATGCTTTTGAGTCAATTTAGAATATAGCTAAAAGCCCAAAACTATGAGATAGTTTTATTAAATAGGTTTTAATTTTTTTGTTTAAAAGTTATTTAGTGCAAAATAATTAATTCAGCATGATGATAATATTTCCCTACATCAGGAAAAGTCATTCAAAGTAATACATTTATATTTTTTGGGTGTGTTGCAATGCAAGTAAGTAATTTAACATCAACTGCATTCATAGATAAGAAATATTCAATGTCTCTCTTATCAACTTAATGGCATCAAATAAGATATATATTTAAAAATTCAAATCTTTGCCATGAAAATGATTCAATTCATAGGAAACTTTTAAAGAAAAGGTTATTGCTTTGCAAGTTCGTGGAAAATCTAATTCATTTATTGATATTCATGTACACCTAAAAAATTGAATATTAATTCTCATCTTTGAATTATGTTTACAATATTGTTAATTAATTTGTCTGGCATTGCCAAAGATTTCTTAACACTATATAGACACCTTTTATCACAGCACTTAATTTCTCTACTCATACTTAGTAGCATTACGGGTAGTTTCTACTGAACATACATAAAACAAAACCTTGGATTGCGACAAAATGTGATGTTAACAAAAATATTATTTTGATAACTGTGTTGCCCAACACATTAACCCTTCTCTTCCACACAGAAATTATTAAAATTATTTTACTAATTAATATTAAATAATTGATTACCGGTATTTAAAATTATAATTTTTATTTGAATATATCATATCAAGTTTAAGTTTAGCCAGTCATTTCTAACTGGTAAATTTTATTTGAAATATGATTCACTTATGAGCACCATACAAGGTTTTACTGTAAAAATTTTCATGTTAGTAATTAGTATATTATTTCTTTTATTTCTAGAAGTGTTCTCGTTGTAGATCTCTTGAAATAGCTGGTGCAGACTTGAGAACCATTTATGGATCATATAGGGTTGCACTCGACAGGTGATGAAAATCCTTTAGTAAAATACTACAATTATTATTGTTAATCTTCCTCTAAGTTAGATACAAATTGAATAACTTTTTCATTACCCTTAAATAAACTTATTTATAAAGCAACAAAACAAATTATTTTGTATTTTTTATGGTTAGAAAACAAAAAATATTTTTTTAAAGTTGGGAACATTTTTTATTTTTAAAAAAATGTACAAGTAATATTTCATATTTAATATGAGTTCTAAACCAAATTTTATTTTTTTGATGGTCAGAAATTTGCTGGATGAAAAACACATCAAATGTAGACCAACGGACTTAAAACTTTTAGACGGACTTGAAATATTTGGTGATGTTATTTGCTGTGGTGAAGGAAAGCCTGGAATGACTTGTGGCCAAAAGTTGGGCAAAATGATCAAGTATTCAAGCATTCCTTATTTTGCTACAAGTTGTGATAAGTTTGTATTTTGTTCTGGAGATAAAACCGAAACTTTTAAGCAATGGAAAAAGGCATCTGAAGTATATTTCATTGATGAATTAACCAAAGAAGACATCAGAAGGTAAATTTAAAAATACATAATCACTATAAATTATCACTTAGAAGCTAAAACTGAATAATTTAACCAAAGGGGCCATTCATATAATTAACATTTAAACTGTTGGGAGGGGAATGTTTGGATTTAGGAGTTTTGCTTCCAAACCTTCACAGGAAGTAGGCATGGGTCTTAATTGAAGCTGTTCATATATAAAAATTACAGAAGATTTTTAAATATCCACTTCTCTGATAGTTTCCATTCAATATTATTTTTTCTGTAGAAGTGGGAGGAAACAGATGAAGATAAGCTAATTTATACTTATAATTTGGGAAAAGGGGGGAACAAAAAGATCCCTGGGATGCAAGAGTTGGGAGGGTATTATGAAAATATGATTTGTTTATTTAGGTAATATGTGGTTAGCCCACAACTTACGACATGTTTTAGAAAAAAAATTATAAGTTTAGTAAATCTGATAAATCTTATTTTTAAAATTTAGCATATTGGAAACTTAAATCTAGTGCTATAGTAATCAAATAAAATGGTTACGAATTTCAGGTACATTCAAATGAATAATGAAGAAGTCAAGGAATTTGATGACAGTGATGAAGGAAGTGAGGATGAATAAAAAAAGAATAGGGTTTCTTTTCCTATGCATTGATTAAAAGGGGTGTTTGATTTGATGCTTGTAACATCTAGATTTTTTGTGTTTGGTTTACAAAGCAATTGCACAATAGATGTAATTATCCAAAGAAAGTATTCATTACTAGTATATTAACTGCTAACAAAGTAGCCATTACTCAATAAACTTACTAACTGAAACTGATCACTCTCAAGACAATGATTTGTTTTCCCACATTAGGCCTTTCAATGTTCTAGTTTTTAACATAATCATATCTAGATATACTATTTATTTACTTTTATTAAGCACAACAGTAACTGGAAATCCTATTATTTAAAATAGATCTCAATATAGAATTCCTACTTCATTCATTTAAAACTAAATAATTAATATTTTAATATTGGCCTTTTGTTAAAAGTTGCCATTTATGTTTTAAGAACTGTCAAGCTATAAAACTATATAAGCAATAATTTTGATTTCATAATCTTTTTTAAAAAAATTATTAAACCTTTTAAAAAACATTTCTATGCTTTTGAGAGCCACAATTCAGTTCCATAAATGATTACTGTGGCAGCAATATTTATCTTGACTTGTGTTGTGAAATTCTGTTTTATACTAAAAGTACTCTTTTTAAAGGTGATATTAACCATTTTATTTATTTTTCATTTAATCTGAGATATTTTATTTATTTATTTGGAGCAATATATATTAAGCTCTTATGTAAATTAAATATTTTTAAGAGTTCACATATATTTAATGAATTATTTATTATTTAAACTTGGAAAAGGTGTATAGTCCATTGTTATTTTAATCTGTTGTTTTTTAAAACTGCCAATTTGTTTTTTATAATTAATATTCATCTCTACAATATCCTGTGAAAAATGAGCCCATTTTCTTTTACATAGTAGCAATTGAAGAAGAATACCGAATTATTCGGAAATATTTTAATTATTATTTCTGAGATTAAATCTTTAAAAACCTTTAACATGTTATAAAGAACATTTTTCAAAATGGCATTAAAGTATTACTTTTTATTTTGTATATCAATATACACTTTTTTCACTCATACTCATATCTATTCTTGAGACAAAAATACTTAATTGTGAACCAAACAAATACCTGTTTGAAAAGACGTATTATCACCTCTTTTTTAAAATACAATTTTATTAAGTATCCTGAAAATTGATTCTGATTATGTCATGCTCATGAAGTTAACTTGTAGGAATCTATAAAAAATAAATTGAAAAATAATTGAGTAAAAAGTGACATAATGATGGTAAAGCTATAAAGATATATAAACTTTGCACAAAAAAAGCTCCTGAATGTAGACACACTTGTGGACTGTATAGTAGAACAATAACATTTGTCATGATTCTAGAAGTCTTCTCTCCACAAGACAGTAACTCCTCCCACATACACAAAACTTTTATTACCAAATGGCTGGGGAAAAAGAGAATTTTAGTAATGTGAAGGTTATTGGACAAGTTAGTCTGTGTCAACATGGTGCACTCCTACATTTTACCAGCTTCTAATGATTTACTTTCATTTGTGAAAAATTAATTTAAGATTTTAGGAAAATTAAAAGATTTTTAAAGAAATCATGATAATATAAAGGCTTCACATTTTTTTGTTGATAATAATTATAAAAAATATGTGCGCAATAATCTTCCGTATAAATGGAGCGTGTGTAATAGATAAGATTAAACCTATTTTGCAAAGCTATATTTTTTCATTTCTTTTATCTTTATTTTATTTTAGTAAATGATAATGTCAGTGTACCTGCATTTGTCTAAAGCTCCATAAGTCCACTGAGTATGCTTCATTTGGAAAATTGTCTTTACTTCAATTTCAATACACTGTGAAACATCAGAAAAGTGTCCAAATAAACACTGCATATTGATACCTGTAAAATGATTGTGCAAAATTAAAATCTATTTAAATTTAAAGCAAGGTCTCAAACTATTAACAAACATTGTAAAAAATAAATGCAACTGCAAACATATTTTGTTTTGTTTGTTAAGTCAAGCTGATAAATTAGTTTTGGATGCTGAATATTTTAAAAATAGTGATTCTCAGCCTGTGTTTTAAGCATACCTCCTTTCTGGGACACATTGGCTGCTCGATTAACTGGTAAAATATACATCAAGATTGAATCTTAAACTGATAAATCCAATTAAAAAGTTTGAGAAGCCAGTGAATTTAAGTTTTGTATTAAATATGTTTATTGTTGAATATAATTTGTAGGACTAATAATATTTCAGCTGCAAGGACAAAATAGGAGTTTTGAAAGAGATATCAAACTGTTTGAATGTTAATACATGTAATGCAAAGTATAACAAATTTTGAGACACAGATAGTTATCAGTTTAATCCTATAAACAAAGGAACAAGTAATGCCCCTACTACATCTACTAAACAAAACACATATTCTATGGGACTGAGATTACCCTTAAGGCCTTGGCTAATACCTGGGCAACTTGCTCCATCTGCTGTGCAGTACCATACAACATTGTCTTAACCAGGGACTCTTTCGCCTCCCTGACCTCCCCTAACATCTACTGATCATTTCTTTATTCTTTCTATTATTATTATTATGGATTAACTACTTGCATTCGGATTAGTTCCACAATGCTATAGATGAATGAGGGCAGATTTATTGAAAAACACATAATATTATCTTATCTTATCTATACAGACGCTCCTTCTATGCAGAAGATAATTGTGTCCACAGACCATGACGGATGATCTGTTGGCAAGTGATGCAGCGTTCACAGGCCACGGCTATGAGGGTTCCACGCATTACCCAGCCACCTAACTAATGTTAGGTACCCATTTGGAGCTGGGTGACTCAGGGAGGCCCTAGGCCCCGGGAACAAATCCTTGCCCTCACATGGATTTGAACCCGTGACCATCGGTACGGCAGTGCCACTCGACAACCGCGCCCCACAGGTTCTTAGGTTATTATAAAATATAAATTATTGACATAATGGAAAATAAAAAAAGCTTTATTGAAAATAACATCTCCCCTAAGTAAAACAAAAAAGGAACCAAAGGACTTACTTTCATTAGAAGCACACATTTCTTCAATGGTTTCAGACACTGCAGGAAATCTGGGTATACTGTCTATGTCAAACTCTGTACCTTCATCCTCCATACAGTTTCAGGTGATTCACAAGTATGGAGCAGTATAAAATCTTTGTGTAATGGTTTCTACTTTTGACATTTCTAAAGAAATTTAAAAAATATATATGTTGCTTTTAAAGGAACTGAATGTCATTAGATAAATTTTTTAAAATAAGGCAATGCCAGGGGTCGCAATTAATATATGTTTTAATTTCTAACTTTGACTCATTTTCAAGGTTGACATTTTTAGTAACATAGTATGGAATAAACGACTTACATATTTCATCATCTGATTTCAGAGCCTAACAATAAATCCATCACTCAAATAATATTAAAAGTTATGAAGCTTTACTATTTTTTTTTAAAAAGCTTTGAATGTAATTAAAAGCTGATAGCAGAGTTCTTATAATGCTATTTACTCCACCACTTACCCACATATGTGTTGGTCAAGATGGTTCAAAATAAATGCCATTAATGCATCAAATGCTGATTCCATGAGAGTACACAGATGTTTAGACTGATGGTTTAAATGAGTCCCATTTGTTAAAAAATTTACACAATATTGTGTAGGATTTTCCTGGCGAACATTTAAAGACATTTTAAAAAAAAGTTTATCTCAACATTATAGTTCCACAAATAATAAATTCAAATGTGACATCTTACAGCCTAAGTTATTGATATTGATATAATCCACTTTATGTATCCTTTTTATTATAAAAACTTACCGAGAGCCTAGGACTTGCTTTAGTTGCAGAAAAAAAAGGACTAATGATAGTTGAAGATATGTTGTAAACATCTAATGCTGTGAATGGTACACTTGAACTACTTATATCAAAATCAGATGCTTCTAAAATAGTTGAGTTGATGTAAAGTTGCATTTCTAGATTTGCATCCGCTACAAAAACTTAAGGGGAAAAAAATTGTAAGACTCCTGTTATACACTTGAAGCATAAGGCCAGCACTTAACTATGGCATAATAGTGTGGCCCATGGTAGAAACATCGAACATTGACAAATTGAGTTAACATCAACGTTTAACCTTTAGCCTTGAAATGTAAGAGTGTAAACTTTTTTTTTAAAACTTGTGACAGGTGTTCCTTCAATGGGAAATAGATGTGATGTATAGATTACAGGTTAAAACTCAAAAGTTATCACAGGACAGTTTCATGTACATGTATTGATTTAATATACTGTGCTGTCAGATTATTTGTATTTTATGGTAAGTTATCTGATTTAACAGCTTAAGGCCATTCAAATAAACTAAACTAAGCATAAATGATTATTTTAACAGGCAAAGCAAGTTTATTGCTGATTTAATGATTAATTGTGTGACGTTTCTGATACATTTTTCTTCCCGTTTTAACAAATTGGTTCCATCTTTATAATAACTTATATTAGTTTGAATAATAAATATTAATACCCACTGGGTATATAAAAGGTTAAAGAGTGTCTATTTTTCTTAGCCCTCATTTAAAAAGCACTCTGAAAAAATCTACACCCATCAGAAAATATGGAGATTAAAATTTCCAACCCCCTAAGAGACATGTTAGACACACCCCCCCCCCACATTTCTTAAATGACGCCAACCTCCTTTGACTGGTTTTAAAATCAAATGAAAATTTTTGTAAAAAATTAATGAATTTACTGTAGAACAGTAAAATAAGCATATATATCTAATGTTATGTTTGATTTAAATATTTTAATTAATATTTAAAGAATAATAAACATAAAAATACCATTATTATGGTAATTTACAACACAAAAAAAAGATAATTAAACAACCCCTTAAAAACAAAGTTTTTTACTAAAAATCCCTTATATATAAGACAGAACTTAAAGTATTGATATGTTCAATATAATACGCAACGCACGACAAACATTTACAGACTGAAACCGACTGATCTCCCCTTGCTGTAAAAAACCGTTCATCGATGGTTGGACTGAACTCCAGCACGTGGAGGTGAACAAAGCAGACGGCTACATTGAATGTACCGTAATTAAATTAATGAATTTTTAGATTATCTTTATTTATCTCTATGTAACATGTTCAATTTTTTTGCTATAGCGGCGTGGTGCGTATTATATTGAACAACCTTTCCTGTCACGCAATAAGGTGCGTATTTTATTGACAATACTTTTTATAAACATATTCCTGATTGGTGCGCATTATATTAAACATGTTTTACGACACATAACTACAATTTTGTATTTTTGAATTGCCTTCTGCCTGGTTATTATAATGAACATTCTTTTAGTTATGTCTCGTACATAAAGGATTTAATTTATAGTCAAAAACTTGTTGTTTTTTTATTACTCCTTAGGCTCTTGAGTTTGTTTGTGTTGTTTTTGTAATTTCTGAGTTGACAGCATCATCGAGCAAGAAGTGATAACAGGTGAGATGGAGTGATAAATTTGTTTCATTCTCTTGTCGGTTTTAAAAACTAAGGAAAATTACCTTGCTACCCTTAACGGTCTTTTTCCAAACAGTTAAACAGTCCTCACAAACAAAGGTTGTAATTAACAAACTTAATATAATTATATATATAACACCCTTTCCAGTCCATGACGGACAATGGGGCAAGTGAAGTCACAAGTTTTATTTAGCCACCACTAACGAACAAGGGATTTTGTGGCCAGCACAATGCCCTGGAGGCCATGCCAGCACCGAGAATGGAACCCGCGACACTCTTCTACCTATATATATACATGACCATAACATAATTTAATTATTCTATGCAATATCAAATAATTTGCTTTTTATACTTTGAACTTTTAATGAAAAATTCACTATATTTTCCAACCACAGCATTTTATAAATAGGTGTAATCTCATTGTACTGTTATGTTTTTGGTTAATCTTTCCCTGTACATAAACCATTGAGAGGGTCTATATCTGATGACCCCACTCATTCCTCATACTGATTATCAACTAAGGTTGGCCCAAAAAATTGTATTTTGTTATATATCTAGCTTCTACTTTATTATGTTAAAAATTTATTCAACATGTTCCCACTGTATGATTTCGTTTTTTTAAAAATAGACCAAAATAAATAATAAAATAAGAAGCACTTTTTAAATCCCTTATATTAACTTCACCGCCGACTTTGTCTCTCTGTCTTGGGCGGGCGGAAAAACAAAAGTTATCTATCTGTACATAATAAAGTAACTTATTTTTCCACTTAAAACATTTTAGTACAAAAAATATTCTTTTAATTAAAGAATTTTATTTAAAAATCATTTAAAATAAGGTTATTTATTACTTTAATTTAAAAACATTTAAAATAAGGTTGTCAATTACTTTAATTTAAAAACTAACAATCCTAATGTTTAATGTTTTTATCTATAACATATGCTCATGGTAAAATTTAATGCTAATATGTTTTGAAAATGCAAATAAATTAATTTAAATGTACCACCAATGTAAACACAATTAGCATTTACCTCTAGAAAAAAGACAAATCACTAAAACAATCATGATGAGAATATTTTTAACTAAGAATTTTTATAATCCAAAATGAAGAAAGGATCTAGAAAGCAAAAGCCTAAAATATGCACAGAATCAGCAAATATAATTTATCAAATCTGTCCACTCTTTGTCACTAGTACCATGTTTTAGTGAAAGGGGAGATAAATAGTATATACCAGTTGTCCATGACAGAAATTATAGAAAACATATTCAATTGTTGTTTAATTGTTTGGGGGCATTTATGTTCTATTAAAAGCAAGAAATGCCTTGAGAAAAAACAACAATTTTGTGATTAAGGGAAATAGAAAATAAAAATGGGACAAAAACTAATCATATAAACACCATTTGTGTCTAGCCAAAACATCTGTAAGCACTTATCATCATCCAACACTTCAATGGCGTAATTGACTGTGCGTCTGCTCTTTTGGCTTTTGTTTTAATCATTTAAGATTCTGATTGCCTCAATGATATATAACAAGATTGAATATAGACTTATATACGGCATTACCATGCACGTGTAAGACATAAAAAAATGCTCAAAATGCCTTAAAAAATGTACTGTTGAAAAAAAGGCTGTAAAGAAAGACATAATACAAACAAGTATAAAAACATAATTTTACACTTTTTCACAATTAAGATTTCAAATCCATTAATTAAAATAGTAAATAGTCTTCCCTGCAAAGTACACATATTGTATATGTATGTATATATTAGAATTCATAACATCTTTAACATGTTTTAAGTTTAAACCACACCTGTTTTCTTCACTGCATATTGTAGTTCAGCTACTGCTGATAACTAAACTAAATAATATTTCTTCTTATGAAACCTATACATAAAAATAAAATATGAAATGTTAAATTTAACAAATAAAAAATAAACAATAGGTTTAATTCTCAACCAAATAATTTAATATCCAAAACTGAAACATTAGCCATTATTCTAAAAAGCTAACACTTTTTGCCAAATTCTGATTAGTTATCAAAAAAAGTATTTACTTAATGTAAAGATTTTTTCACTTGAACTGTCTAACTTCAGATTAAACCGACAGTCAGAAATGTTTAAAGAAACTTTTGTTATATGTAATTAGCTACTAATAAGGTTTTGTGCAGGTCAGATGAAACTCAGTAAGTTTGTGCTGACTACTTCCAGTGGGAGACTGACCTTAGACTGAGAATTCCATCAGAAGGTAAGTGGTTCAAGTTCGAGAAGAGTATTTAAAATTATTATTTTGTCTTTAACATATGTTGTGATCAGAGATGAAGATCTCTACCAAGTATCAGCTAACTAGCTAATCAGGAAGAGTATTTAATTTAGCTTACAAGATTCCTGGCAGACTTGTGAGTTGAATAACTATTCTTTTACCTTCTGCAAGTTTTATCAAATTTTTAGGGTTTTTTCACTGGTCAATGGCAATTATTTAAAAATGGACTGATAATGAATTTGTGTCGAATTTAGAATCTTTTTTACAATAGTCAACAGTCATCTTAATTGGACATGTGATGAGTTTAATAGCACTTACTTGATTTTTAAATACATTTTCCACTATATATGTTAGTTGTGGTAAAATAGATTCTTGTTTTTAAATATATGAAGTAAAACAAAGTTCTTCTGTCTTTACAAACTTGTTGAGTTTTTCCTCTACTAATAACCCTTTTTTTCCACCTAATTAAATAAAGTAAAAGATAGAATAACTAATGCAAGTCATTCATAGTACCAGTATGTAAAACTTACAAATAACAGGTAAAGCTTACATGTTGGCATGTAAGATTAAGACATCAAATAGTGGGAAAGGTTTGAGCGAGTTGCATATAAGGTGGATATAATAATAACGCATAAAATATGTTCTTTCAGTACAATAATTTATATACATTGTACATGATAATTAATTAGAGAAATTTAGTGTCACTTGTTCCAAAGCAATGTCAGCTGACTTCAGTTTGCAATAATGGGTTTATATTGAAGTATGAAACCTGTTAACTTTTCACCATCAATTCATAATCAGAGATGACCGTTTGTAAGGTCTCCAAACTTTCATTGAAAATGTCCTGTTAATAATACAAATATCTAATAACTGTAAAACTATTAGGTATAATCCCTTAAAAATAATTCATAATTTTTTAAGTAAATAAATTTCTTGTTAAATAAAAACTCATATTAAATATATTTAAAATCGTTGCTAGCTTCTTTTTATTTTTTAATACATTTTTTTACCTCGTTTTGTTTAGCTTATGATTTTCTATTTCTATATATTATTTACATATGTAATTTTTTTTTAAAATCATGATTTGATTTATTACTACTTACTTGAGAAAAGCCATAGCGATGGTACCAGTGCAGGTAGGCTCCTGAATTGAGTTTTAGCATTGAACGAGACAAGACTGTATTGAAGTGGTCTAACATATTTGTAGAATTTGTTGCCAAAGTTAACGAATGGCTTTCTTTTGATCCTATACTGTTCAATCTGGAAGTCCAACAGTCTAATGGATAAGGGTTCCACTTCACAAAGTTAACTCCTTTTCTTATTTGCCTATCTAAAGACCCTTTCATGGCATGTAAAAATGTATTGTCCCTGTCACCTCGGGCTACAACTACAGCTGATAGAGAATGTGTTGGGTTTCCTGCACAATTGTATCTTAACTGATAATCTAAGATTTTTGAGGATAATCCTTCCCAAGACAGTTTTTTTGAAGTATGCTGTGATAAGGTAATAAACTTTGTTGTTGGCATTGGTGTTAACGTTCTGATCATCTCCCATGGTTCTTGTCCCAGTGCAATGCCCTTTGATGAGGAGAGTGTGTCCGTTGGGAGAAGCACGCCACTTAGGTTGTTTGCAATAACAGAATTGATGTCTTTAAAAGAAATGTGACTGTTACGAAGAGATTCATCAGATTCTAGCAGCTGATTTAAATGTGTTATATAATAGTCATTTGGAAGAAATATTACAGCATCCGCATAAGTTTGAAGCCAATGAAGTGCCAACAAAGCATTGAAGTTTTGTAATGGGCTCTCACCGCTTACACATGGAGCTATACTACATGACAATATTTGGTGACACGGATAACTATCTCGCAACATTTCTATCAAATGTGCACCTAAGCCTGATCCAGTTCCACCACTAATACTCTGATACACAACTGCTCCAGAATAAAGATCACATCTCTCAACTTCTTTTCTTATGGCTTCAAAACTATTCTCCAATAAAAGATCATCCCCATGACATTTTACTCCATGGTAACCTAAGGCAAAATTTGTCCCTCTTCCCCTTTTACCAACTATGATATTTTTATCCCTTACTCTAAATGTCTTTGGTAGAGAGGTTATAACTTTAGATTCACTATCAATATGTACACTTCTTTGCCATCCATCTAAAGAGCAAAATACTGGTTCATTGCCCAAAGTTTTACGAGTAAAGTTTTTCCAGAGTGGTATGCTTAGTTGATTGCCACATTGGCCAATGTGGATATGTACTGTAGACATTCCATAGATGTATTTGAAATGTGCTGTCGCTAAAATGTTAAAACATTGAAATTAATGAATTATAAATATTTTTTTTAAGTTTTAAAAATCAGAAAGATATTATGCATGAATTACATGTATATGTCAAAACAATATAACATGGAAAAAATAATCGGCACACTAACATTCTTTTTTTTGGATTAAAGTTGTTGTTTTTTAAAACTGTGTGTCAGGCCTTATATTAATTATATTCCATAATATGTTCAAAGTATTAATTCTAAAATAAATTGTAAGGCTTTTAAAAAATATTTGTAACTTTTAACTTTGGTCACTTTTTTCAGTATTGTTTAAAAAAATATTTTTAAAATAGGCTTAATACTAGACACTATTTTAATAGCCATCATAGACGCAAGCCTAAGTGAGCCTTTATAATATATGAAGCAAGGCATAAGAGTGTGCATGATTATGTCAACACATAAATAACGTGACCAGATGTTCTTGTTTATGTTACAAATGCCTAAGGCGAGAGAGAGAGAGACAGAGAGAGAGAGAGAGAGAGGGGGGGGGAGGCGGTGGGCCCATGTAAAGGGAAAAGTTCAATAGAAGTGGGACGAGTCTGAAATAATGTGGAATATTTAATGGCTGTTTTTGTTAATGCAGGGATTTTAAAGCATGGGAGCAAAGTCCTCCAAGGGTTCATCAAGATAGCTCCTACAGAACAGCTTAGGAAAGGGTACCAAGAATGATTTAGACCAATGGACTTTGTAGTAAACTGGTAAAGATAAAAAATTCATGCAGATCCTGTGGGGTGTTTTAATTTATTATAGTATAGAGATGAAAATACCCATAATTGATAGTGATGAATTAGCAGGTAGAGAAATGGCATTAGAAACCTTGTTGGCTTGGTTGGATACATTGTTGATATGCTTGTCCTAGGGAACCTTTAGATGCGGACATTGAGATAACTTACATAGTAAATGTGACACTGACATACATTATTTATGCTTTATGTTTAATCTCATGCTCAGAAAATAATAATCTAGAAACACAGGTGTCATAATTATTATCTGTATCAATAATCAATATATTGTTTACATCTGGGATCACAAGTGACATATATTATACAACAGTCACATAGTCAGAAAATGACATAGTTCTAAAATGTTGACAAAATGGATTTGCTAGGCTTAAAGAAACTTAAACTTAAACTTAGAGCTACCCTGCTAGCCCTAACACTGTAAGCTATGGCTTTCTCATAGACCATATAGACTATAGTGACTCTAGATTTAATAAAGAGTATACAGTATAGACCACAGATTCCCAACCTTTATCGGGTGGCAACCCCTTTTTATAAAAGTTAAGTGACCCGTGACCCCCGATACAATTAGCAATTTTTAATTAGGTATTTTTAAAAAAAAACGAAAATGGATTTTTAATATTATTTTTCATTTGTTTAATAATTAATTTATTGCGATGGTTGAAAGTTCATGATAATAATCAGCCCAAAAATTTGCTGTGAGTTTTTGTTAACGACAACCTCATGTCATTCTCAACATTTAATTAATTTATTTCTCTTGATGAGATATGCAGACACAAATGGAACTGCTGTAACATTTTAGAATGATTGATATTTACCACACCAGAATTGTGTAACCAATTTTTCATTAAGCAAGTCACTTGCTGAGGAATGATCCAAGAATCCATCTTGTTATTTATTGGTAACGCTGGCTACTTTAAGGTCAGCAGAGAAAGGATTTTGTGTCAATGTAGTTTTTTTTCTTCTTTTAGCTCAGAGAAGAAGCGCTAGAGTTTGCTTTCAAGGGATTTGAGATGCCAAATAATCTCATCTTTCAAATATTCATTTATTTCACCTACAGATTCATCTACCACACAGTAGAGTTTCTCAAACATGGCATTGTGTCCAAGATTTATTTTTCTGAGCAAGTTCTACAGCTTGGATAAAAATGCCCTTAGATTATCGTGAAATTCTATAAAATTTGTTTTCTTTCCCTGAAGTTTCAGGTTAAACCTATTATGCTGTTAAATATACCAAAAGGTCATTTTTCCCTTGCACTTCCAGGAGCAACTTGATTTCATCTTTGATTTCAAAGACACGATTCATAGCATATCAACTCAAGAAAACCATTGAAAATAAAAATTGTATTATGGTAAATATTTTGTTAATTTATTGTTTAAGTTTGTGACCCCTCAGACTCAGAAAGGTTGGGAACCCATGGTATAGACCAAACGATGGCCAAAACTCGGCTCTTCTGTGTTCATATTATGACTCGCGAACAATTTATGAAATTATAACTTAAAATAAAACAACTTGTTACAAATTTTACATACTTAAATATTTGTTATTTGTGTAGTGTAACTGTAACTTGTAATGTACATACCAGTGTTGGGCTAGGGCAGTGATGGCAAACATATGGCACGCGTGCAATAGTCGGCACGCAGAGCCTCATCAGCCGGCACACAACTAAAATATTACTTCCTTAATTAAACCAGCTAAAGGGTGGTCCATAAAGTATGTCTCGCTATTTTTAACCATTTATAACCCCCCCTCCCCCCATCACGAATCTTGGAACTTAAAGTACGTTACATTTTCTATAAAAAAATGTAATTAACAAAATAATTAAAATTTAATAGAAAACACCGTGACGTCACCCATGGCCTGACCCCCACCTCCCCCCTGTCACACTTTCTTACACCCCCTCACCTCCCCTGGAGTGTGGCATACTTTAAATCATTAAATTTGAATAAGGGGCCGTCCACAAATTACGTCACGCACCTAGGGGGAGGGGGGGTCTACACATTTGTGAGGATGTGTGACAAGGGGGAGTGAGAAACGTGGCGTCACGTCAAAACTTGAAACTTTAAATAAAATTTCCACTTAAATATTTGATTTCTTACACTTTATTTTATGACGTTTTACATGGTGTTACGATATTAGAGTGCAGGCTTACACTAAATACATACTTAAATGACAAAAAAGTGATATGAAAATGCTGTTTTTCAAATAGAAAATTCAGCTTTTATGGGGGGGGCAAAGTTTTGTGATGTCATATTGGAGGAGGGTCTAAGTTTTTGTGACAACGCGTGATGAGGGGGGGAGCGGGAGTGAAAAATCGTCCAAAATCGTGTGACGTCATTTATGGACAGCCCCTAAAAAATATTTTTAAAAAATAGATCACAATAGGGTTTTTTTTCCATTGCGGGTGGGATGGTGACCCATGTCATATAGACATTAGGACAGGGGCAGGGGACGGCAAACGTTTTAGGAGGAGCAGCCAAAAGTTACAATTTATAACATTTACCAGTTTTTCAAAGAGCCACTGCCACTAACATAGTTTCGAAAATAAAATAATCTAATTATTACTATTTGCGCATGGAACTGGAGAGCCGCCGCATCTTGACATTGAAAGAGCCACATTTGGCTCACGAGCTGCAGGTTGCCGACCCCCGACATCACATAGGACTATTCACATAGGATCGGATAGGCCCTAGCCCTAACTAAACTAAGTCAGCTGGTAGACTTGACTTGACTTGAAACATTTTAATTTTATTTATATCAGCATCAGTTAAATGATAAATGTATATTTGGGGCTATTTGACTCTTTTGTTATAGTTAATGATAATTATTAATGATGTACCACGACCACATCTTTTGCGTCCTTACTTCAAAATCTGTAATAATGAATAATGTGTGTTAATGTTGTTTCTGATTCTTTACTTTCCAATTTATACTTTACCTTCGGTCTCCGGTTTATTTTCTTTTTAGACTGCAAATAACTGCGCTCAGTCTCTTTGAGTCTTTATTCACAAGCTGTTCAACTTCGAGAGATTGGCAGATAAGGTATCGCTTATTAAAAAACTTTACTAATTTTGTAATAATACTAAATACTAATACTCCTAATTGCCTAATTATAATACTAATAATAGTTAAACAAATACCACAAATCTTTTTTTTTGCGAAATAATTTCTTTAATGAATTTAATTTACTTACTTAGTTACTAACTACGCTGCTACTGCTACTACGCATGTCGCATATTAATTAAAATTAAATTCATATTAAATAATATTAAGTAAAGCCATAGGTAGACATTAGGACAGACGTCCGGAAGTATTTCGGAAGCATTCTGTAGTTTATTTATTATTTTTTAGTCTACTTCCTGTTTCACAGTTGCAGTTCTCAATTATTTTAAAATGACTCATGACAAAACGAACTGTCCTCTATACTATAACATGTACAAATAAAATTAGGAACTCCTTGTGGACCTACAACTTTGACTCATAATTAATTGTAACCTATGTTAAAATTAAATGGCTTTTGAACACGGCACTTTTTATGAATGAAACAATGAGAACAAGGCAATAGTAGTAGTGTCAAAATGAGGTTGAAGGATGAATAGTTGCCAATGACAACAATTATGCACACGGTACATTTTGCTATTCCATGCGAATATCTGGATGTATATTTCTGAAATTCTTGATTAAAAAAAATTACATTATTTTCTGTTTGTTTTTATTTCCAAAGCTTATTTGGTTTGTTTACTATAAGTATAAGTTGTGGAAAAAAGTATGTTATTATTATTATTATTATTAAAAATAAGAAATCTGGCATTTTTCACAATTTAAGTGTATATATTACTCATTGCTTGTGACTGTTACTGAAAGAGAGATATTGATGATCATTCTAAAAATTAAACAAAATAGCCTATTTATTTAATAACACAAATATATTTAAAAACACAATAAACAAACAACATCGAGGTTAGAAGACACACACAATTTTATTTTTCGGAAACGACAATTTTAGACTCACTGGATAGTGTTCTATCTTAAATATTTATATAGTTTGAGGCCCTATAACAATAAGTAAAAATGTAGACAAGGGGTACATTTTTAAATAATTGAGAACTGCAGCTGTGAAACAGGAAGTAGACTAAAAAATAATAAATAAACTACAGAATGCTTCCGAAATACTTCCGGACGTCTGTCCTAATGTCTACCAAGCCATATTTTAATTTTAGTATTACAGTAGTATGGGGCCGTCCATAAAGTACGTCACGCTCTAGAGGGCGGGGGGGGGGAGGAGGGTGTGTAAGAAAGTGTGACAGGGGGTCCAGCCATGCGTGGCATCACGGCACAGTGTTTTATATTAAATTAGTAGATCTAGTTCCTTTTCACCTAAATTATAATTATTTTGATAATATTTTGTCCCCCTCCCCATTTGTATTTTAATAAACAATGGTAATCCTGCAGTTTCTACACGTATATTATTTCACATCAAAATGTAACTTTCTCGTGAGAACTTACGTTTTAATTTATTAAATTAAATGCATTAATATATGTCAGGGGTGCGCAACCTTTGGGCTATTGACGGCCGCATTAAAAAAAATTACTTTTACAACGGCCGCCAAAAATTTTTCACTGAAAAACGAAACGAGCTCTATAAAAAATTTACCTCCAGTAATAGGCAACGCGAGATAATAATGACATAATCATAATTTATTGTAGTCAAACACAGTACTTAATTACAAACAAAAATATTTCCATCTAATGTATATTCTCTTATGTTTCTACTTAATTGAACATTGTCATGTAAACCTAACATCATGTCATTCACGTACAGCATGAGTATATTTTTAAGTTGCATTAGTACACTGAGAACACAATAATTGAATAATAGATAAGCTGCTTCACTAACACTGGCCATGTAACTTAGCAGTCCAGAGTCCAGAAATTAGTAGCTGCCTTGCTATTGGATGTTTGCTGAGAGTCGCGCAAAGTCTGGGCACTCACTGGAGAGCATCAGTTGTATTCCTGAAGTCAGATTGGTGTCCACCAGTCGGGTTCGATATTTGTTCTTGAGATATTTCATTTGTTAAAATGACGTTTCGCACATGTAAGTGCTTCAAAAGAGCACTAGAGTGTTTCTTGCTATTTCGCGAAGCTTGGGATACTCCACAGCTACTTTCCATGTCTCCAGTAGGTCGTTTTTTGTCCTCGTATTCCTTCACAAGCTGAGCGTTATTTTTTAGTTCGATGAGTTCCATTTGGACATCCAACGGCGCACTCTCTGTCTCAACCAAATGTGGAGAAGCAAAGAGTCTCATATTTTCTGAGATCTTGTCGTAATCCTGAAAACGTTCTGCGAATTCTAACAACAGCGCTTCGTGGACGCCTGAAAAGGACGTAGCCGGAATTTCATCTTTTCTTATTTCATGGCTCTCGATTAGAGCGGTGAGTTGCGGGAAATGATAGAGATTGAGCTGTTGGATATGAAAACGCTTTTTCACTGTTATGTTTATTCACTGCTATGTCGAAATTCTGTCTGGATTTCTGGTGCAGCTGCCAGCTAAGAGTGATACTTGTGCACAGGCCTCTGAGTATTTTTGTGTATTGTAACAGCAACTGAAGTTGACCGACGGGTTACACGGTTACACAGCGCAAGCACGATACAGCGATTGTGCGCATCACACGGTTTCGGCGCGCTTCAATATTAGGCTGCTAAACTTCATGGCCTGCCCTCATTAGCTACAGCTGCAGCCTAACACCAGCGCGTCAAGAGCTGTTTCAATGTCTATGAGCGCTAAACACTGCAGCTAAAGCTACAGCTGCCAGAGTCATAATTTGTTTTGCAATATCAAGTGCTTACGAGTGTAAATGAATATTCGATATTTCGTTTACAACTTTACATAATATATTGCCAAATTGCAAATATTTGACGGCCACATGTTATTATAATTTAAACAGATTTTCACGGCCGCACATTTTCGTGTCCACGGCTGCATGCGGCCGTACAGCCGCAGGTTGCGCACCCCTGATATATGTTATATTTTAGCTATTATAGCACTAATTTGTAAGTTTTATTAATTTCTAAGGCTTTTTTCAGCCCTTAAAGCTACATAATCGGAGTGGGATACATCCATTTTGTTTATGTAGTACTCTACTTGCCAAGTTGTCACAGTGAGATGCCAAATTAAATTTTCTCACTTAAAAACAAACAAAATAAGAATCAAACATCTAGTAATGAAATATAAAATGAATTTGTCTTTAAAATATTTATTTATCTTTTAAGAACATTAAAATAGATGAATAATACTTTTTAAAAAATATTTTCAGTCAGTAAATTTATTTTAGCATGGGTTGAGCCAGGTAAAATACATCTGGCAAGCTAAACAAAACGTATCGTGACCACATTATGTATTATATAGAGCCGAAAAAATGCCTTAGTAATTAAAAAGACTCACAAATTAGCGCTGTAATAGCTGAAATGCAACATATAATTATGCATTTAATAAATTAAAAACGTAAGTTCTCAAGAGAAAATTAAATTTCGCTGTGAAATAATATACGTGTAGAAACTGCAGGATTACCAACAATTAATGAAAAGGAAAGGGGGTGGGGTTGAAGAAGCAATTATGAAACTCGTTAAACGTGGCACTATATGCTATGATGCCATGATGCGCATGTAGATGCACAACAGCCCGCAAAAATTCCTGGCAGGCGAATTCTTTTCGCCTGAAATTCCGGGTGCAGTAGCATCACGGTTGAAAGTTTTCTTAATTTTTGTTTAAAATTGTTCAAAAGTGAAGTTGCATTTTTCAAACTGGAAGTGTCAGGGTTAGGTTTAGCTATAGAATTTTAGAGTTTAGGGTTAGGTTTAGCTATAGAATTTTAGGGTTAGGTTTAGCTTTATAGTTTTTAAAAAGTGTACCCTTCCCGGGCCTTCCCATTTTCGTATTTCAGACGTATGAACAGTGAGTATCATTTTCTTTTCTTCATGTTTTTCGCTATTTTCCAAACTCGGCATGTTGCTAAAATAGCCTATAATTTAAGAGTCTCCACGCTCTAATTTTTTTAGTAGCATTTTTGCTGTTTTCCAAAATTGTCATGTTTCTAAAAAAGCTACAAATTTGAGAATCCCTGTACTACTTTCCGGGGTCACGTGCCTTAGTAACAAAGATTGCCGCCGGAAATGACTAGCCGCCATCTTGGCCACGCAAATGATAATTTACCACACAAAAAAAATTTTTGTTCAAAAGTGTGACATTGACATACTTTAAGGGGGGGTTTCCCAGATTTGTGACAGGGGGGAGGGGGGGTAATAATGGTCAAAAATAGTGTGACATGCTTTATGGACGGCCCCTATTCGTTATTAGTACATGTATTAGTAAGTAATTTTAGATCTTATTTAATTTAAATTTATGAACTTTTTACATAAAGTTAGTTTAAGTCTAAGTTAATTAGGCGCTGGGTAGGCCTAATAAATCTGTGGTTTAAACTTTAAATTAACTACCACTTGTTTTCTACTTCTTGTCTTAACTCTTATCTTCAGTAGTTTATACTTATACTGAAAATACTGTATTATACTGTATACTGTAAAGTATACATAATACAGACAGATTATTGTATCCACTGACCATGCCAGTCTGTTGGCAAGTGATGCAGCCTTCACAGTCCATGGCTATGAATGAGAGTTCCATGCATTACCCAGCCGCCTTTGTTTCTCTAACTAGTGTCAGGTACCCATTCGGAGCTGGGTGAACTCGGGGACACCCTTGGCCCCAGGAAGAAATCCCTGCCTTCACGGAGATTCGAACCTATGACCCTGAGTACGCCGCTAAGCGCGCATGCCACTCGACCACCGTGCCCCACGCGCAAATTAATAAACAGCTATTCCAAAGTAAAAATTAAAAGTACTTAAAAGTAATAATAAATGATAAATTATCATGAAATACTCATGTTATTTAAGTACTGTAATTAAAAAATCCCAAAAATTTTTTACCAGAAAATGCATCCTCTTTAATGTGTCCAATCTACCAAAAAAAAAGGAGCAGCAAGATTGATTATTGGAGAATATTCAAAATTGACTTCAGTAACACCATTAAACCTCCAAACACTAGAGGATAGAAGTTAAGCCGTTATAATACACAAAGCATTAAATTCTAACTAATTCAGATAAACGTATGGATAAAACACCTTTATTTTTCAATATGCAAGAACAAACACATACAAATCCTCCTTCTTCCAACTGGAATTCGTGCGTGGAAAGGGTTGCTTGAACAAACTAGGAAAACCAAGACACAATTAATATTTAAAACTCTTTAAAAAATGCAAGACTTGACATAAAACATGGATAAGGTAGTAGGATGCAATAATCTGCTGTATAGAAGGAGCTTCTGTAATATATAAGATAAGATTGGGAAAAACACAAATCCATTTATCTGCCTTTTAAATTATGGGCCCTGGTTTAATAAATTCACATCTTTTAAAAAGATAATCCCATATTAAAACTATTTTTGTAATTTTTTCAATTCCTGATGGGGTTCCTTTCCCCAAATGGAATCCCATACCCCAATATGATCCTGATTAAAAAAGAGATTCAGTTCTGATGGAACCCAATTTCCCGAAAGGAATCTAATAACCTGGTGATGTACCATTTCTAAAAGTATCCTAATTCTTAATGTAATCCAGTATAACTCATATCAGATAAAACATAAATGCATGTATTAGTCCTGACCCCAAACAGTGCATTTATTTTAAGTCAAATCTACTTAACCCTTGTAAGTAAGATGTAAGGAATGAGCCATTCAAAATTCCAGCCTTATATATACTATTGGAGAAGTTGAAGAAAGCTTATATAAGAAAAAAAGACACTTTGGGTCTCCTGCCCCAAATGTTACTCTATGTATTGTTTAAAAACCTGCTTGTAAAAACTCTTTTACAACTCTTGTAAAAAGGATGTAAAGAATTAGCCAGCATTCTATCTACACAGGAAGTGGTAGAAAGCTCATATTCATATACAAAAACTGGATTATGGGCCCCCAGGCTAAAAACAATATACATGTATTATGTTATATAGTATTCCTCTTAAGTTTTTTTATTCCCTCAGCACGTCTGGGATGGCATCACAAAGTCTGTGATTTCAAGTGATAATATACTGACCAAAGCTCAAAGAGCTAATGGCTTATGTTCTTCAAGTTGGGCCACCCTTCATGCTGCTTTGCTATCTTGACTCACCTATAGTTTGCAATGGCACTTGTTTTTGCATTAAGTGATGGGCCTAAGAGAATCAAAATTACAATATTGTAGGGACCTGGAAAGAGATGTGACATATAGATTAGAAGATGAGATCGCAAGTGCAAGAAATTCATAACATTATAATTTTAAAATTTATTGAATCTCATGGATCACAAGGATGAACCTGAACCAAAAGTGTAGGTATACACAGTTTAATCATTTACTTTTAAAATGACACTAGTACATTCAGAGTAACTGAGAAAATGTTGGTCAACTTTTAATAAAAACTAATTTCTCTGGCTCAGTGCAAGATTGAAATGTCTGAGAATCATGTTATGCACTCACTTCTGTTTCTCCACTAGTTATTGTAATTATACTCTTATTTACTCTCATTCTCTGTAAACTGTAAACCAAACATGATTTTTTTTATAAATATGATTACATGTATTATGAAATAGTAAAAAGAATCACCCACAATTTTATAGACATTGGACCTTTCAAATAAAATTATATATTAAAAGCGCATAATTATCTGCTTTTTATTTATTGCAAATGGCTTTAGTTAGTTTATCAGTGCAAGGCGATTCTCTATTTCAATTGGACTTATTAAAAATTTAAAAACTTCAGGCCTTTCATTTTTAAGATATTAAAAATGAAAATGAATGATTTTTAAATCCCTTATTAACTTCACCGTCTTGTCTCTCTGTCTGTAGTGGGCTCGCGGTTGGTCGGGCGGGTGGAAAAACAAAAGTAAAAAATGACCCACTTCCCATGATGCTATCGAGCTTAAATTTTGCAGATAGACTTGTGTCACCTAACAATGCATTGTATCAAAATTTCAGATCGATCAAATGTACCGTAATTAAATTAATTCATTTTTAGTTTATCTCTATGTATCTCTATGTAGCCGTCTGCTATTGTTGACATCCACATGTCACTGGAGTTCACTCCAGCCATCGATGACCACATCCCTGTGTTTTACAGCAAGGGGAGTTCAGTCTGTAAATGTTTGTCGCGCTGTGCGTATGATATGGAACATAAGCATTACTTTTAGTCATGTCTCATATATAAGGGATTTATAGTCAAAAACTTTGTTTTTACGGGTTAATTCTTATTTTAATGTACTAAATTTTATTTAAAAATTTAACAAAATTTTGTATATGTTTTATTGAGAGCACTCTTATAACGGCTGGGTAGCGAAGTCAGTAGTGCGCTCGCCTCACAAAGCTGAGGGGCGTGGGATCGAGCCCACGCAAAGCCACAATATAAATGATACGCTAAGAAAGTCCTCCGCTGACCCCTGGAAGGGAATTGGGGCACCCACCAGGTATAAACAAGCCCAGAGTAAGCTCTAATGGAAACATTAGGGATCCCCTACGACCTTCGGGTTATGGGACTTACTTACTTATTACTCTTATAAACCAATAGCGTTATTTACAAATCATTGTTAACACCAAGACATTTTTTTAAAAATTCAGTTTTTCAGAATTGACCATGTCGTCACCCAGGCCAGAATTTGTTTGTGCATGTTTTTTCAACAAAAATATTTTCCTCAAGAAATATAAACTTCATGTCACATACAAATGTGATAGACAATTTCAGGAACAGTACAGAGAAGTATGTAGATATATTATTATCAGGTTTATTCGACTAAATCACTTTAAGTTTATCAAATTCATACATTTTTTAACTGATTGGTGCATTCTAAAACATTGTAAATGGTGTTCAATTTAAATTAAGTAGTGCACATGTTCAAATTGGCAGGATTGACTGGAATCCGTTAAGTACCTTTTAAATTATCATTCCAAAATGAACCCTTTCAACTTCGTCCAGAGTTTTTTCTGCATTTTTTATAAACGAATATTTCATTTCAGATCCTTCGATTAAAAGGCTGTTCTACAGATAAGCAGTATAATAAAGAACTGGCTGAGGTATACTAAATCGTTAATTTACTTCCAACGAACATTCATATTTCTTTAGTACTCTGGGTAAATATCATGTTGCTTTTGAAACACTGAAACTGGCAATAGATATAAAGTCTCTCAAAGTAAATGTTTATAACTGTCCATTGAATTTTGTATAGGACTCTAAACAATTATATGATTCCAGGTGCCAAAACCCCATTAAATTAATTACATACAACAAATGATTTTGCTATTTATTTCCAGATTCAACAAGAAATAACCAGAAGGAGGAACTATCATTCTATGTTTCTGTACAATTACAAGGACATACAAAAAAATTATAAAAAACTTCATCCACATATTTGGAAACTAAGCCCTAATATGTTGGATGCCAGATTTACAGCCATAGTTCAAGAGGCGCAAATTTTAGAACTTGAAGGAAACAGTACATTTGATGCGATGACATCTCCTATCATTGGCAATGGTGGAAACATCACAGGTAGCATAGTTGTTTGGATGAATATTTACAAATTTATGAATATTATTCACTAATTAAACATTTAACATACTATTTTGAGAGCATATTTGCAAAGTCATGTTTATATGCTATTTTTTAAATTTTATTTAAATTTAACTACACAACTCTGTTTATTTGTATTTTAAAAGGGTATTAAAAAAAAAGAATTTCAAAATTATTTTACGTAACAGAACTACATTAAAAGAGTAAACTATTAATACCTTATCCATTAAAGTTAATTAAGGAAAGGTGGTTTTTGAAAAGTAGAAAATAAAAAAGCTTTGAAATAAATTCATTTAAACATTTATTTCAGCAGATGCAGAGACATTTAGATTCCCAGTATTTACCAAGATAGCTTGCCAACAAATTGTGGAAGAAATAGAAAATTTTACTACCTACCAAATTAACAAAACTCAACCAAACACCATGAACAAAGGAGGGGTATGTTGACATTACAATGAACAAAGGAGGGGTATGTTTAAATTACAATGAACAAAGGAGGGCGTATGTTGACATTACAATTAACAAAAGGAGTGTAACGTCTCTTGTGACGTATTACTTGTTAATGTGTTTTGTAGGCGTTCTCACAATACAAAAACTTTCATACAATAATCCTCTGAAGAATTAATGTCAATAAAATAACTTTAATATGCACACTATGTACAGAAATATAACTTTGAGGTATCACAACGTGGAGACTAGGCCTGTCAATTTTGTTGAAAAAAGCTGCCCGGGTACCCGTGAAAATATCGAACGGGTACCCGGGTTACCCGTTCTAAACGTCGTATAATTTTCCCCGTCATGACCGCTATACAATGGAACCTAGCCACCATCCATGCACCTCATTTCACACAGTAGTAGTAGCCAACGGCTTGCTTCCAGTAACATACTATTACTAATGCACTACAATTAACTACAATTTACAATGCACTACATTTTTTTATTCAATTCCTGCTGTAAATGCATTCGTCATACTCATACACTAAAACTAGAGTAAACTGAACATGCAAACAAAATATCAACAGAATGACGTAACGTTCAATGTAATACCTTTAATGTTAATATCCACTTGGCGTCGGTAGTCAATGCTAAGGGCGATGACGTATGCTATACTGCGGTAAATTTCAAGTGATCGTGCTTTGGTCAATGGTACTGCTTTTGTTGACACCAACAAGTTTCTGATATAAGTGGGTCAGCGTTTTTTTTTAATCAATATCAATTTTACGAATAGCTTTCAGGTGGCGTTTTATCGCACTGGGTTGCCACCCTTCGCAGACACAATTTCATTACAATGCTGCATTTTGCAGTTTCACTGTCAACTCGCTTGGCATGATTCCACACGGCCGACGTCTTACCCATCTTATTAACCATAAAAGCTGACAACTTTAGGTGTATATGAATTTTTGGGTCTAGGCAAACACGTGTTAATGAACCCAAGAAACACACGCGAATGCAAGAGTGTGGGTTATAGCAGTGCTTCTCAAAGTGGTGGTCCGCGGAAGTTATCAAGAAAGGAGAGAGAAATATAATTATAATCCTCCAATTGCTACCAATAATACTAACCCTATAGAATTTGTCATTTTTTACAATAAGCTAATAAATGAAAGAAATAAAAGGAAATAAAATACATTTCGCTTCCATGTAAGTACAGGGAAAATAGTGCACATGTTCCTGGTGCAATGGAAAAATTCCTGCCGGTCCGCCATACTAAAAAGTTTGAGAAGCACTGGGTTATAGGATTGAAGAGAGAAATGGGGGGGGGGATGGTAGAAAAACGACATTAGATAGTATCAATCGGTCTCCCACTGTCGGCTATTTCAAAGCAAAGTTAGTCTCAAAGCAAGGGAGTTTTTATGAGAAAAAAAACCAGACACGGCATCTTTCATCTCTGTGCAGTCCATCCTCACGGCCGACTCCTGCCCATCCTACACTGTTAGTAACTATTTAATTTATTAAATTTAAATACTGACGACCTTGTACTCATTATTAACATCTGTGTTTCTAGGTCAGTACGAGTTAATGAACACAAGAAGTAGAAGCTAATGAAAGGGTGTGGGTTATAGGAGTGAAGGGAGGAGAGGGGGAGGGGTAGATAAACAACATTAGCTAGTATCAATCGGCGTATTTCAAAGCAAAGTTAGTGAAAGCAGGGGTGTTTTTTTTATTAACAAACAGCGTCTTCATCTCTAAGCAGTCCATCCTTTTTTGGCAGAGGACTTTAGTTGTCTTTATATGATTCTTTTAAAGAACCATACCTTTTTTGTGTTGTTCGGTTTCTGTTTCACGTTGAGAGAAAAAAGATTTAACAAATACATTGTAGTTTGTAGTGACCGTTGACAGATATTTCTCCTTAGATCTATTTTGGAAACAAAAATTTTCATTTGATAAATTGTTTCGCGAGCCCCAATGTAAACACAAAAAAGCCACACGGGAGCCGAAGTTTGGCCTACGGTTAATATAGCCTATAGACTATAGACCTTCAAGCCACATTTTCACGGGTACCCGAGCGGAATTTTATTACCCGGGTAATCACACGGCAACAGGTACCCGGGTCCCGGGTACCCGTTGACAGGCCTAGTGGAGACATCAACCACACATTCGCCATTACTCTCAGAACTCCCTTCGCGCGCTTTTACCCATGTGACCTCTCTGTCATTAATCTCGTGATTCTCACGTGACAAAGAGGGGTATGTTTACATTACAATGAACAAAGGAGGGGTATGTTTACATTACAATGAACAAAGGAGGTGTATGTTGACATTACAGTGAACAAAGTAGGGGTATGTTTACATTTTTACCATAATCTGAAAACCAGGTCACCATATCTTTTTTTTATAACCCGCAAGGTAACTAAAGATTTAACATGATTAATTCCTTTTAAGTTCCCAAAGCATTGATGTGAAATGTCTATAAGGTTGAATACTAGCACTGGTCTGTTTTAATGACAGGGTCTTTAATGAAACATAAAATTTGTCAGTTGAAAAAAACTAATGCAGACCCATTCCTAGTTATTTAATCTTTAAACTATACTGCACGTTTTTTTCTCTGCATTAGAATTATAGAAAGTTCTTTTAAATATTTATTTCTCTTCTAAATTGCTTGACTAGGTATCCTTGGATGAAATGGGCTTTTCTGAAGGACTCATTACACCACTCATCAAGAATTACCTCCAACCAATCACAAAAGTGCTCTTTCCAAGTTGGGGAGGAGGAAGCTTAGATTCTTACAAAAGCTTTGTTGTGAAGTATGAACTTGACGGTGATACTAACTTGAATTGGCACTATGATAATTCAGAAATCACTCTGAATATTAGTCTTAATTCCAACTTCCAAAATGGAGAGCTGCAGCTTATGAAACCAGTGAAAGATGGTGATGAGGATCAAGGAAAAGTTGTAATCTCTCATGAAGTAAGTAGTGTATGTTATTTATGGAGTATTCTGTCCAATGACAGATGACCAATGTTTTACGTAATATTGTGTTGGACTTATTGTTGTGAACTGTTAGTGTTAACAGTATTGTAGTCACCAGGTTTTGATGGGGAGATTTTGTGTGAACTTTGACACCAGAAGGGGGTATCATGACAACGTAGACTTGGTTATGAGTAGTCCGTGGGTGAATGTCAATAGAAGCACGGGAGGAGCTTGTTTAGATTTTGGATATTAAATTTTATGGATTTGCAACTATGATTACTATGAAGTATTTGATTGTGTTATTTGTGAATTTAATGTTTTTCTACGTTGTGGGTGTGCCTGGATTTGAGTTGAGAATCTGGTTGCAAAGCATTACATACCTTCACATCAGTGTTTGCTTGTGACATATTGCAATTCATCATTTAATGATTTTCTAATTTCATCTCTGTTACTTTATTTGAGGATGTAATTTATCATAACCTGGTGAATGCTTTGTAATCAAGGCTTCTAAAATGAATTAATTCCGTTTGTATTGAAGTTATGAAACAATTATTTCTTCTTAATATACTGCAATAATAATATCACCAGAAGGTATGTTGATTTCAGAACAGATACGGAATTGATGAATATAAATTTTACAAAAATATGTTCTGCTCATTAACAGGAAGGTTATGGCATCTTACACTGTGGGCGTCAACAACACTGTGCACTTCCTATCACTGATGGTATTCGTTACAACATGATTGTTTGGATGAGAAGTTCCATGATTCGTAACGAGTTGTGTCCAATGTGTGAGGAAAAACCCAATTTAGTTCAAGTCTCCATTGCTGGAGATGGTTTCCTCCCAGAAGAAAGATTTTGCAACTTTTTGTAACAACTTAGACTGAACAATTTTGAAATATGTGTAATGATTTCCCAAAATATATGCCTTGCTGTGATGCTGCTGAATGCACTAATTTAAAGATGTTTAGCTGCCTTTAAAAACTGAGCATACATTTTTGTTTTGATTAGGTAGACATTGGTTCCCTATAATTTTTTGTATATAGTCATTGCCATTCCTTTATTTATCAAGCAGTAGCCATTTCTGAATACAATATATAATAAAGTGGCACAAAATAGATTTTTTCACTGAACTTGACTTAATCCAGAATTATTTCCCTTCTTTATTAGCCCTTATGCTGCCATCAAGTTATCAAAAATTCCATTATTCTTTTATCCAAAAAAAATCATTTCCAATTGGAATTCAATGATTTAAACTTTTCAATTGTTTTAATGCTAACCATATGAAGACCACAAGGGAAGAAACGGCTATGTGACATTTTTGAAATTTTTTAGTTATCTACTGTATCTGATAGAGGATGAAAAATATAATTAAAATTTCAAATATATTTAGTTAATTTATAACAAATCTGTATAATTTTGAACTTTAAAACGTGAATATCTCAAAACTACAAAAATGTGACATAGCCGTCTCTTCCCTTGAGCTCTTCATATGTTAAAGATGATATGAGTTACAGTATTAACAAATATTTAAATATGTAAAATTTATTAATAAAAACACATTGCATATAGGCTCAAAATTATAGTCAACATTAATTATGATTCTGCAGAAAAGCCCTTGAATGAGCAAGTTACGTTTAATCTGGTTGGTAGCTAGTAGATTTGGTGTGAAGTAAAACTCCAAGCGATGGCATAACTTGCCTCAGTTGAAGTGACACCTTCCTTGCTGAAAGCAGAAAATGTCTGCTGCTAACTCATTCCAGACTTTAACTCAACAAACTTGCTTTTCTCAATTCGGATCAAGTCTAAATTTTTAACCCTTTGATCGGTCAAGATTTTTTAGATACTTTCATGTATTTTTTATATTTCAAAAGAAAATTTATATTCATGAATCGTTTGCAAGCCACAATGTGATTTTTGAATTGTGGAGGTAAACAATATATTTGATTCTGAATATTTACAGAGTTACAACTTCAATTACATATGAAAATGTATTATAGTTTGAATTTTTGGTGCCTATAAGACATTTCTAATATGCATGCTGATAGAAAGGACAAAGGAGTTGGTTTTCTGTTTGCTAAAAATCTGATTTGCAACAGATTTTGCTATAAGAATGGACCTGGATTAAAAGTCATAAGGATGTGGTGATGAAATATTCAAATGATTTCAATTCTACCGACACTGTTGAAATGAGTTACTTAAATAAATCATGTTTGGCCATATCAATTTAAAAGACAACTTCAACAGTCTTTTAGTGTAAATTCTTCTGCAATGTTGTTGCTAAGTCTTCTTGGTTCAGCAATTACGTAGTGACGGGTTTAATCATGAGTAAAGCAGGAATGTCTATTACTGTAGCCAATGTATAAATTTTATTGTTTTGTTTAACTTTGATGTCCAAAAAAATTAACCTTACCCAGTACTTGAAAAGTAAAATTCACTGATCCAAAAAAAGAAAAACAAAATTTGGATAAATATTTTAATTCATAGTTCAAGTAGTTTAATCTTCATCCTGAGTTTCATCATCATCACTGTCAATGTCTTTGTTGCTTGTCTCTCTGTATCTAAAAAAGGTTAAAGAAAGTAATCAAGTACAACAACTTTAACATGAAGTGTGTTACAAGGTCTAACAACAGTTAATGAATGTATGCTAAACTTTGACAATCTATAGTCAACACTGCACATTTGTTACTGAAATTATCAGCTTTCTGTGACCATGCACTACTTACTTCATCAAAAATAGGACCAACAAGTTTTATTTTGGCTAGTTTGAAGAGAATTGCAATAAATTATTGGCTTGCAACAGAAAAACACAATTCCCATTATATTTTTATCAGTATTTTGTTCCAAAATTTAAACTGTTAGTTACATAAATTTTTATTTAAAATATTAAAACTGTAAAAGTTTGCTTTTAGTGGAGTAAACAAAAATCAGAAAGGATTAGAAGAGGAATGTCTCATTTTTTAAAATTAAATTGGCGAATAGTAGCATTTTTTCTTTATAATCTCTTCATGTTTCCCAGTTTGGGTGGTTATTGGTAAGTAAACAACTATATTTAAAAGAAATCAAAACACTTTATATTCATTAAGAGAGCCACATGTAACCATATGATGCTGAAAGATGTGGCGCTATCAGATACAATGAAAATGTATGAACGCAAAAATATGTTTTGAACTAGAAGTGATAGTTGTGGCTAACTGACAAGAAAATGTACATGGGATAAATGTATCAGTGGTATTTAACATGGATCTGAGGTTTGCAGCCTCAACAAATTGGCAGTGTGAATGCACCTTAAGTAAGAAAACCTAAATATACTACGTGGACAAAATATTGCATTTCCTTGGGAAATAAACTCTTTATAATTTAATATAATTTTGCTTCCATAAAATATAAATGATTTGCCAATTTATTTTTTAAGGTTAAGATTTTCTTTCTCCATTCCTTTGCCTTAACGAACTTCATTAACCTGGTACTGACGTATTCCAAGAGTCTATTGCAAGTTTTATAAGTGCACTTCATTAATCTAATATCTGTTTAGATTTTAAATACATGGTCATAGCTATAAATTTTCACATCGGTCTTTCAAATGAAATGTGTAGGATGCATAATTATTAAATGCTTATGTCATTTTATATGATTGATCTATTTAATTTTTAAGGTTAAGATGTTACATTTTTCATGCTTTTAATCCCAAAAATGTTACAAATGCATGAAAAAAAGGATACTGCAAATCAACATTAAAAGTTGGTCTGTATGTCACCATCTTTGGGACCAATTGATCTGCAAGTCTTTTTGCTGCCCATTCCGCATTCAATACCTGTAATTTAGACCATGAAAATGTTAAAAGAATGTATTCCTATCTGGTCTATCAATTAATTAGTATAGAGCCTCTGAGATAAAACTAAATTCAAAATTAGTTAATAAAGTAGGTCACTTAATACCTCAGTCTTTGCTCTCTGCTCCTGTAATAATTTGATGGACTCTTCAATTGGTATAATTTTAGTCTCATTAAATTTGTAGTGAGGAGGATGAGCAGCTGACTCTTCTTCTTTGTGAAGTTGTTTTGGTTTTAATGTGTAGCCTTGTGGAGGTGTGGGAATGTGGTTACCTTTGAGTGTTCTGTGAAATAAAATTAAATTAATAGGGGGTAGTTGATAATATCAAAATATATGTAGGCTTTTAAAAAAAAGACATGAAAATAAAGTTATGGTTAGTACCTCAATTAAAGCAGGAGTTAAACATGTGTGAGTAATATTTATGTATGCCAGATAAAAATTCTATGCTCTCACCTTAAAATCTAACTAGTCACTTTTTGGTGTTTATAATTATCTTTCCTATAAATATACATGTAACTTGAAAATAAAGTACCCCTGACCTTTATACTTAGCAATTTTTAGAGAAATACAATGTTCTTCATAAGCCTAAAACTAAAATGTCTGTCCCAGCTGAGCAAATTAGAGATTTACTTTTAACTAAGGGGCACACCTTTGCACTCATTGACTTACCTGTAATTTTTCAGAGAACTAGGTATTGTTTTTTATATCAGAATTGTTCATAAAATTGAAAAATACATTCCAATAAGGTATTTTTATCTCTATAAAATAATGAAAATCTCTTTACCTGTTGGGTAAAAACTTTGTTTTTGATTTAGACAATGTTTCTTCACTTCTTTTAATAACACTTTCAAAGCTGTTGAGATTTTGCACATGCCCCCTTTTTATACTGTTGTTACTATCAATGGACATTAGCTATTGAAATAAAAATGTTATTAGACATAACTTATTTCATTTTTTATTTTTCAAACTTTAACTTAAAACAGAATTGAATTTTATAAAAAAATAATTATGAAAAAAATTGAAATAGTCACCTGCAATTCAGAAACTAAATCATAATCTGTAGTGGATTGTAGTGCTGCATTGGTACCAGTGACAGTTTCATTGATTTTTCCCTTATCAGTCTCAACAGTTGTAGAAGATTTTGTAACCTTTTCAGATTGTGACTGAGAAACAATGGAGAATTGTGAAGTTGTTTTCTGAATATTTCCTTTTTTTTCTTCTATGAGTTGCTCTATAAAGTTTGCAAATATTTTGGTCTTCTCTCCTTTGTCAGGTAAGTTCTCTAAAAATTGTCTAAAAAAAAATCAAAATATTGCATTTCATAAATTCACTGGTTAGTAACTTGACTAATCCTAGAATTTTTCAAGTGCAAACTAATTATTTTGTAGGGAGTGAAATTTTTAAATGATTGCTCACAGATTTAAAACTAAAATAGTATACTTCAGAACCCTCATTTAATTTACCGATTAGTAAACCTACGTAAATTTACTTGCTTTGCTTTTTAATTTTTATACAAATTTCACATTAGCTCC
Organism: Ampullaceana balthica; assembly: GCA_944989445.1. NCBI lineage: Eukaryota > Metazoa > Mollusca > Gastropoda > Lymnaeidae > Ampullaceana > Ampullaceana balthica. Next base: position 389,160 of record CALYLW010000638.1, read on the forward strand.
ATTTTTGCTAGATGTAAAAGGCTATTCTGTAAAAGCACATACATTTTAGTGATGTTTTAAAATTGATTTACGTAGATCATATAGAAAACATTAACTTTAACTGTTTAAGGGAACTAATGGCACCAATTCTGATCCCAATAAAACTATTTTCTTAATTATGGAGTTATTTGCAGTAGTGTTTTATTTAAAAAGTCTTAAAAATTAAAATCTTTCAGCTAATACTAATACCTTTTAGCTAATATATTTTTCTGCCTTTCCAGTAGCTCTTCTAACTGTGGTAAAGTTTTCTGCATTACATCACTTATATAGCCTTGTCGATCTGGTGTTAAATTCATTGCTGCTGATTGACTGTAGTTAACTTTTATTTTCATTTAGTTTTTGTTTCTTTCAGAAAGTGAATTCCTGCTGATGAAAAAAGTATGCCTCTGAAATATTGTACACTACCAGTTCTTAAATGTTTATAATTGACACTAATTGCCTGAAAACATGAATGTTGTCAGATAAATTCTAAGCTCTCAGTTTACTTTAAAAAAAAATTTTAAATGGATATCGAAAACATTAAAAAAAAGGAAACACTAGTTAATGATTCTGCTTTTTCCAATGCTTGAAGATATTATTTTGAAAGCAAAAATCAGTAAAATTTGATCAAAATTTAAATTATGATACCTGGAACATAAGTTATGAGCTTTCAAAATTTGTTTTCTTAATACCCAAAACTTGTGTTCATGTATAAGTTCAATAACAAATTTTACTTCTCTTGGAATATGAGGTCTAGGGTTCATTGCCCACAGCCAAGCTATGACCCAGTCTCTTTGCATTACAATATAATAATAAGAACTTATAAGTAAGGAACTTGAATTTACAGTTGGTAATCTCCTCATGGTAATAAAAAGTTCAAGTAACTTACTTAGTTGTTTGGACAAATAGATTAAAAACACTTCTTATAACTTATAAAGCGAAAAAATTCTAGGTAATACTACAGTAGCTATACATAATTGACGGCATAGCAGATTTGTCATTTGTTCTCCCTGCCTAATTACATTTCCCCCACTTTAATAAAAAATTTGGGAAAAAATTTAATTATACTTATTACACTAAAACACAAGAGTTCTCACTTTCTACACTCATTTGATTTTGGAAAGGCTTCACATAAAAATATGTAAACTTAATCTGTAGATAATACTAATAATCTTTAAAGCTGGATATAATTTGACAGAATATCTTATCTATACAGATGCTCATTCTATGCAGAAGATAATTGCGACCACAGACTATGACAGATGATCTGTTGGGAAGTGATGCAGCGTTCACTGGCCACGGCTTTGTGGGTCCCATGCATTACCCAGCCGCCTAACTAGTGTTAGGTACCTGTTCGGAGCTGGGTGACTCAGGGACGCCCTAGGCCCAGGGAACAAATCCTTGCCTTCACATGGATTCGAACCTGTGACCATCGGTACGGCAGTCGAGCGCGCTGCCACTCGACCACCACGTCCCACGAATAAAAAAAAACGAGATATGCTCATCATAGATAGTGCAAAGAATGGGGGGGGGAGAGAGAGAAAGGACACAAACAGCAGCACGAAGTAAAGGAAAAAAAGCAGAAACAAACATTTAAAAAAATTTTTTAAATTAAATGTTCACGCTGGGGCTTGAACTCAGGACTTTACGCGTGCAAGGCAGACGTGATAACCACTACACTACGAATCATATGTTATTCTGTGAAGGAACAACGCAAGTGAACGCAAGAAGCATCGTTGCCACCCCCCCTTTTTTTTTCCTTTCTTTTCATCCCACTACGCTAGCCAACTGTGATTTGTCTACCCCATCAAGGGTCATTCGTCATGCTTACTTACACATACTCGTTTAGGTGAATTATATATAGAGATAAATAAATAAATCTCAGATCAACTGCAACACAACAGCTTACTTGACTTGGGCAAGAATTTGTTACATGCATCTATAAGTATATATGCAAAATAAAATACTTTTTAATATTTCAAAAATATTAAAAGCAACATGCTAACAATGAATTTCAAATTAAATTTGCTATGCATATGCTTAATATAATGCTGTTAATTTCTTTTTAAATAAAAGTTCTAAGGTCTTTCATGTTATTACATACTTTGCCTAATACCAGTCAGTCATAGATAAAAGAATGCTTTGGCTGTGTCTAATGTATTTCACAGGCAAGCATTATATAGCAAGTTTGACTGAATTGAGACAAAGCATGTAATGGGATGAGGACAGGTGCATTGTCAATTTTTGGGTAAGACTGCATATGAGTTATGACCCTGGGAGGTGGGTGTTTGGTGGATACATTCACTCACACACTAAATAATTCAGTCACAATTTTATCCAACTAACTCTGACAGTCCATATTTGTCATATTTACAAATATAATTTTAAAATGTAATATTTTATTTTAATATTTAGTCCACCACTTTCCCTTAAGTATAAACCATAAATAGCCTCATGTTTCAGAAAAGTGTGGGGAAGGTCCACATATTTGGGTGGCATGTGATTCAAAATGTGCTTAGCATGTGGATGCAAATTGAAAGAGCAGTTATTGGAGTGTTGGTTAATGGATTCCTCAGATAATTAAAAACCTGCACTTTCATAAATATATTAGTACAAGTACAATAACGTTCAAATCATGATAGTATCTAAATGGGTGGTCGGACACTTCGACCCCGGTCGGTTCGACCACGGACGTTTTGATCCCGGGGTGTTTCGACCCCGGACGTTTCGACCCCTTCGTATCTACACCGCATAATTTTTTAAATAGATTTTTAAATATACTTTTTAAAATTTATTGTTTTTAAAATTAAATTTTGGTATAAAAATAATTTAGCTTAAAATTATTATCCATTAAAAATTAAATACAGTTTGGAATTGTTATTGACAACCAGTCAATATTCAACGCGAATTCATGATTGTGATCAATGCACCATTCCTCTGAGGTAGAAAGTCCTTCCAAACCTATCCTACTCCACCCCCTGCTGTAATTGGACAAAACAAAGGCAATGTGGTCAGATAGTCCTTTCTAAAGGTGCCTACATTCTCTCTGCCCCCACTTACTCTATTTACCCCCGCCAGCACACGGCTTGCTGTGGTGGCCATTGAGTGTAGCCTTCGTAACATGGGATTATGAAACCTTCGGACGAAATGTAAACAACAATGACGTAACGTTCAGTCAGGTCATACAGGTCCAGCAGCTTGAATGTTGTCTGCTAGGCGGTGGTATTAACTATTGAAATTTATGAACTTTAAATACTGACAACTTTGTACGTCTTATTAAAATCAGTATTACTATTACTGAAGAAACAGAAGTGAATGCAAAGGGGGAGGGGTTTGTAATGGTTTCAGCGCCTGCGTTCAGCATGTCATCAGCTTTAATAAAAAGAATTATTTTTTTAAAATTAATTTTTTAAAAAAGCAATTTCGTTTGTTTTTGTTATCACAGTGAAAATCTTTGAACGACTTAAATAGCCTATATACATTTTTAAAACCCAATAATAAATTAAGTACTCTTTAAGTGTGTTTAGTTTGGGATATGAGTTGAGATACTGTTTTTAATTGATAATATACCGAAAATAATATTAAAAAATGTAAAAAAACAACAAAACAAATAAACAAAGAAAAAATAAAAATCATTTCACGGTGTAGAAACGAAAGGGTCGAACCGTCCGGGGTCGAAACGTCTGGGGTCGAAGTGTCCGTAATTCATCAAAATGTGTATTTCATGGTGGTATCAAGATGTCTATATTGAAACTCATTGGATGCAGACTCAGTTTTAAAGATCATCATAAGGGGAGAAAACCTACAATGTACAAATAACTTACAATTACATGAGATTGTTGAGTCAGTTTCAGAATCAGCTATTAATAACCCCCTTTCCAGTCCATGACGTACTATAGGGCATGTGAAGTAGCGTTCACAAGTTTTTTATTTAGCCACCACTAACGAGCAAGGGATTGTGTGGCCAGCACAATGCCCCGGGGGCCTTGCCAGCACCGAGAATAGAACCCGTGACACTCGTCTGTCTCGGTTCGGCAATCCAGCGCGCTACCGCTAGACCACCGCGGCTCTAAGAATCAGCTATTACTACATGTATTTGTACGGCAACTACCATACTACCTCAAACATCATTACCAGTTCATGACCCCAAAGATCCTCAATAAAATATTTTTCAAGTTTAAGTATCAGTATTTTTACTTCTGAGCAGTGCTATTCCTGAAATCAACAAGAATCTGCATGTTCTATTATTACTAGACTGTCTGAAAACTGAATCAACATGTACTGCTAGACTGCCTGAATCAACTACACCAGTAATTTCAACTACAGCTCATCAGTTTCAGTGTCCAAATTACTCCAAACTGTAAATGTAAGATTTATGTTATTGGCAATGTTCCCTCTAAGGTTCGCTGGTCCGTGTGCAAAGTTGCACAGCATCCATTTTGTGTGCAAAAATTTTCTGCATGGTAAATTTAAACTGCTGCCCGGTGTCGGCTAGATATCTGCGTGGCAGCGCAGCCACACACCTTGAAGGGAACAGTGGTTATTGGTAGTCATAACTTTTATGGTGAAGATAGATATACTGCCTATGTTGTATTCAGCCCAGGGGTGGATTAAGATTACACGGGGGCCCTGGCTGCAATTCCAACTGAGGCTCGGTCCAGCCACTTTATTATACAATATAATAAGTTTGGGGGCCCTTAATTTAGCTCAATCAGCATCCCCCTTAATCCGCCCCTGATTCAGTCTGTTATAATCTTTGTCTGCCCACAAGATTTACACAACTTAATTACTTAAATAAGATCAAACATTAATGGGCCACCTCTGCCAAACGAGACAGTAAAACAACACTTCTTCCACTTAAGCCTGAAACACCAAACCAAAAATACCAAACTACACCAACACCCCTTAACTTCAAACTTATGGGAACAAAGAACAACTGTGGAGACTGTAATGCCATGTACACAGGCACAAGGGCACATGGCTTAGTGGTCATTGGATCTGAATCATGATAAGAAAAATTCAATAAAAAGATAGTAATGCTGGTTTAAAAAAATGGTAGGTTGGTCTAAGAACCCCTCCTCATCTTTTAAATAAAATTTATTACAACATTACAACTTGTTTATCACAACAGTTTAATACCAGATGTGTTCTCCAGAGCAAGAACCATTACTTTTATTGATGTAAGTCATAAGAAGACAATCTGACCAATAATAAATCCCTCTCAGATCTGTTATACTACGACTAAACATTCATAGGACCCAGACAAGGACTTTTTAGATGATTGTGTACTATTTTCAACAAATAGAAATTGCTTTGTTATTTGGTGTAAAAAAACACTATTTGCCTGTAGAGGAAGAAACAGCCTCAGAATATTTTATTTATGATGAGCAGAGCTCATTCACTAGGACTTGGTACACTTATTTTGTAGCAAAGAAGTGTTGCAAATTTATTGTCACCCTTTTGATATGTGGCAAAAAATGTCAATGACATAATTTCAGCAAATAGATAAGTAATTTCTTTGCAAAAATAATTTTGTTTTAGTAATCCCTCATTAATAGGCAGAAAAATAAGTGCGCATTTGACCAATAAATTGAGCTTGCAGCATCAGGAGCTCATCTTGCCTTAAGCCTTAAGTACTTACTTCTTTAGCCTAAAACCTTACACTGATAATATTTCTGTACTATGACACTATATTTTAATGGTAGTTTTTATGATTTATGGGTCCCTATTTTCCATGGTTGGTCGCTATCTATTTTTTCCCCTTTATTAATCTCTCATGTCCAGGCAAAGAGATGACAGCTGAGTAAAATTAGGCTAAAAAGTAGTATGAAAGAAGTTGGGGCACAAAAGAAAAGTGTGTTGTTGTTTTTTTCCACAGCCCTCTTACTCTTTAACACTATAAAAGAAAATTAATGAAATCAACAAAAGTGCTGTTTTTTGTTTTTTAAAACTTGAAAGTTACAAAATGATTATGTGTACAAAAAGTAAAGGAACATGGTTCCTGCACTGTTCCATAATCAAATTCCAAGTGTTTTCCAAGACTCATACAGGAGAAAATAAAAACTCCAGGACATTAAAAAAAAATAAAGATATTAAGTCAGTCGATTAAAAGCTGATATCTCCTTGCAGCGGCCTTGCATGAAGAGGAAATTTTTTAAAAATGATAAAATATTAAACTTCAGAACATTAAGAAAAGTTGTGCATATTAAAGAATTTTTTTAAAAACTTTTTAAAAATTCCATGAGATTTTCAGGACATTATGGAATTTCAGAAGGTTGTAGGAACACTGAATAGATAACAGAAAAACAATAACATTTTAAAAATTAACTAGTCAATCAATTTTAAAATATGACAATACATTTTAACAAAAAATAAAAAAAGCAGCCACTTAAACTGGAAATTTGCAATTTTGAAAAAAGGATGCAGAAGTGATACACTACTAATTACAAGATTCAAGAACATTTAGACATGATTAAGAAAATTAATTAACCTTATTGGCCTCAGATTATCATTCATTATGATTATCATTAAATTATTAATTTAACAATGATAATAATATCTTCAGACTCAACTCAGACATCAGAATTTGAGTCACTTAACTTAAGACGAAGATTTAAATGACTTAATTGTAAGGATGTGGGTCACGGTGGTCGAGTGGCATGCGGGTCACGGGTTCGAATCCATGTGAAGGATTTGTTCCCGGGGCCTAGGGCATCCCTGAGTCCATCCAGCTCTGTGCGCGCAATTATCTTCTGTATAGAAGGAGCGTCTGTATAAGACAAGATGTTGCTACTGTTATGACTAGTCGTTACATTAAGCAGTAAGCTATTGCTCCGACTAGTAACAAAAAATAGGAATATTAATGTTACGACTACTTCACTCATTTACTAAAATCCACCAGATGAACTCATGTTGCGCTCTCAAACTAGTCGTTACATTAAACAGCAGACTAGTGTTACGACCACTAAGTCGCTATAATATCTTAACAAACTCTTCATAGTATTTTATACACATATAATATATATTTTGACCAGGGCCGTTGTGACTGGAATCGTTATGTCGGGGCTGTATTGACAGGTCATGTATTTCAGTTTTAGCAGTGGTGTATCTAGGCCAAATAATGCTATTAAAATCGAAAAAGCAAAACTGTGTGAATAAATACAAATTAAGTCGTAACAGTAAGCACATTGCCTATTTTTACGACTAGTCATAACAATAAAATTATTTCGTGTTGTTACTACTAGTCGTAGCAGCAGACACTTCGTAATTGTAATTGTCTTTAAAAGTTAATCTATATCAGTATTCAGTATCATTATCAGCCTATCTTAACTCCAATATATACACATTCTGGTAATCCTGCAATTTCTACACATATTTTATTTCACAGCGAAATTTAATTTTCTAGTGAGAACTTACGTTTTTAATTTATTAAATGCATTAATGTATGTTGTATTTCAGCTATTACAGCGTTAATTTGTAAGTCTCATTAATTTCTAAGGCATTTTTTCGGCTCTCTATTATACATAATCCGGTCACGATACGTCCATTTTGTTTATCTAGCGCCCTGCTTGCCAGATGTTTTTTACCCATGGTAAAATAAATTTACTGACTGAAGATTTTTTTAAAAAAAGTATTATCCATCTATTTTAATGTTCTTAGAAGATAAATAAATTTTTTAAAGACAGTTTCATTTTGTATTTCGTTGCGCGATGTTTAATTCTTATTTAGTTTGTTTTTAAGTGAGAAAATTTCATTTGGCATCATACTGTGACAACCCCTTAGCCTTAGAAATTAATACAAATTACAAATTAGCGCTGTAATAGCTAAAAGTAAAATACAACATATAAATTATAATAATAATATTATAATAATAATAATGGCTTAATAATGGCAAAATCAGTAATGAATAATGGATTTTAAGACCTCGAGGTAAGAAACTGAAACAGCTATGTAACATTTTTTAATTTTTTTAGTTATTCCCTCTATCTGATAGATAAATATAAAAAAACCGTAAAAAAACAAGTTTTTGACTATAAATCCTTTATGTACGAGAAGTAGACCCCTCAGCCGCTGCCTCACGCCGAATACGCCGCAAAATTTTCGTCCGCTGAAAATCCGCCGGAAAATATGCGGCGCGCCGCATTAGACGCCGTATTTTGTACGCCGTAAATCCGCCGAAAAATGAACGAGCCGCCGTAACGTAAATTTTGTTTTCTTAAGATTAATTGCGTTCCGTTTTAAGATTGAATGAATTTTTAGTATAACCGTCGCCGAATGTGAGACAAAAATGAGTTATTTGTACAGTTTTTTAAAACCTAAATAATCATTGATACAGTTCTTGCAAGTTATCTTTTTCTTACAATCTTAATTTATAAAATAATAATTAAAATACAAATCAATAAATTAATTAATTTAAGTTATCTTTAAGCTTTGTCGTAAATAGGCGATTGATTATTACTTAATTATTGGGCAACGATATTCTTCTACTAGCAGATAGGTAAGCCTAAATTAATTGTTTCAATTAACTATCTACTATTTTATTCAATAACTGATGATTTTTAAGGGTTATCCTGAAGTTTTAGCACGTAAATGTTTTTGCTGCGCATTTTACATTTCTCGGGAGAACTTTCATTTTTAATTTATGAAATGCATTTATATATGTTATATTTTAGTTATTATAGCGCTAATTTGTAAGGCTTTTAAATTTATAATGCATAAGGCTTTTTCGGCCCTTGACGCTACATAATCGGAGTAGGATACATCTTTTTTTTGTATCTAGCACCCTGCTAGCTAGATTTTTTTTTACCTGGAACGACCAATGCTAAAATAAATTTACTGATGAGATGTTTTTAAAAAAAAGTTTCATTCATCTATTTTAAGATTCTTAGAAGATCAATAAATATTTTAATGAAAATTTCATTTTTTATTTCCTTACTAGATGTTTGATTCTTTTTTGTTTTTTTGTAAGTGAGAAAATTTGCTTGGCCTCTTGCTGTGACAACCCAGCAAGTAGGGTGCTAGATAAACAAAACGGATGTATCCTACTCTACTCTGATTATGTAGCGTCAGGGGCCGAAAACAGCCTTATAAATTAAAAAGCCTTACAAATTAGCGCTATAATAGCTAAAATATAACATATATAAATGCATTTAATAAATTTAAAACGAAAGTTCTCACGAGAAAATTAAAATTCGCAGTGAAATAATATACGTGCTAAGACTGCAGTATTACCTTTTTACGTTACACCATTTCTGATGTAACAATTTTTTATGACTATATTATAATTTTAGGTGAACTCAAATGTCATCTAAACCGGTAAAAGAGGCAGTTCTTTAAAAACCTACAAGTAAAACCTAAACCGCCTAGCCTACATGGAAATTCTAAAGCACAATCAGAGCCGTCTTTACACCATTTTGGGCCCCTGGGCAAAGAAAGAGTGCGCCCCCCCCCGGCAGGAATAAAAATAATAAATATGCATACTATATATAAATAAACATATTCCCATGGGCCCCTATGCTCGTGGGCCCCCGGGCAAATGCCCAGTGGGCCTATGCGTTAAGACGGAACTGAGCACAATGCTGGAAATATTTTGGTGGTCTGTTCTCTGCTGATGGGAGAAATGTAGACGAAGATCGAGTTTATTGTCAGCTATGTCTCACTGCTCAGCAGTCATTGGGTGACAAGTAGGGTCACATTTCAAAAGTAACAAATTTTGCCGCAATTACATCAAGTGGCAATATGAATCTTCACTTAAGTGTCAAGCACAATGTGTCAGTACAAAGTCAAGAAAAGTCAATCAAATTTTGGGATATTTCCATAAGTATGGAGAAGGCAACAGTCAATGTCAGGCAACATCAAGTCATGAACTGACAAGAGATATCGTTATCTGGTTCTTTAGAGACTTGCTCGCCTTTGAAAATGTGGCTAAAGATGGTTTTGTTGACTGCTTCAAAATTAATTGCCCATCTCTCAACATACCGGCACCTGTAACACTTGCTGGAACATCCCTGGATGATGTTTACGAATATTTGGCTGCAAATGTCAATTTACGGAGAAATTCGGCTAATCCGGATATCAGCGGAAAAATTATGTCAGCCAGCCGAAATTTTAAAATCCGGCTAATCTGGATATCAGCCGTAAATTGTGTCAGCCAGCCAAAATTTAAAAAAAAATTCGGCTGGCAGGTCTAACGAGAAGTAACTAAAAGAATGTTCATGATAATACGCAGCGCAAGACCATCCAAAAATACAAAATTGCAGTTGTGTCGTAAAACATGTTTAATATAATGCGCACCGATCAGGAATATGTTTATAAAAAGAGTTGTCAATAAAATACGCACCTTATACTTATTGCGCGACAGAAAGGTTGTTCAATATAATACGCACCGCGACGCTCTATCTCAAAAATAGCATGATACATAGGAATAAATAAAATAAATCTAAAAAATCAATAATTTAATTACGGTACATGCGATCGATCTGAAATTTTGATACATTGTTTTTACCATCGGTACGAAACTGCCTGCAAAATTTCAGCTCGCTAGCTTACGAGCAAGTGGGTTAAAAATCGATCCAAAGTTTTGGCGACAAGCAAGCAATCAAGGGCGCAAGCAGACACCACGAGTTAATATAAAGTATAAAGGATTAGGTTAGGCGATTAGGATTTTAAAATAGAATGCTGTGAATGAGGTTTTATGAAATATGTATGTCTCTGACCCTATTAATAATTAAAAATTCAAATCTATTTACTTAATGAATAAGAAATCTGTATAATTTTGAACTTTAAAACTTGAATATCTCAAAACTACAAAAATGTGACATAGTCATAGCCGTTTCTCCCAGAGAGCCTGAGCTCTTGATAATTTAGATTTAATTTAATAAATTAAATAAGTAAGTTCTCACGAGAAAATTAAATTTCGCTGTGATATAATATACGACACGTGTAGAAGGTGCAGGATTACCCACATTCTTTGTGTTCATGTTTCTTACATTTTTAATTAACAAGTATGAAAATCGCTACGGTATAAGACCAGAAAAGTTTTGCTATGATGATATGTAAGGCAGACAACTGGACATGAATAGCCGGAAATATTGTGATGTTTTGTTCTTCACTTTCACTATATCTTCTGATTAAAATTTTTACTGGAATCATAGTTCGGAACAAATGTACATTAACTTTATTATTAAATACTGGAAAAGGAAATCTCTAAATAATTTGCCAAATAATTTATACGAAATATCTAAGAGTCGAATGGAAAATTTATGAAATGTTAAGAACTGTGGAAATGTTTGGAATCGATTACATATTTGTTTCAGTTATCTTTAATCAGTGACAGTGTCAGTGTGTCAGTTTAAAAAAAATTATACTAACATTCACCGGTTCTCGAGTAATATGACCAAGGCCCAGCAGCCTAGCAGCAGCTGTCAAAGGTTAAAAACTGTAACAAAATACCGCTAACATCATCGCTCAGTACACTATCATATTTATTAAATAGCCTCTAGTTATTCATTTCATTCAGTTCAGTCATTTTCATTGCTCATATATTGTCATAGAATATAGATCGATGAGTCCAAATAAACTGCTGTCTTATTGTCTCAATTAGTTAAGATTGCCGGTAACTTGAATTACTTTTTATTAACTATAACTATAATTAACTTGNAATTAATTAAAGTAATTTAAAGATAAGTTAAAGTGTCATCATTATCATTAACTTACAAGAAACTTGGGTCTTCAGTTATATTTAAATTTACCAAATTATTTTTAGTTTAGTTACTTTAGTGTTATAATTATAGTTATATTCAATCAATATCATTAATAATCATTATCATAATTTTAATATTAATTTATAATTAATATTTTAAATAGACGTTGACATTCATGACTCATAGTATAGTGAATCATAATCATAGTGTTAGTATTTAATTTAGTCTTTAAATTTAGTATAACTAGGCCCAACTATAACTATTACTATTAGACTTTTATTTTTACTTTTATTAACTTTTATCAATAAGTTAATTTAATAAGCCAATTTTAACAATTTTAAAGTTAACAAGCAGCTTATCACTGACAAATGATATTGATTGTCTCAGATTGTCATTGTCAGCTAGAAATATAGTAGTAGCCTAACTAACTAGATTACTTGGTTAGGGATATTAATATTAATTTAGTAATACTTTTAGTAATAGTATTGCAGTAGACTAAAAGAAAGTCAGAATAGCTTACTTAATATATTACATGTAATTAATATACTATGGGTATATGAGTGTAATAACAATTCATAATCTTCAATATAGAAGGAGCATCTGTAATACATTAGCATATATTTGGATAATTAGGTGGGTGTAATCAGGTAAGTAAAGTGAATAAATATTACTTAAGTGTCGACTAAGTGGCAGACAGCCTTCTGACAACTCAAGAATGTCTGGGTCTCCAGAAATTTGAGAAGCAATCTAAAGATAAGGATATTCAATACCATAGTGAAGCTATTGCTGCTTTATGATGGAGCCAAGACATAGAAAACCAATGCAGGAAACATGAAAAGACTCAAGTCCCTTATCCATAAGCCATAATTGCCTAAGAAAGATGAAAACCTGCTTCTAACATAATAAGACATGCCCTGAGCCGGAAACCTCAAAGAAAATTGAAAAGAAGCAGACGCATTAAACAACCCCTTAAAGCAAAGTTTGTTTACTAAAATCCCCTATATATATGGGCGGATTAAGACTGCACGGGGCCCCTGGCTGTAATTCAAACTGGGGTCTTAGCCAGCGCGTCCCTTTAAATAAAGTGATTGCTAGCTGGTAATTTAAGACTGTAACTTCTAACTAAATAGTCCATTGGTTCCATGCTCATGCTTTGTGATTGTCTCTACTACAGGATCAGCCTTCCCAGCTAAAAAGATTATTCATGAAAAAGCCGAACACGAAGAAATAACTGTTTGCCGGTATCCTAAAATTCAGTGTAAAAAGACACACAAAAAAGATTCCATCACTGAGAATCGATCCCTAGATCACTTGCACCACAGGCCCACACAGTTTCATACGACCAGAGCTTGATGGAAATTGTAAATTTAAAATATATAAACAATATTCTTTAATATCCTCTCTTATTGAGCCTATCAAATCAGGTTTTTCGATTACCATGACTATCGGGTCCGAAAAGCGATAGATAAGATTTTATAATTTATTTAAATTATGATATTTTCAGGGATTCATGCAAACATTTGTCCACATTTAGTATAAAATATACTAAGTTTGGGGGCCCCTAAATCATCGGGGGCCCCTGGCTTTAGCCCGTTCAGTCCCCCCCCCCTTAATCCGCCAATGTCTATATACGGGGCATAATTAAAGTATTGATTATGTTCAATATAATACACACCGCGCGACAGACTAGCATAAACATTTACAGATTGGGAATATACATGTATTATAAAAAGTGTGTTCAATATAATCTGCACCGCACGGCAGGAAAATATTAAAAAGAGTGTTCAATATAAAATGCACTGCACAGCAGTCTAGCACAAAAATTTACATGTTACATAGAGATACATAGGGATAAACTAAAAATTCATTAATTTAATTACGGTATATTTGATCGATTGATTTTGATACAATGCATTGTTAGGTGACAAAAGTCTATGTGCAAAATTTCAGCTTGATAGGATGACGGAACGTGTGTAATTTTTTACTTTTGTTTTTCCGCGAGATCACGACAAACTGAGATCACGACAGACAAGACGGTGAAGTTAATATACGGGATTTAAAAAACACTTGGCACCAAGACGTGGAAGCAGAAATCAAGAAACTTGGCCATGCCTGGGGGTGATAGTCAGACTGGCCCAGGATGAAGATGCCTTGATGACTCTTTTAGGCAATCTCTGTTCTTGGAAGGAACATAGATGTCGACAATGATTGACTGCTGTTCCCTGAGGATGACAGCTGAAGGAGAAGACTTAGAAGCAGATGATAGGGAAAACCCTGAATATGAATAAAGGACAGACATTTTTATAGACAAATTTATTGTGAATTAGAAGCTAATTTGATAAAAATAAATAATTTTTAAGTATGCTTACTTCATAGTGATAGATGACTAACATATCCTACAACTCAAATTCCCATAAAGCTCAAGATTGAAGGTGGGAAAAAAAGCAGCCCAAATAAAAGATTATCATTATCTATGGAAAAGAGGAAAATTGGCATCTCCTTAAAGTAAAAGAAAATTATAAAGTGAATTTTTAATTCAGAATGAACCCAGGCTGGCTGTTGCTGACCATTTTAAGATTTTAGGCTGTTGTTAGATATTTCATTATGGTACTAATCTTAATTTTCACTATAGTGATACTCTAATGACTAAATCATTAAATAGTATGCTGTTCTTTTCATTCTTTATCATAGATTTGCATCCAATTCATGAAAAATATTGTTTTTTTAAAGCATAATTATTTGATAAATTTATTATACATTTTGAAAAGGTTTCTTTGACTTAGTGAAGAGCAACAACATTCAGAATGGAACTTCCATCTCTTATCACCGTTGTAGAATGGTCAACCATAGTTGTTACTTTTATCATGATGGGATCCGGAATGTAAGTAATTTATGTTAGCAAAATATTATTTTTTAAGTAAACAGCTTAATGAAGTTCTCATTCATTTCAATTCTCACCTCTAAATATATTAATAATTTTTATTTTATGTTAAAAAATAGTTTCTCACCACTAAAAATATTTTTTAAATTTTGTGTGCTAAAATAGTTAAGTTATTTTGCTTATCATGCAATGATTAGTATAATTTTTATTGTGAGCCTATCCTTCAAAAATTGTTGGTGCATTCAAGTTATTTTTGTATAATCTCAATTCGAAGACAATATTAGAGGTTCATAGGGATTTCCCCATTAGTAATGTTTCATGTTTATGCTAGTTTGGCGCACAGTAGTTATTATATTATAATTTATTTCAGTCCTTTATGTCTAAAGATGTTAAAGAAGAGGGCAACTGAAAATGTCCCTTATTCGATGTTTTTGATTTTGTCTTTTGTGTAAGTATATTGTTGAACGAATGTCTGCCAAGAAAAAATGTTGAGTGTTACTTATCATTGTTTTTGGACTTGCAAACCACTCACTAAAATGTTTCAACCTGCATTACAATGGAAATGCAGAAGAAAAAAAATCCTATGGTTTAAATCCATTTCAACCCTCTCAATGAATTAATATTTGTAAAACATCCTTATAAAT
>CALYLW010000638.1:404464-466737 GCA_944989445.1 Ampullaceana balthica
CTATAACAACAACCAGTTTATGTGTCTCTAAATCTTTTGAGCCAAAAAGAACACAATAATATTGAAAGAACTTATGATATCTAGAGATGGATTCATCAATTTTGAAAACTGTACAATGGCAAACCAATACCTTAAAATACCTCATTTTAAGTATTCAGTGATTAAGTGCCTTATAATGTTTTTTACTTAACTTAACACTTTTAGGAGTCTTTTAAGTCTCCAGTATGCACTTCTGATTGAAAATAAAACCCTGACATTCATCAATGTAACAGCAAGCCTTGTTTGGGGATTCTACATCTGTGTTTACAACTATGTTAGCAAACACAAGGTATTACTTATCTTCATAGCTTGTAAATCTAAGGTAAATCTAAATTATTAAATCATAAAAAAGGTCTGGAACTATTGTAACATTTTAATATATTATAAAAATATCTTCTCATCAAATTAAAATTTAAGCTTTCAAGGCAAATGTTAAACTCAATAGTCCATGATGTTTTTTTTAACTTTTGATGATTGAAATAGATTTTGAATTCCACTTTATTTTATTCTTTTTCTTATTAAGTTTTTGTATAACTATTACTATTTTCAGAGCAAACCATTGCTTCAACTCTTTGTTATGGCTGGACTGTATTCATCACATTACTATTATCTTACAATTGTGCCACCAGCTGATGTTATCCCTACTCTTGGAAAATACCTGTTATTTTGGGTTACAGTTCTTTCACTTCTTCCTGCTTTGGATTTTGTAAGTTCATCATTCTCTAAAATGAAGATATATGTTGTTTTTATTTCTGGATATAGATTTTTAACTTTCAAAGGATATTTTTGTGTTCATGTTAAGTTTATGTCAAATTAAACTTTGACTTAAATTCAATATCGTGTTATCAGGACCAGCAATATTGGATTTTCTGGGCTGCCTTAATACTGCAATAACATTGGGACCACTACGAAACTTGAGTTCATTACTATTTGCATTCCAGTCATTATTTTCATCTGTGTCCTGTTATCATAATTATACTTATACCATAAAGACTTGCCATTAAGAAATTCGTAGTTGAAATTCATATTTTGAGAGATGATAAAATCCGTCTAAAGCAAAGTGATTGGATTTCACAGGATGGGTGAATACAGCTGATACTTTTGGTTTGCATTAGCCAGCCAGCCAAGTTTTTTTTTGTTGACTAATCCTCTATCATAAAATTTGTAATTAATACATTTATTATTATTAATTTAATTTATTTAATTAATATATTTATTTTTAATTAATAAATTTATTAAAAAGAGAATTACTGATTTATTACGTGGCTAGTGTTTGAATAAATTGAAAAAAATTAAAACCCTTTAATAAAATCTTTTATCGTTTTTTTTCTTCATTATTTCATTTGAAATAATTTCTGTCCAATGAAATTTACTAACATTCTTCTTTCACTAATTGCTGATAAATGTCTTAACCTCATCATCACACTTGGTCAGCATAAAGGAAAATCTAAGAATTCCCTTAGAGTAAGTAGGATTAGGGCATGTGTTACATGGTAATTGAAAAATAAATACATGGCCAAATTGAAGTTACACAGTTGTACACAGTAAGATAGAAACCTTAGGGAACTTATTGTTTTGTACATTTATTGTTTTAAAACTGGCATTTAAAAGCAGTCAAAACTTGTTAATGAACATTAAACTGAAAATTTCCATTAAAAATTTTTTTTTAGTTAACTTGTATCAAGGTGAAGTGCAAGTGTCTACTTTAATTCCTCACTTGTTAGTGAATAGCTGGGAGCGTCATTACGTATTTATATTTTTGTTCTCATATGCTCATTTTAATCTGCTCAAATTATTGTTTATAACGTCTTCTATGTTGGAAGTGATGGTGAGGGAGATGGAATTTTTTTTTCTTTTTCTCCCAGATAAAGTTGTTTAAATTGGAGTTTTTATAGACGCTTCTGTGAAGAAAATAATTTTTAAAATGTATTAAATGAATCTTTTTTCATAACCTTAGTATTTGCATCCACAGATAACAATATTTAGAGAAAAGTCTACAAGATGCTGTGATTTGTCAATGCTGCTAGGTGGAACGTTAAATGGCGGTGTGTGGTACTTATATGGGATATTGATGAATGACATCAATATATATGTAAGAAATCTCTAAATTCTAATACCCTTTTCTGATTTGTTTCAAAGAAAATATGCTTTTTACTATTCAAATCAAAGCAATATTAAAGTCAAGTAATACTTACATGATTTACCAAAATTAATTAATTTAATAACAAAAAATTTTAAAATTCAAAACGCTTGACTTATCCTAAATTTAAAGGTAAAATAAATGTAAAAAAAATATATTTCTTAAAATTTTGTAAGTTCATTACTTTTTATTAAATAATTAAAGTTAAATATAAAGGATGCCTGTTATTGTATTATTTTTTTCAAATTATTTATGGCTACTGAAATATATACATTATATATTTCAGTTTCCTGCAATTCCTGGCCTCCTTGTAAGTGCTCTGAAGTTTTTCTTGATGATAGTTTACGGACCACCTTCAAAGATTGCCTCTACAAATTCCTCAGCTAGTCAACAATTTACGAATAACAAGAAGAAACAATTACATTTACGCAATAATAATTTTAATGAAAATTCTGCACCTAGAAAACTGCATAAAACCAAGTAGTCTAAAAACCAACAATTTTAAACAAGTTATATTTTTATGAGTGTGAATATTTTTATTCATTGGTCTAAGTATGCCTTTTTAAGAAGTGATTTTTTTATTAACTTAAAAAAACTTGCAGCTAAAAGGTATATATATATTCATACTCAAAACATTCCTTTAAAATTAAACAATTCTTTTAAACATACTTGTAAAATTTCACATTGTGGATTTTTCTCTCTTCAAACTTTGTCTTAGTCTTATCTATACAGACGCTCCTTCTATACAGAAGATTATTGCGTCCACAGACCATGCCGGTCTGTTGGCAAGTGACGCAGTGTTCACAGGCAACGGCTATGAGGGTTCCACGCATTGCCCAGCCACTTCACCCATTCGGAGCTGGGTGGACTTAGGAACACCCTTGGCCCCAGGAACAAATCCCTGCCTTCACATGGATTCGAGCCCGTGACCACTGGTACGCCAGCCAAGCGTGCATGCCGCTTGACCACCATGCCCCATATTGAAATGATACTGTATAGTAGCAATTATCCAGGAATAATAAGTATTTTCCATCTCTTATTTGAATTATCTGAGATATCACCAGTTTTTAATTGAAGGTTATTCCACAAAGTAAAAATTAAATTATGAGTTGGGCGATATTTATTTAAAATTTTTTTTTAACATTTCCTCTACTTCTAGTGCTATGAAATTGTTTAAAAAGCATTATATATTTTACAATTTTATCTCATTGTTAATTTATTAGCATTGATCACTTTATTAAATCAATACTTAGGTTTGTTTGACAATTTGTCTTTTAACATATCATTTAAATATTTTTGAATTACAATTCATCCAAACTTTTTTTATACCATGAGAGACAGAAAAATGAATGGTATAAGATATTTGATTAAGAAATAGTTTATTTCTGTCTGTTTTCAGCGCCAATGAATTCATTTCTAAATAAAAATATAATATTAAAAGTCTTAATATTACTGTAAAATGTTATATCAACAATTAAAGGCTGTGGATTTTTTTCCTTCATGCCATCACAACTTCAATTTATCACTCAAAATCACTGTTTGTTAATTTCTATAAATGTTTACTGGTTTTTTTCTCCACTTCTGGCCATTTTTACAGTTCCTTTCAGAAGCAGTTTTTTAAACTTTAATGGACTTTGGTAATTTTACTCTAATTGCTGTGCCTTTCACATTGCACTTATTTTGAATGCATAACTATAGAACTTAATTTTGATGAAAATGTCTATCAGTATGCTTTACAATACTTAATGTATAAACAGAATATAATCAGCATGTTTCCATATTTTGCTCTTGAAGTATATTCAATTAGTGCTGGGAAGTCTTTGTAAATTGAATAAATAAATTCATATATTTATATTAACTCTGTGATATTTTGTTCAGGAAAACGATATTGAAATTATAAAGGATATTTTTATAATAAATAACTAAGAGTTACATCCTTGTAATGTTGCCATAGTTTATGGATTTATCTCCTAAGATCCGAGTTCCTTCGTCGATTTTTTTAAAAACTTGTGACTAAAAATATTTTGGAGTGCATTAGGGTTAAATGTATGAAAACTACATTATTTACCTTAGATCTATGTCCGGTGACAGATGGATTAAGGAAATGATGTACACTATGATTTTTAGTTGGTCAGCTTAAATAAATCATCTCTATCTCTTTTGCAATTTTTTTTAACTGCCTTTTAATTTTTAAGATCACTTTTCCAGAACTTTTGAAATTGGTTTCAATGTTTATTCTACAAATGTACTTTATACAACTTATTGCAAAATAATATTTATTCAGTCAAAGATCATATTTTAAATCTAATAAATTTTATATTTTTATATAAATATTAACAATGCATAATTTGTGAATTCACATTGATGATCTAAAATAATAAATATTTAGATCATAGGCTAGCACTGAAAACAAAATATCTATATGAAAAAATGGTGCCTTAATGACAATGTGATCCTCCACAAGTGCTATTCTATCTTTAGTCTTTGAATGTCACTTAAAGGATTCACCTTTTTATTTAATTTTTCATGCATATGAATAAACAGTTTAAACTTCAATTTCATTTATTTTTGTTCATATCAATTTTGTAAAGCTGTGTTACACTTGTATATCTTTACTCTCAATATGGCTATTTGTGGGCTTAAATATGATGCATAATTAATGAAAATATCAACAGATGTTCTAAAATGAGTTAGGGATATTTCATAAGCTTTTTACAGATTTTATGTGTATAAAGAATTTGTGACTTTAAGCCATGGATAGATTGAGATAGAATCTATTTTGATTAGGGCTGCGGAAATTAACGATTAAATTAATAGATTAATCATTAAAAATTTTAATCGATTAAAATTTAAGAAAATATTTCTTTTTTTTTCTTTCTTCCAAATTATTAATTAAATTATTTTTTTTAATGTACAAACTTTTCCTGTGTATTATTAATTTACTTAGAAGTGCAGATGTAAACACAAATGGCGACTAATGACAGCACAGTTATATTTATAAGTAAGTATACGCGGAAAGTTGAGCTAACATTTTTATTTTTAAGGTAACTGGATGGGAAAGTATTCTTATTATTCAATGTTTATAAGACAGGGGAAATAACTCAATAAAACAAACAAAAATTACCTGTTATTGTTATTCCCTCTGAGGTGTTCAGTTGTATCAGTGTTAAAATTAATCGATTAATTGAACAAAAAATTAATCAGTACCAGCCCTAATTTTTATAGAAAGTCATGTTATGGAGAGCTATAAAATATTTAGGAGTCAAGGGGAAAATTATCATGTTGCTAATATTGAAATTTCAAATGATGTGCTTTGTCAATTTCTTCTTTAAATGATATATTTTTTAAAAAGTACATGATAGAAAATATGCAGCGCATTTAAAGCTATTACAAAGCATATATGCTGATTAGGCCATGTAACTAATTTCTAATGACAATAAACTTGCTTCCATTTTTTTTCTCAAAACTAATCAAAGCATTAAAGAAATAAAACAATTTTGTGACCATATTAAATAAAGGAGGACAAAATCTTTGCTTTTAACAGGGCATTTAATGACAAAAATGTTATTTCAATGTCTTTACTGGAAACCAAGCACTTAAATTATAGACATCACTAGCCCAAGTTGAAAAGAGCCACTATTTTGGAGCAGCACTGACACTATATTGAATAAATGAATATACAAGATTTCACAACAAAATATCTAATCCTTATTATTTTGAATATTACAGTTTAGACATACATCCAGTATAAACAGTCAACAGAAACTAGTTCTATTTAAAGAAAATCTTATAGATCTTGAAAAGGTTAAAAATTATTTATATTTAATGAACAGAAAAACAGGATTTTTGTGCAATTTAAAAAAAAATGAGAAAGTCAATTTTTTAGGTGGAACCAGGTTATATATGAATAACTGTGCTAGTGTAGTGTTAATATAGAGTTAATCAAGCATCCCCCAGCAGCCACTGAAAAGCTGTCAATTTTCTTTAGAATTTTACTCAAGCAATTTTTACAAAATATAAAATGTATGGTCCCAATTTAGATCCAAATGTATTTACAACACATCATTTACATTTTGTCTCATTCTATCACCATGTGCTCTCCTGGCGGTTTTAAATTGACATATAATCATTTCCAAACAACTGTTTTCCTAAATGAATTGTAATGGGTTTCCAAGTGTCTTTCATCCTGCCTCTCTGAATTTTCAATCAATAAAGACAGTGGAAACAAAATTATAAATGAAGTGTTTCTATGGTTACAACAGAGCATAATCCTTTTGAAAATGCTAGTTGATCACTAATTCATGCATTCTATGAATGCTCAGCTTTAAGAAAATAGCTATGGAGCATTCTTACAAATAGAATAAAACCATTCTTTAAACAATTTTGAACACGTTTACTCCTTAGAGGAAATGTGAATACTATACCTTAGATGATCACTTAAAATAAAATAGAAATCTGCAATGAAACATTTATTAAAGAAACTTTTACAATACAATCATAATTGCACAAACCAATGAATGAAGTCAGTTTTCTCATAACACAATTTAGAATAATTCAATATCCAACACAATTCTGTAACATTCCTCCAAAGTCAGGATTATAGTGACTTTACAGGTGAGTATGTATAAATTTAAATAAATAAAGTATCTCCAACAAGACAGTAAAAAGGAATGGGGTTGGTCACAGTGACTGATGTTAATACCAAAATAATTCAATAGTAATAGGATAAGAAATGTAAGCTATCGTTATGAAGATACACAAAAGCACACATGTAACGAACATGCTGGCTTAAAAAAAAATTAAATAGCTTTTCATTGAGAGATAATTGATGATTGTGAACTGTTTCCTTTTGGTCAGAAAAGACATCGCAAATTAAACTTTCTAATAAAATGGAAGCTTTAAATGCATAAAACTTATGTATACTGTATAACACATAAAACAACTTAATTTCTTTCATTCTAGCTTCTAAATTTCCTAGCAAAAAGTAACAATATGACATGTTCTATTATAACCACTTTTAAATGACTATAATATAATAAAATAAACTCACTTCCCCTTTAAACTGCTTATGTATCTTGTTTAAAGTGTAATTGTTGATTTTAAAAAAATAATAGAAAAGGTTCAAAATAACGATGGGGAATAATTAAAAGTGCAACTTAAATTATTGACAAATTAAATATGAAACAAATGTGTAAATATAATTATTTTCCATTTTTAACAAGACAGAGGTAGAAGGGGACTGGTGTTGTGGAGATCTCAAGCGTAATTTTACTGTTTTGATGTAATTAATTAATTTAATATTTAAATATCTCTAAATTATAATTAAATAAAATATGCATCCTCAAATAAAGAGCTTAGTGCTAAATGTAATTGTCACAAAATTTAGAGATAATCAAGTTTTTATATATTTTTTTATCTCTTGGCAGCATTTTAATTTTTTAGACTTAAAAAATTGGACCTCGTTACATTGTAGTGTTTTCAACTTTAGAGAGTAGATTAGTCTAAACCAGATGTTAAAAGTTCACTGTTTACTTAGAATTTATTTTTTTTAAATGTTACTTATACTTATGTACTTTTGACTCTAGGGTTTTCAAGTATTACCCTATGGAATATTCCCAATACTAAAAATCTTGACATACTTATCTGAATAGAACGGGAATATAAATATTTATAGTCACATTAGGAGATAAATGCAAAGTTATAATTAAAATATGTAAGGATTCAACAGTTCAATTTTTTACTTTTGCAAAACCTGACTACAGAAAAATCATAATTATTTTAAAATTACAATTTCACACAGAAAAAGTTGTTTTTCGGTCTTCCATATCCACTTTTATTTTTTCTTGAAACATTAGGGGTGGGAAATCAATTGATGTGATGAATGGACCTCAAAACATTATTTTATATATAGTAAGAGTTTATGTTAATCAACATTTCAAAATTTAAGCCTTTCTTTACTTTTAAACTGATTATAGATACGCTGTTTTTAAAAAAATGTTCTACGTAATGTTCATTGGATGATGCCTAGTGTTTTGTTATTTTGATCTCTAATACAATCCTTTAACCTTTCAACCCATTTACAAATGAGGCAAAGAAATGTTAACTTTTTTGTCTTGCTTAATCTGGTATTGAAAATGATGTGAAAACTCAGTCTCATCACATTAATGAAAATAATTTAATTGTTATCAATTCTTTAGATAAGTGAAGTCAATATATTGACTGAATATTTGGACTTATTCATTTAATTTAGAGCCAGATACAACTCTTAAAAATCAGCCAATGTATGTGCTAAATGTCAGAAGATGGATGATCAAAAGTGGATGTTAAATGTAGTCTTTTTTCCCCCCCCATTAATGATTAAAACAGATTATCAAATCATAGAAAGCTTGCATCAATAAATCTACCGAATTATTTTTAGTTTCCCTTTATTTATGTAAAATTAGAAAATAATGAATTTCACTTATTTGTAAGCACAAAAAGAACAAAAAAACATGAGTCTCAAGGGCTTAGAGCCAATAATTAAACTATTAATGGAGTCTTAAGAACTTGCTGTACAGTGGCTCTGGAATGCTGTTAACATTTTGAAAATAAAAACATAAAAATAGTATTTTAAAAAATGGTGTCAGCATAGCATACAAAGATGATTTGTTTGGATTTGCTTAATTTAATTTTATTTATTTGTTTAACGACACTTCTCAAATTTAAATATTAAAAAAACAAAAGTGGCCAGAATTCTTTTTTTTAAAAATACAGTTTTAGTACCCCGTCTTATTTACATAACATGAGAGATTGGTAAAAATAATGCTACTTAATGTGAAATAACTGGAATAATAAGTGGATGCAACAAGTTTTCCTAGATAGACAAAAAATTCTTAATAATTAACTTAAATAGTGGTTTTTGTAAAGTTACATACTTTTCAGTTTTAAGGATTCACCAAAACTTGATAACCATTAACGGAATTTTAATTCCCAAGTCTTATTTTAGTGAATAACAAAAGCTGCGTTTTGAAAATAAGATAAACAAATTTTTTTTAATGTTGCACCTTAACACAACTTAAAGCTGAGTGTCAGAAGATTTCAAATGATGATCCTGTAATTGCAAAATAGGGGGCAAAAAATGTATGTAATATGAAGAGAGAAAGAAATGAATAATACCAGCTTACTTGAGCAGTCATACATATGATTTCAAAATTATATCATCACACAAAAATAAATGACATCTTTTTAATATCGAGCATTCTAACTGTACTTAAAGTGGTATCTTCTGCAAGAGAAGATGATATGATAAAAAATAATAAGAAATCAAAATGATCCCATGGTTTTAAAAAAAAAGAACCAATGAAATAAATTTTAAGTTGGTATATTGTTAACCGTATTTTATCTCCCCTAGTAATAGTAATCAAATTTAGATACATAACAGCAAAATGTACATTGCTTATTGGTTTTTTTGCAAACTGTGAAATGCTTTTGTTCCACTATGCTCTTGAAAATGATCAAAAAGATCTTCATTTGATTAACACATTTTAAAAGACAATTATATTATTTAATTAAGATTGCCGTGACTAACATCAGTTAAGGAAAAATTTTAGCTTAAAAAAATGCAGTTATTGTTGCAATTAATTTCATTAAAGTGTTTGTTAATGATTCAAGTGAAGTTTTAGTGGGGTGTAAAGGATAAAAAATCACTTTAAAAATGTATTCATCTAATCTAGTGAAATAAACACCTAAAGAAATTTGTCTTGAATTATCAGGAAAAAATAATAAAAATCAAATTAACCAAACTTTTTCTTTAAAAAAAGTTAAATATTTGAAATTTCAAGGATTATTTATATTTAAAAAATAACTATACTATGGCCCATTCATGTATGTCATAAATTTTCCAGCTAATGAGCTTTCAATTATCATAACTCTTTAATGATGATCTCAATAGCGATTCTCACTGCCATAGCCAGACACTGCACCCCTGGCAGCTCCAGCAGCAGCATCAGCCGCTGCACCTCGAACAGCCTCATTCTTCATGACACCAGAAGCAAACTCAGCCTGAGCTTTCTGGAAACTTGCACCAGTGCTTCTGTAAATGCGATGCACCTAACAATAAAATTAAATTACATCAGAAATAGCATCCTATTGATAAGCTACTGATAAGAATTGTACAGATTTTATAAACAGTTTCCGTAATTTAAAAACTGCATGAAATTTTATAATTTAAAATTTAATTTAAATGTCAGATATTTTCAAAGCATTAATGTGTCAATGAAACAGTTGTATCTAGTCATGTTTAAGGGTGATTTGAATTATTTTAAATTACTCTAGTTGAAGTTTGAGTTTTGTTTTTTTAAATGAGCTTTTACAATTAAGATGAATGATTTATACATTAGCGCAAAATAAGGAGGTCCCATTTACAGGTACCTCAAAATGATATCTTACTCTATTCTATATCTTACTCTCCTATACATTTCATTCATGTGATATGTGGAATATAACATAACAAACAGTGTACTTTGATGTCTAAGACAGCCTACATCACAAATATTTAATATCTAACCAGTTAAGCCTGACAATACAGAACATGCAAGAAATGATGACTATCTTCATTTAAAAGGCACAACGATCCTTGATGACTAACAATCAATCAAATAATTAATCTTTTTAAAAAATTTCAAAATATTATAGCTTTTTTAAACATTCTTTATTCTGTTAAGAAGCTTTTGATACTTATCTGCAATAATAAACCTACACTGAAAATGCTAAAATAAAATATTTTTAATGTACTAATTTCAATAATCAGAATACAAATCTATGCCTTTTAAGTTTGAGAAGCCTCAGAAGATAGCCAACATATTAAAAGCATATAGAGGTGGGATTGCAAAATGTTGACTTGTGCACTAAAGATTATCTAATGTCATTATAATCTGGGTGGGGATATAACTCCTACCTTTACGAGATAAATCATGGATGCAACAGCCTCCACTGTAAAAAAAAATGCTATAACCAGCATAAAACCTCCAGCTCCTGCATCTTTAGTCACAATTTTCAGCCCATTGATCCAGCCTCTGTTTATACAAATCAACAGAGGTCTCAAACTTAAATGGGGCCCAGACGTACAACCCACAAACATTAATACAGTAGTTTCCAAACTGAGGGCAACAAACCTCCAAGTTAAAAAAAAATAAAATAGATATGCAAGGTATCAATCTATTTTAAAAAAATAGAGATGAGCCATATTTAAAAAAAAATATTGTTTGCAGTTTAAGAAAGTTTAGAAACCACTGCATTAACTATTTAAATGTGTGTCTAAAGATAAAATACATTTAAAAGTTTTATGACTATTACTATTACAAGATAATAAAAATTTAATACCCCACCCCCACCAAATTAAATAAATTAACTTGAGTACTTTAAGTTCAAGAACAAATATATCCTTTTTATAGTCATGTTTTCATCTTTTAAATCAATATTCATATAATAGACACACATTTGGTAAGGACCACATACAGCTCCATACAAGACAATTTGATCATACATGAAGTAGGAAATGGAGAGAGTCCATTCATGTCTTCTCTTTTTTCTATTACCTGAGAAACATCATTTTTTTGTCAACTTCAGAATTTTTGTTGTGGAAAGGGGTAGCAAAAAAAAATGCCAATAACTACATACCCCTCTGTATACAATTAACAACAAATTTTCATTATCTCTATCAGTGGATAATTTAAAGCAACCCATTTCTTTTTGTTTGACCGTGAATAGCAAGTGAATAGCGTGTAATAATCTGCACTGAATAAGAAAATTATTTTAAGCAAGATAAGCTAATTAAAATTGATTAGTTTATTTGTCTTCCTTCCTGGATAATGGTAACTATAATTAAAAATAGCGTGTAATAATCTGCACTGAATAAGAAAATTATTTTAAGCAAGATAAGCTAATTAAAAGTGATTAGTTTAATTGTCTTCCTTCCTGGATAATGGTAACTATAATTAAAAATAATTTGTTTCTTAAACGAAATAAATGTAATGGCTAAGAAGTATCTGGCTGGAAATATCTGTTAGAAATATTTAAATTTTGTTGGACAATTAAGTGACCTGGTTACCCTGAATTTTACAAAAAAAGTGCAAATTATCTCATTATCATACAATACCGTAATAGTGCAGAAATTAACATGGAATATAATCAATACAATAACTTGGCATGGCATTTCTTAAAAAGGTCACAAAATAAAAGCCTAACATTTCTACACGTATATAGCCTACAGTGCTCTATTGCAGGAAAAAGGTGGTAAGCATTTTTCCTTAAACAAAGATGGAATGGATCAATCCCCACTAAGCAACTGGAGTAAATCGGAGGGGTCGGTTTTGAGAAAGTTATAAAATCCATTAACAAGAAATTTGTAACAGAATAAAAAGTGCTGAGAGAACTTAAGCTCATAATTAATTAGGATCACATTATTCTACACTTAATCAGAAGGCTATTGGAAAACTGAGTTATCCTGTCTTTTTATCAATCTTTTAATATTTTCAGTTGCAAAATAAAATAGTTTTTTAAATTTAAGTTACTTACTTCAATTAGTTTTAATGAATAAAAAAGATGCTTAGAAAGCGCACATTTTCATAAAACTCATAAATTATTTTCAACAGAGTTTTTATGCCAAAAAAGGCAACAAAATTATAATCAAATCGAAAAAAGAATAAGTTCTAGAGTGACATGCCAGGATATTTAATAAGTTGTGCTGCAGATTTGCCACTCCATTCATGACAAGCATAGAAGCTTGATTTGATTTTCCATATAATTATGACAAGCTAGATATGGGAGAAGGAAAGTGGAGTACAGGTTCTTATAAACCCCCTAAAGAGATTTCAAATAATACTTTCCTTGGTTGATACCCCTCATCCCTACTATTTCAACGCAAATGTATAAATATAGGTGTTTCCTAACCTATCACTTTTCTTTTTTTGTTTTACATAATTCTAATAACTATCAGAATTACTTTTCAACCCTGTCTAAAAAATTTAATGTATTAAAATCTTGCATACAAGTTTAAAATAATTTTCAAAATTGTAAGTGTAAACAGGTGTGCTTCAAGTTCTCAACTGTGACTTTTTGCAAATACAATAATTACTGTAATGAACAAATTACATTTCCAATTTAAGTAATTCTCTTAATATTTTCTTACGTTGTGAGCTAAAAATTAAAAATTCTATAATGCTTTTCTTAATTTAAAAAAACAAGTAGATGGCCAATTTAACCAAAAAGGATAAAGGGTTGAAATTATTATTTTTTTAAATTGAAATGCATTGTAAGGAATTTTGGTTCAAATATACTTTAAAATTGAGTAATGTGGAAACATTTGTAAAAATCTTGATTACCATGTTAGTGCAACTGACATAGGTTATTTACAACACCAAAGCCAAAATTGAGAGGAATCCCACAGAGATAAAAAAACAAAAAGTTAACTACCACTAGTCTAATTATACATGCAACGATGCTGTTCAATATTTTAATTGTTTCTTTGTACCTTGATGAGAATGGCAAAAGAGACCACTGCTAGAATGCCAAAAAATATGCCAACAAATACCATAATTAGTCCAACAGCAATATTTGTTCCTACTACTTGTAAACCTGAGATGATTCCGCTGGAGAAAGTATGCCGTAGATGAGGAAGTGATTTTTCATTGTATAAAACAGAACAAATTATAGGGTTTTTTTGGAGTTGAAAGACAACATATAAAAAAATATTGTAATATTGCAACTTCCACTGGTCATTTTTCTGCCATACATAAGAAGTAAATTTATTTTAACCTAGTTTTAGAATTTATTCAGAGACACAGTTTTTATCTTCCTTTTTAAAAAAAAGGAAAAATATTCATATTAAACATTTAAAAAAATTAATTAAATAACTTTAATATTAAAAGAGAAATACTTACACAGTAAAATCTGTTATTCCCAAACACTGCACCACATACACACAAAATTGAAAGAAAAATATGAAGAAAAATACAAAGAAGTTGAATGAACTGTCACTTCTGAAGAAAAAGGGAAAACAAATTTTTATTTAACATAACAAAGAAAAATAAATAGACAAAATTACTAATGTAAAATTATGCTTTAGATAATCATTTGATAGTTCTTTAATTAAAATCGGTATTTTAGAAGTTGGTCATATGACATATTAACACTGGCTTTTTGTCAGATGATTCACTTTTTAAAAATTACCATATGTTGTCCTAATTTAAAATAGACCAACCTGTAAAAACATTTCACTTTGTTTTCCTTATAATGTGCTTATTTAATTCTGTAAATTGCACTCCATTTTTTAATAAACAAATCTCAACTTCATAATTTTGCAAAATAATTAACATTTTTTATCTTATTTATTGCAGCATCATCTCAATTTTAAAATGCAGTGTGATTATGACTTAGTTATATTGCATTGAATTCCTTAATGCAGTTTGTTGAATTCAGTCAGAATACTTGTGGAAATGAAATTAGCCCTTTGGATCTTAGAATATATTTCCAATTGTACACAAAAGAAATAAAACAGACATATTTTAACAAGTTAAATTTTAAAACTATTTTTTGTTTACCTAAACGCCTTGTATAATGGCCTGTACCAACAGATAAATGAGCATGGTGTAAACAACACAAGCCATAGAATAGATAGACCGAATGTAGCTGCTCCATCCTTATCAGCTATTAAATATGCCAAGCTCCCAAACAGGTTCAGGATGAGAACTATCACATGAACTGAAATTTTTTTTAAAGTGTGTAGATGATTGGAGACACAATTTTAGACAAAAACATTTTAGAGACACCAATTAGACAATATATTTGGATATATTTACAAAAAGAGCAAACCCGTTAGTAACCTAATGCTGGTTCAGGACAGCAATATAAGGAAACTAACACAATTCACTATTCTGAGCCTTTCCCTTCTGTTGTATCACGCTAAGCTTCTTTAATCATCACTTAGTCACAAGACTCTGATTGCCACCAATTTTGCTAATGTTCTTGTGCTCATAATTCACTACCATTCTATTCTCACTATCATTCTTTACCCACAATGATAAATGTATCATGTATATGCATATTCCCAGCAGCAACATAATGCAGTATATGCCAGATGATCAGCATCGTCATTAACTATACACTGAAATAGCACTACAGAATTTAAACAACTGAACATTGTGAATATTTAAATTTTGAACTATTTAATGGTACGTTTTCCCCCCCGATTACAGTTTGGCAAGCCAGGGATTCCCAGCATTAGCATCTAGACATCCTGGTGTGACTCATGAGCCACTTTAGAAAAATATAATCGCTCTCTTGGCGAAGTATATTTTAAAAATGTTGTTATATTTCCCCTGGTGAAAACATAATTTTGACTACAGTGTGACATTTATTTACTAATGAAGTGATATATTTAAACCACTATAGAGTTAATAAGGTTTTTATGGACTGTCAGAATTTGACATCAATTTTTTTAAAGTGTCAAATTCAACCCAATAGTGTGAGATCATGAGTTTATGACATGTGTGAGATCAAATACATGAATGAACACTGAAAGATACTCGTGAGATCAGCTGAATCTAGTCATCACCATCCTCAACCTTAGCAAAGAACAAGCCAAAAGCTACATCAAATACATTGCCACATATACATTATTTTCATTATTATATTTTATTTTTACTGGAAAAAACTTGCAACATAAAACAAATCCATTCAAGAAATTTCTTTTTAAAAATATACATTTCTAATACTTACATCCCCACAGATAATATGCAAACTTGACGATTCTTTGGAATTCTAAGGGTATATCCACACTAAAGTCTTGATAAAAGCAAGGACCAACTGGAAAAAACTTAGGAAGTGGTGGCCAGTTGTTTTCTCTTTCTTTAAAAAAAAATACTAATAATTAATATTTAAACCTTGTAGTTATTATAAATGCTAAATTTGAGGATTTTTAAAAACAATAAAAAAACATACTTTGTATATCACATTATTTTATAACAATATTTTATGAAATTTAAAAATACATACAAATTGCTCAAATATTTTTAGTCATGTTCAAAATTATAGTAGAAAAATAAAACAAATAAAAACAAAAATCCAAAATTTTCAAACAATTTCATTTTCCAGACTGACAGATACGAATATATTTATATATTAAATTACCCTTTTCTAAAACAACTAGATATAGCCAGCCAAATGAAGGCAGCATAAATTTTTGAACTTCCTTTATATATGTGTGTGTATGTATATATATATATATATATATATATATATATATATATATATATTATATATATATATATATATATATATATATAAAGGTTGTAAAGACCGCTCATTTTTGAGGACCGGTTAACCGTTCAAAAACCCGTTAACCGTTGCTCCACATTTTACTATGTTTTGTGAGCCAACAAGTGAATGGATCAAATTTTGGCCTCGCGTCGTCTGATTTGAAATCAAGGCACCTGTGATGTACCAACGCTAATGTTCAGTTCTCTGCCGCGATGCTGCCAAAACAGCAAATAAAAACAAAAATTTAAAAATTTGTCCGAACAAAGAATTAAACCGTAATGATTAATATTTAATTTTTATGCATTAAAAGTATTAAAACGCAATATTATCAAATGTCAAGGCAGTTTGTTGTTGAGGACGGTTAAACATTAAAAAAATACCGTTTTACTGTCCGGTCCGTATTTTTCCTTAATTTTTTTTTAAACCAACAAGAGAATGTATCAAATTTTCGCTTCGCAACGTCTGATGGTGACATCAAATCACCCGCTTGTGTTCAGCTCTGATGCGTTATGCTCCTTATCCGAGTCCTTTCCCAACCACACGTAATAAATTTTTAGAAAGCATCAAATTTTATATCAATGTGGTAATTTTAAGTCTAATGCCTTTGACGTGCAGGTACTTATCTGGAAAACTGTTGATTGAAGACCGAAATCGAATTTGAGGACCAGTAAACCATCTATTAGTAGTATTAGGCCTATCTTTTCTCTTATAATATAAATAGTAACACTCGCGGCTTTGACCGTAATTCACATTTTGACATTACCGCCGCGGCTTAATATATATATATATATCAAAATGTCTATTAGAAAATGCATTCAGGTTAAGCACTTTAAAAGAATTCCAACAAGTGTACAGAAATTAAGTGAGCTTTAAATATTGTTTAAGTTTGACTTAATAGTTACGATAAAAATTGGGCCACTATGCTTCACTCACTTCCAGAAAAATTAGCATTTTTTAATTCCTGTTCTTTTCTCTGTAATTCAGCCGCTTTCCTCTCCAGTTCCTAAAAATAAAAGTAAAATGTAATTTTAGCTTATTGAAGAGATTAAACATTTTTATGTTACAAGTTATAATCTTCAGTATTTAATAGACTTCATAAATATATTATACAAAAATTTCTGCTACATTATATCTATACCAAGGCCTTTTAACGAAAACTCAATAGAATATTAGTAAACCCTTTAAATACTATTTTATACTATTATTTATAAAAAAAATGTTTAAAAACAACAGAGAACACTGTCAAAATTTAAATATAAATAGCTATCTCAAAGAGACATGACAAAAAAAATATAATAAACCTAATGATTTAATACCTTTAAAATATACAATAAGCCCAATTTTGTATTCAGAGCCTGATTTAAAAGGCCAAGGTGTTTGCCACAAAATGACAATAACCTGAAGAAAGGTGTGTTTGCAAAAAGGAAACAAACAAACCAAAAAAAGGGGGGGGGGAAGAGTTTAATTGCACCATTATTTTTTTACAAGGCCCAGCTGTTACCTAAAAATATAACCTGCAATTTTGAGTTGAAACTAGAGAGAACAGTTGTTGTTTTTTTTGAAGTTGTGATCTTAAAAATCTTATTTCCCCATACATCACCACCCAGCCCTTTTCTCACTCAATCCAGCTTTCCTGAACAATAAAACTGTGGTAATTGGGTTGGAAAGGGAATAGGGAATCCAATGAGTGAAAAGTCACATTAAAAATATTTTTATTTGATGCAGTAAAGACAAGAACAATTTGTAAAAAGAAAGAAAGACTTTGTAAATAATGTCCGTAATATTTGTTTTACATTTAAATTATTTTTAAAAGAGTAATAAGTTACTCATTGAAGCCAATGTTTAAATTTATCGATTTTAAAAAATATTTTTGATGATTTATTAGTATAATAACTTTCAAGATGATTAAAAATCTGGTGGTATTTTTCAAGAAAACTAAATCGATTTCCTTTAAAATATACTTTAATACATAAATCATACATATATTTCAAGAAGTCATATGTTAGACTGCTCTGAAATATGGTAATACTAGCGTATGACCCGTCAAAAATGACGGAAGTTTTCAGCTGAAATCTATTTATTTTATAAAAAATGCACTTTTTTTAGGGCGCCTATGGCACCGACCTTTTTCAAAAGCCCAACTAACTTGTCCTTGTTTGATAAATACGAAATATTAAACTTTCTGAAATGTACACAAAGTGTTTTATAATAGGGGTTGCAGGGCGCCTACGGCGCCCCCGTTATTTTATTATTTTATAATTAACCAGCATCAAATCCTCTTTTTACATTGATCCCTTTTCCAAAACTAAAATATGAGCGAAAACAATGACGTCATATAATATTTTTTTACAGCGCATCTTTAATTTGCACACCTTTTGATGCATTGGTACAGTAAATTGGTTTTCCCTGCTTTCTAAAATTAGTAGCGTCAGGACTGACAGACACTACTTGTGCGACAATTGCAAATTATGTTGTTTATTAATAACTATATGTAATAATTTCTTTAGGAGCCAAAATTCCTGGTATAATTTCATAAGACTGGGTTTAAGGCTGATATTTTAATGCTGAACTAATTATTTACCCATCTGCTAAATGTATATTTACTTGGAAAAGAAATTATTACTAAATCTAAAATAACAATACAAAATGTCCTAAAATAGCAACCACTTTAAAATGTTGCCAGGTACTTTTAAGGTTATCACCTGGCTATGTTCTCTTGTAAGTACAATCCATTTTAGCCATACACAAAAAAATAACATATACCAATCCTCTGTTAGGATCCAGTTCCCAAATGAAAACTTATACATAATTTTATTAGCTATAATTTATTATAAATAACTGTAAAAAATAACCTCCCCTTATTGTGATTTTAAATATTATGTTCCTACTTGTATTATTTATCATTATCTGACTACTGAATTTTACAAGACCAAAAGATTTTTTTTTAAATTTTAAAATATTTTTCACAACATACTAATAACTTGAATAGTCTCGGTGCCCATTCCCTTGATCTAATGACAACCCTTGTGGAGACATCACACTCCTTTTTATAGGGTAACTTGGTAACCCGCTTCATGAATCACTGACTTTGATTAAGCATTTTATTTTACTTGGCTTTATTAAATTAGCACAATGACAACAAACGTACAGCAGCCAATAATGTCTCCACTTTTTATACCTGATTTTTTTTTATCAATGTTCAAACACTTTTACTTCTGAAGGATTATTTAGAGTTCTATAAATTTTGAATAGCTCGTTTATGGTCGAAATTTTTTTTTAAAATCCAGCAATTCAATGACATGTAGGAAAGATATACCTTTATAAGTCAGTTCTAAACAAAAATCATGTGGTGGGATAACTCAAGAAGCAATAATTTATTTTTATTTTTAAATCTTTGAAGTTTAATAATGTATTTAAATTAGTGCAATTGTTTATTAATATGATTCTGCTTAAGAACACCAACAATGAAATTTGTGGCACCTGACTAAAATTATGTAAAGACCTGTCATGTTGATGATCGAGTTATTTGTATAAAAATAATAATTATATTATTTTGACTGATTAGGGTTTCTAAAAAAAAATTATGAAAAGCAAATTCTTTTCATTATATGAAAAATTTGAATTTATTTAAGATGAATATGAAATAATAGTATAATTCCTTTAGGATAATAAACAGTCAATTTTTTCAAAAAAGTAAACTCCTATAAAAATTTATAAATAAAGTTCACATTTCTCTTATCTCGTAGCAAACACTATAACAAGACATACTAGCTTTTAAGTAAAAGCAAGGAAGGGGCATTTTCTTTTCGTAGGTAATTGGGAAAGGGTGAAAAGCTTATATAAAATCACCATAGTTCAAATTTTAATTATATTGCTACCATAAAATATATTATTTTCCCGTAGTGAGGTAATTGGTTATCCAAAGGTATAAAAAAAAATTATATATTGAATTATTTTCAATATTTTTGCAACCTTATAATTTGTAAACAGAATACATTCAATAGACTACTGATAGAGGAATGGACTAGGTTGTAGCTCAAAACAGGAAAACTAAATAACTGACCTCCTCCCTTTCCTGAAGAGTGGCAAGCTGCCCCAGCAAGGGCGCATTCTATCACAAAAGGTAAAATAACTAATACGTTCAAACTAATAACTTCTGTTCACAACCTTTGGTCTATCATCAATTTTGCTAAATCTAAAATTGTTTCACTGAATCACAAAATAAAGTAATAGCATAATAAATTTGGATATTAAATTCTAAAACTCACAGCAATCAACAATTATGAATGACTTCCAAAATATGCCATCTTTGCATTTTGAAAGAAATTCAGAAATGAAATGAGAAAATCTTAAAAACTGACACAACAAAAACAAAAGGCTTTCTTCCACAAAAAACAGAATATATATAACATGTAGGACTAGAAAAAAGACTCAACAAGTAAAGGAAAACATGACATCCATTAGTTTGGTCCTATCACCCCTTTAAGTCAAACGCTAACTGAAGGCATAAGCTCAAGTGATGTTTATAACCTATTGAAGGTCTGATAAAAGTATTGCCTGCAGCTAGAATCTACACAAGAAATACTCAATCATTTAACTAGAACATACACCGAAATAGTCATTTAAAGTCCCTTGACCCAAAACTCATCTTGATGCTAGAAAAATCAATGGTGATGAAATAGTTGAGTAAAGGTAATACAGTCTTCTTTACTGATTAGGGTGGGAAGAAGAGTAAAGTATATAGCTGTATGTCATTTGGTTTAAAGTAAGCATAGGTGAGTAGAATTCGTGAGTATATCTGGAGAATGAATGTATAGTCCAAAAAGTTAACCAATATTTGGGAGATGCGTGTTGGAAATTTGACGGATGAGAGAAAGAAACTTACAAATTTAATACATAGATTAATTTAAATCCTTCCGATAGTGGTTTCCCCAAGACCATCATCAATGCACCGTTTTAGCATTCAAAGAGGCATCCACGTGTGGTTATTTTATACCATGTGTTTAAATTTTGCCATTAAGGAGCATGTGTAGCTGGGTCATAATTATGTCAACCATAGCAACATCACTGATTAGGTTGAAGAATTTGAAATTGAACTCAAAAACAACTATAGGTTAAAAACAAGTACAGTCATCAGATTAGGGTGTGGGTAAGTATAGATGGGTGAGGTTTTCTCGTAAGAAAGAATAGTACCAACAGGAAGATGTCAGTAAGAGATAAAATTGTTTAGATTACATACATTGGTTTCTTTCAAAGAGGCATGATGATGTGTCAATTATTCAAGTTTTCTCATACATTGTTTTATGAATTTAATTCTACTTAACCTGATTGCAGGCAGCCCTTTTACTGCATTTTGAGAAGACAAAGGGTTGTTAAAGCTTTCTTTTAAAAGGTGAGGTGTAGCAAAGGACATCTAATAAGAGTAAATGTCAAAACTGACCTCTCCAATGTCTGCATGAACACCTGGACTTCCATCAACAAGATAATCTAACTAATAGGAAGGTTTCATTTTTTTACCTTTAGTTATTTTAAATCTAGCCCATCAATGTTTGTACCCACAAAATTCAATTTTTTATAGTTATATCAAACAAATTGGCATTTTCATGTTAAATAAATAATGGGAAATAATATGGTAAAAACAGTATACTCCTTACTCATTCATTTTATTTTTAAAAAACTCATTTTCATTTTTTTTAAAAACACAAGTAATTGACCGTGACAAGTTTTGGAGTCACAATGACACAAAATTTTGTGATTCAATTATTTGATATCCATATTAATTTGACCCTGCTGTAAAAGAGTTTATCAAGCAAAAAAATAAATTAAAAGCTCAAATTTTTAGTGACATCTTTCAGGCCATTTATAGCTAAGTTTAAGTTTAATCCAATTTGTTAAAAAAAAGATGAAATATTTAACAACCTTTTTTCCTGTAAAATCATTTTAATAAGATAATAATAACAAAGATATTTTTTAACAAGTACTATCCTGAAAACGCAGTGCCCTCAGTGTTCATTTGTCAAAAAAACAACAACAAAGGTCTGTGAAAGTAATATCTATAACTAATATTTGAACTTTAGCACCTCTCTTTATCATGGTACAGTAGAACCCGGTTAAGTAGACGGCCTAGGGCTTTGCCAAAAGGCGCCGAGATAACCGATGATCAAGTTAAACGAAAACCAATGTGGTGGCAAAATATTAACATGTGCTTGAAATTTCTTTATGTACATGATAAGGTTGTTTACTGTTAACTGGTTAGACGTAACTTCGGTATAAAATTATTACGCGGAGTTAATATTTTGTTGTGTTACGGCAGAATACCAGAACCAATAGGCAAGCGACCGTGACGTCAAAGCGAGCGACCGTGACGTCAAAGCGAGCGACCGTGACGTCAAAGCGAGCGACCGTGACATCAAAGCCTTTTCTTACTATTCCGGTCTATAAATAATATACACGTCATCACTATTAGTTTAGTTCGCCTGCAGCTGAGGAAAGATTTTTTAAAATTTTACTTTGCTTAGTTGTCGGGGCACTGTACGAGAGCTAAAACATGATATGAACAACGGTCAAAGTCAAGGCCGCAACTGTTACTAATT
Source organism: Ampullaceana balthica (assembly GCA_944989445.1). Classification (NCBI taxonomy): domain Eukaryota; kingdom Metazoa; phylum Mollusca; class Gastropoda; family Lymnaeidae; genus Ampullaceana; species Ampullaceana balthica. The sequence goes on from CALYLW010000638.1 coordinate 427,532, forward strand.
ATATTACAAGAGTCATTTGAAAGACGTAGCAAAGATACCTGGCGATTAATTGGTCCTCAAATTTGAGTTCGGTCTTTTAGTGACAGTTTTCCTGCAAGTTAAAGGCATTTGACGTAAGATTACCACATTAATATCAAAACTGATATTTGCTTTAAAAAATGCGTACGGCTAGTGAACGATTTTTTAAATTATTTTTTTTAACTCTCTTAGTTGAAAAAGCATAGTACGAAAACTAACACACAGTGCGGCGATGTTAAAATGTGAACAACGTTCATGGCCGCGACTATTCAGCACAAGAGACCTGAAAACAAGCGGGTTGTGACGTCCCATGCTCTTTGAAGTCACCATCAGGCTAAAATTTGATCATTGATACACTCTCTTAGTTGCTTTTTGCCCGTGATGTCATACAAAACAAGCCCCCGTTTCCCTCCGCGGGTCTTCATTCTCGACACATGCTGCGTGACCCAGTTCTTCTACACACGCCCAGCACGACCTAAATGGGGACATAGCGTGTTTTTGCTGGCTGTTAGTAATAGTGCAGTTGAACCCGCGAAAATACGGTAGTGAGCAATGTTCCCTTTAAGCTTCGTGGTTGCGCAGCCGCGCAGACATCTGAATGTCACCGCGTAGCAGTTTTGAACTACAGCGCAGTAAATTTTGAAAAATATTGCACAAAAAATGTATGCTGAGCAACTTTGCATACAAGTTTTTTCTCTTTGCACACGAGTTTTTTCTCTTTGCACATGGACCAACGAACCTTAGAGGGAACATTGGTAGTGAGATGGTGAAGTGGCATCGATAACATTTTCAAAAGTTGGCGATTGGTCATGGGGCTCGAGATAACCAACGTTAAGTTGCAAATTTGGCGCTCTTTTGTGCTCGAGATATTAGGGTTCGGCGACATGAAAGAATCGACATAACCGATGAGAAATTGCCAAGACAAAGAGAGAATTTGGCTGTTCCAAGAAAAACGTCAACGTAATAGGGTTGGCGAGTTACCGCGGTCGAGTTAAGTGGGTTCTACTGTATTTCCATATTTTAGTGCTAATCTAAATAGACTATGTCCAAACCCATACCAATTCCAAGATTAAGCAAATAAAATTTGGCCACGAGTTTTAGGGTCTAGTAAAATAAACCTAGAATAGACTTTAAATTCCAGTTAGTATTAAACAGAATGGGATAATTGGCAATATTTTAAGGTTACTTTTGATTACAGAGAGAATCAAATTCTTAATGACCTAACATACCTCTTGTCTCTTCTGCAGTTCACTTGTATCAACTTTCTGGGCTCCAGACTGGGAATATGGTGGTGGGTCATCAGAAGGTGTCATAATAGCTGGTTGTGTTTGGGCAGATCGAGGGGGAGGGACACCAGTACCCTTTGAGCCAAAAATGAGAAAATAATTAGTTCATTATAATTATTTCAAAAGTCGTTACAGGATGCTTAAGTACAATAAAAGAATAGAGAAAAACTATTTGATTAACTTTTTAAAATTTGTTTCTGAAATTAAATTATGAATATCTTTTATTACCTGGTTGGCTGGGCGAGTCTGATTCCCATCGGCAAAAGGGTTAAAATCATCTAGTGCTGCTTGACGGTGTCCACCACCTGCAGCTTGCTGCACTGAAGGATCCTGAACAAGGAAGAGGAAAATGACATAATTTCTTTTAAAATTTGTATTAAATTACTTTTTAAAGTTGTTCCTTAACTAAAATTGTTATTCTTCTTATTTTTTAAAAAAATATAAAGTCTGAAAGGAATTAACAAAATGTCTTTTTAAAAAATGCTGCAAAACTAAGTTTTAGACATTTAATTTGTATTTATATCATTTAAATTTTGTTCATTAAGCACTACTTTTACACTTGTATGTGTTTATTAAAAACTCTTAAAGCATTGAAAAGTGTATTTGTATTTTAAAGCCTTTTATTAACCAAATCATAATTTTTAAAACTTATTGAGGAACACAGAAGTTTACGAATTTGAAACCCTGAGTCAAAGGGGAATAACTACATCCATATTATAATTGTAGATAGGTTTAAAACAATTTTAGAATATATGTGTTTAAATAAAATAGATTGATGCACATACAGAAATGATTGATTTATGTTGTGTAACATTATTTTCCAAAAGTTTTCTTATGTTACTTTTAAAAAACCAAGATTATTTCTCACAAAATCAATTTAAAATGTTTAAAAAACAGCATCTCGGCTTCAAAGCTGATAAAAAAGTTGATTAATTTATAAAACTTTCATTAAAATTCAATTACATAAAAAATTTTCCTACCACAAGTTTAGGAGGTAAATATTGAAAAATTATTTTTTTAGGTTAATATAATAAAATAATCCTTTAAACATATACGAGTACAAGTGACAAACCGAGGATAAACATATAAAATTGGGAATACAAATAATACTTTCAGCAACCCCTAAAATAATTTAATCAAACTGTAATTCAATCATCATAAACAAAGTTAAGTTTAAACAAAATAATTTCAAATCTGAAATGAATATTGAAGAAAATTTGTTTTCCAAAATAAATAAATATACTTGAGGCATGATGCTATTTTAAAGGCTGTGATAAAAATAAAGTTCCAGCGTCTCTATTAATAGTATTGCATCACAACAGATAACAGAAACCTTCCTCACATCTGCATATTAAAAATAAGAATTTTTTAAATGCATTAATGATAATTGAACACATCTGCACAAAAGTGATTTAAGTAATACTAATGAGCAATTGTCTTTTGACTAAAATATAAACAAATTTAACATAAATTGAGTGAGTGATAGATAAGTGTTCAGATTTATGAATAGCGAATATGACATATTTGCAAAAATAAAATAAAGGTAAACAAAAATTTAGAAACATGGAGAAAGATTTTTTTTAAAAATAACTTTTTAAGCTGTAAAACTGTATATTATTTTTCAAAGTTTTAAAATGATTATACTGTACTAATTTTTTTTCTTAAAAAAATGAAGAGAAAAAAAACACTAAAAGACAAATTTTCAGAATTAGTGACTGCCATTTCTTCTCATTAGCATTTAGTTGTTTATGAATAAGTTTAAAAATTTACTTTCTAAGTAAGTCTATTGGAATATTTTACCTCATACGAACTTTTTTAAATTTAAGTTATGTATGTCTCTATGCCTAATGACAATGGGAAATTGATGCAAATAATTAATACCTTGCTGTCCTACTATTTAAAATTTTAAATTGCGATCATTTAGACTTTAAACCCTGCTATTTACATTATACATCTAACAAAGCAAAAAGGTGACATCCAATTTTTTTCTAAATGTACACCTGAATAGACTTTTTAGTTTCCATCAATGTTCCCTTTTAGCTGCGCAAATAACTGACCGATGCAGCATGTTAGAATTACAGTGCCGCAAACTTTATGTAATATTGCACAATAAATGGATGCTGTGCAACTCTGAAAACAAATTTTTTTAGTTTGCATACAGACCAAGGAAACTTGGGTGGAAAATTGGTTAGCACACTAAATTATAATACCATAATTTGCTGTCTTGAGAAATCAAAATAACAAGACTGAATTATTGAAAAAACACTGTGATGGCACTTATTTCTTTTTAAAATTGTTTTGATTAAACATAGGTAAAAAATGTAAAGAGCTTAATAGCTTAAAATAAGAGTGTATGCTTAAGGATAATATTTAAAAAAAATAAAAAAAGAACAAAATTTAAAATTATAGAGCTAACTGAAATTTTTTTATATGAGCTAAAAATTAATGCTGCCTCTTAAGTTTTTTTTTCCACCTAAATTTGTTTGGTACTTACTACTTTTTACCATATGCTCAGCTTCAAAAGCCTGTTACTCAATTCAGCTACTTGAATAGTTTGCTATAGTGCTTTTTTTTTAATAATAAATTTTAAATAAACATTCTTTTATAAAAAGAGATTGATCTAATATTATTCATTGCTAATTTTAATAAAATTACTTTTTCAAATTAATTCTAGACTTTGTTATATATGATTAGTAAATTTAATCCATGCTGTATGGCTTTTCTGTGTATCAAATAAGTTAAAAAGTCCCCATAAGGCAGGCGTGGGCAAAGTGCGACCCGCCCCAGAGTTTTTTTGTGGCCTGCCAAGACATTCAGAAAATCCGCTTTGAACTGAGATTTTCTTTATTCCCGACACCAAAAGTTGGTCTTTTGTTTTTGTTTAGAATGGCTACGTTATAGCGAATGCACAGGCAGTTTAAATAGTAAATACGGAATTTTTCGATTTGTGAATTTTATTTTATTTTGCCTTTGCAACAGTAAAAAAATTTTAAATTAACAAATAAATTCAGGTCATGAACCCTCCGAAAATGTGTAAAATTGTAGATGAATCATGTGTCTTTAATTAAAACTGGACACACAAATATTTCTTTGGTAATACAGGCAAGAAAGAAAAGTGTCTACTGTTCATGAAACTATTCCTGTAATTAAGGAGTACAATCTAAAAAGTCACCATGGCGCACTTTAGTTCTTCTTGAATATGAAATGTTTTCAAATTTGCTTTCCGAAAAAGGCTTGTTGCGTTTAGAGAGGTAGTAGGCTACCATGAAATGGCCCCTGTAGCACTATCCTGAAGTTTTGGCTGCTTTGTAGTAGTAAATAGGCTAATATTAGTTGCTTCTTTGACATTTTAACACAATCTGCAGCTTTCTTCTTGCGTTCGTCCTCAAAAAGTTTGCTGCCAAAATCATTACATTTTGTTTCGTAGTGTTGTTTCAGGTTGAACTCCTAAAAATACAGCAAAAGTTTCGTGACATAGTACATAATTTAATGCTTTCTTGCCTGTATAACCAAAAGACATTTTTGGATATGATCAATTTTCATTAAACTCATGGGCATGGGATTCATCCACAATTTTACGCATTTTCAGAGGGATCATGACCCCAATTAATTTGGTAATTTTTTAATTTTACTGTTGCAAAGACAAAATTGAAATAAAACCCACAAATCTGAAAAGAGTGTATTTACACTGCCTGTGCACGCGTATAAGCAGCGTATTGATGTAGTAGCCATTCTGATAGAAAACACAAGATGAACTTACTATCGCTGACACAACATTATTCACAAAGTAAGCAAATCTCAGTTCGTGGTTTTTCTGAACAAAGTGTCTGCTGCTACGACAACGAAGCAGCAGACAATTTGACGGGATGTTGCTAGTGCTATGAATAGTCGTAAAAAATATGCTATGTGCTTAAAGTTACGACTAAAGCTGTATTTTAATTATGCTAATACTAATAATAAACATTAGTTCTCATAAGGTAAGACGATTAATGAATTTTAATGGTAAAAAAACAACTTGATTGGTGTCCATTTAATGACGAATTTTTTTTAAAAAAATTGTTATCTGACATGAGCATCGCTAGGTGAAGTGATAGTATAGTCGGATCGGCGATGGTTTGATGTTAAAACGGATACGTGGTTCTAATCCAGATCTCAGCAAATTTTTTAAAATAATTTTTTTTAAAAACCACAATGAGTGTGCTGGTAATTTTAATTTTTGTACTACTTATTCTGAAAAGCGGATATACAGTGGAACCCGCTTAAGTCGACGGCCTCGGGGTATGAAAAATGGTGCCGAGATAACCGATCACAGAGTTAAACGAAAACCAATATGGTGGCAAAATATTAACATGCGCTTGAAATTTCTTTATAATTATATATAATTATACATGATGTGCGTTAATTAGTGATGGGAGGATTAATCGGAATCGTATCGGAATATCGGGACCCTAATATTTCTTCACTCTTTCCTAAGGTTGTTAAGACCGTTCATTTTTAAGGACCGTTTAAATATAACATAATGGGGGTGAGACTGCAATCAATTTAAATAATTTAAATATAACCCAGGGTTCCCACTCAGTCGGGAATTCTTAAATTAATTTTCCCGGTCTTGAAAGTCAGGAAATAGTCGGGAAAAGTTATGACTAGTCGGGAATAATATATATTAGGGCTGTTATCGATTAATTTAAATTTAATCATTAACTTTTGAAAAATTATCGATTAATTAATCCAAAAATAGAAATTTATGACCTCATTAAACTGAACATTTCTCAAGGACATTGAAAATTAAGAATATTTTGAACTAAATTTTATGACAATGTGTTGATACTTGATCGGATGTTTGTGCTGAAGGTGGTACGTCAGCGATGTATTTCATCCTTTAAAAGAGAATTGTTTATGGCAGTGAACACAGTAAACTTTTTCACCATCTTCGACTTTGCGATCTGCAGTTAGCTTAAAAACAAAATTTTTGCTCAACTTTCTAGTTATATGTTTAAATTTAACTCCGCTGATGCTGTCAGCCATTATTTAATTGACGTCTGCCTGTCCACATAAAGTAATATAATAAATTATAATATTACGCTGGAGAAGTTTGTACGTAAAAAAAATATATAAATTATAATTAATTAGTTATTAATAAAAATTTTTTACATATTATAAATATTTTCTTTAATTTTAATCGAATTTTTATTGATTAAAATAATTTTAATCGATAAAAAATTTTAACGATTAATCGAGAAATTAATCGTTAATTTCCGCAGCCCTAATATATATATATTTTTTTTTGCCGAAGTAAATGACTTTCATTACGTCCCTGTGGTCATGTTTCGATTCAATTTAATTTTTTTTTAATTTACCAGTTTATAATTGTCTGCGCATGCGTTAAAGGTCAAACTTTTCGCCTCGCCTCATGGCGCGTGTTTGCAATGCCTGTCGCATCATATCAATATGGTAATTTAAAGTTTAATGCTTTTGACGTGCAGGATATCTGTCACTATATCTGAGACCACACTCGAATTTCCTCCGTCAATCAAATGATACATGTAACTTGTAATATAAATAGTAACAAATGCGGCCTTGACCTTATCAGAATTCGACCTACAACAGTGATGACGTGTATATTATATATATGCTAGAATATTAAGAAAATGATTTGATTTCACTGTCACGCGCGTGTTAGTCACAATCACGTATCTTACTGGTAACAAAGCAACAACAAACTTTTAAAAGAATAATAATAATTTTTTATTTAATTATATAAAAACCACCGTTGATTCTCGATACAAACCTTTCTTTACTTTTCTAAAGATATTCGTTTATCTTAAAAAATAAAATGATTAATGCATCAGAAAATGAATTAAGTTTAATAATAATATAACATGCACAGCGAAATAATGACGGATTAAAGACCACTAACGCGATTTTTGAGTACCTCTGGTGAATACATACTCAAACTAATTCACGGAATCAAATTGAAAGTAAAAACATCCGGTAATTTTTATTGAAATCTCGTAGAATCACACATTAGCCGGAAGTCTCGAAGAAAGCGAGATGTCACTGTTTTGAACTAAAAATGCCAAAGTGCATTGCTAGTTGCTGGGCGAACAGAAAGGGATTGAGCTAACCGACGTTAAGTTGCAAATTTGGCACTCTTTTGTGCTCGAAATAATAGGGCTCGGCGACTTAAAAAAATTGAATTAACCGATGAAAAAATGCAAAGACAAAGAGAGAATTTGGCGGTTCCAAAAAAAAACGTCGACTTAATAGAGCTGACGAGTTAACCGGGCTCGAGTTAAGTGGGCCCCACTGTATATTCGTATAAAATATGAAAATGAAGAGTTTGTAGTGTTTACTGCTAAGAGTACTAAGACTAGTCGTAGCAAGTGTTACGACTAGTCGTAGCACTAGCAACATACCTACAAATTGTCTGTTGTTACGACTTGTCCTAAAAATAAAAAATAATTTTATTGCTACGACTAGTTGTAGCAGAAGTTTACTGGCTAGTGTTATGACTAGTCGTAAAAATATGCAATGTGCTTACAGTGCCAGTGCCGTCCCAAATAATTAAATAAATAAATAATAAATAGTTCTACTAGTGCCGTCCAAAATAAATAAATAATAACAAATAGTTCTAATTTTTAAAATTTTAATCCCAATCGTCTTATTTTTCTTCTTTTTTTTCATGTAAAATATTTCTTTTAACCATAATTTAAATTAGGGTGTTGGCAAACCTGGTGAATGGTGATTTGTATTAGTATTGTAATTTTTGTACTGCCTATTCTTTAAAGCGGATTGTTAAGATATTATTTTAGCGACTTAGTTTTTTTCGAAGTGTCTACTGATACTGCTAATACTAATGCTAAAGTAAGTGACTAAGTCTAAGTTAAGTGCTAAGACTAGTCGTACTAACACTCGGCAACATCCTTTTCTGAATGTCTTGGTGGGTCACAAAAAACTCTGGGGCGGGACGCACTTTTCCCAACCCTGGGCTATACTGTAACTATAGGCATGGCCTCAACAACTATGATACTACTTATAGTTTATACAATTTATTTTTAAAAAGTCAAAATACTTGAAGAACTACACTTACACTTTCACAGTTGAACACAGACAGTGACAGTCTTCACTAATTTATAATACCGTACTTTTTATGTCCTCATTTAATGTTAAACTTACCGAAAATGGACTATTGACCCTGGGATCAGCAAATGGGTTTGAATCAAAGTCGGACATTGCAGGTGTCCTATCACAATAACAATTTTAAGTTAATATTTATTAGCAAAGATGAGTAAATACGGCATAATATTACAACCTAGGACCTATTACCGGAAGTTCGAATATTATTTATGACGCATGCGCACCAGTCATGATCACATGAAATGACATCATTGTGTATTCATTTCTTGCCCATTACTATACACGCCACTATCACTATGAGACTATTTCTCTTTTTCGAAAACGGGCCGATACATTATATAATGAATTTGATGGGCTTGATAAGGGCTGCTCCAATTATTCAGCAGATAATCGGTTGTTGTTTTTTAACTAAATAATCTCCCGATTGAAAATGACTCATATTTAAATATAGTTATAATAATAATAATGATTATTATAATAATCGGCATCCTTCCGTCTCGCAATACGATGGGTTGGGTTGCATTTCCTTGTGTGCAGTCCTATCCTTGAGTGACAGTCTTTACCACAGCTTTTGCACACGAGTTCTGTGCTTCCCCATGTTTTGGCCTTTCCCCTAGCTCTTCTGTCTGTAGTCTCCTCAACTCTCCTCCATCCTTCATTCATCGGCTACTATGACGCCCTCTTTTACAACTGTGCGCCACGTAGATCGGTCTTCTGCCTTACACTCACAGCTGCTTGTGCGTATTCTGGCTGCTTTCATGTCCCTTTTGCAGACGTGGGAGACCTGTCTTCCTCTTTCCCGGTGCCAGTTCTCCATATAGGTGGTCCTTGGGGATGCGACCAGGGCTCATTCTTTTAACATGTCCTAGCCATCTCAGGCGTCTTTCACTAAGGATTGAGAACATGCTTTAGGTATTGGCACGCATCAGGACCTCACTATTTGGCACTTTGTCCTGCCTTTTAATGCCAAGGTTGAGACGCAGGCATCGCAAGTGGAAGCTCATGGGCAGCGACGTAGCGTAGGTATGTGCCGCCCGGGGCAGAAACCAAATTTTCCGCCCCCCCTCCCCAAAAAATATTTTAACGCTGTAAAGTAAAAAAGTTATTAGAAAGTAATAATAAGAACACTATATATTTTTAATTTTAAAAAAGAAAGGCTTCATTTTTTAATGAAATTAAAGTTTTATGTTTTTCCTCATGGCTCAATCTTTCATGTATCAATGTTTTCAGCCATGGTATGCTCAATAGCTAAAATAGCAATAGATTAGACAATTTTGGTGTATTCGTAATTGATAGTCATTAATTTTTAATTAAAATAATTATAGAGAAACCTTTTTAACACCTTGCATTACTTAAGATAGTTTTAAGCAATGTTCGAATCTATCTATCTATATATATAATTCTCTTCGTGGTCGGACCCTGCGAGACACCAAGCTGCAAGTATGTTCAACAGATACTAATTTTAGAAAGCAGCACACCAAATTACTGCACCAATGCATCAAAAGGTGTGCAAATTAAATATGCGCTGTAAAAAAAGTATATGACGTCATTGTTTTCGCGGATATTTTAATTTTGTAAAAAGGGAACAATGTAAAAAGTTATAAAATACTTTGTGTACATTTCAGAAAGTTTAATATTTCGTATTGATCAAACAAGGACAAGTTAGTTGGGATTTTGAAAAAGGTGGGCGCCGTAGGCACCCTAAGAAAGTGCATTTTTTCAAAATAAATAGATTTCAGCTGAAAACTTCCGTCATTTTTTACGGGTGATACGCCGCGGGTCTCTCCAGAGTTCCTTCTTTTCATTCACTCACAGTCGTTTGCCCAAACCCACCCCATTTTGACAACCGTGTCTTTCAGGAAGTCTTCACCCGTCACTAAATCATTAGCGGCGTATGCTACGCCGCGGGTCAGCTAGTTAATTATATTATTTTAGGCAGGGTAACTTCGAGCCTAAATATCTTTATAAACTTATATAACTTAAATAAACCACCTAGTCTTAAATTCATTATATTTGTTTCTATTCATGGGGTTAAAATATTCCTTGCCTGACTATGTCATGTGGAATATTTTGAATACTTACATTTGAAGACACAATTTCAAAGTCCAGTAGTTAGCTGGTGTAAGAAAATCATGTATCTTTTCTAAATTCTGTATAACTGAAAAAGCCTCACACGAATTTATACAATAATCTCATCTTATGAAGAAACTAAATTTCTTCTTATCTGTTATTCTACATAGCATGGATACATACATATTTGCTTCAATCACCAAAAATTTGCTCTCTTGTTCTTTGATTATTTTAAAATGATAAGGTCTCCACATAAAATTTTATCAAATGTCAAAGCATCCCTTAAGTATTCCATTCCATTAGTTTCTCTGTAAGTAGCCACTGCTAAGAAAGTTTTTGTTGAGCACTATACGTTTGTAAAGAATTTCGGGCACTTTTTTATATAACTGAAAATAAAAAAGATTTCAATTTGACTAGCAAAGTTCATGCGTCTGTTCGTGTGTTGAGCTTTTGTCTGCATCTTTCAGTTCTATAACTTACAAAGTAACCTCAAAATGGCTCCATGGTATATTCACTATTTTGTATCCTGAAGTCTGAATGACTTGCTTGTAGAAGCAATTAGGTATTTCCAACAGTGTATGGACTTCGAAAAGAATGCGTAACAACGCTCAAGTGTACTAAAATAGTTGGAGAATTCGTTTCAGTTGGAGTATCATGTTAACAAATTAGGTTTGACTGTTTGAACGAGTTTGACATGAAATCTTATGTTTTGCGCCTTTGTTGAACTCTTGTAATACTTGTATACTTTCCAGCCCTTAAGAAGTATTAACACACTTTGGGCCTGTGCAGTCCATTATTTTAAGATCATCATTTATTCAAAATTATTTAAGAAAAGTCGTAAGCAGATTCACTTTTGCTTGAATGAAATCTTTGAAAGATTCTACTTTATGATTTTCAATCTTTACATATCGCACAACTGGACTTGTTTTATACGTATGTCAAATATATGTAGAGCTATCAAATACAATGGAACTGGAACAATATTTGGTATCTTGTTATTGAAGAAAGATAATTTTTCGTGAACTGTATCTCCTAAAATTGCTATGAGCTCAGTTTGAATTTTAGTTGACAATTTTTTTTTACCCCTTTTCCCACTATGTTCTCGGAGTGCTCGAACGTACTTTGCAAGCTAATGCATTAGTTCCAGAAAATTGCCTTTATTTGCAACAGTATTGCCCTCTCTTCTTATCTTATCTTATCTTATCTTATCTTATCTTATCAATACAGACGCTCCTTCTATGCAGAAGATAATTGCGTCCACAGACCATGACAGATGATCTGTTGGCAAGTGATGCAGCGATCACAGGCCACGGCTTTGTTGGTTCCACGCATTACCCAGCCGCCTAACTAGTGTTAGGTACCCATTCGGAGCTGGGTGACTAAGGGACGCCCCAGGCCCGGGAACAAATCCTTGCCTTGACATGGATTCGAACCCGTGACCATCGGTACGCCAGTCGAGCGCGCTGCCCTCTCTGTGACCTTAAAAAGTCACATTCAATTTCCCCAGGATTTAATAATGTCAAATATTCTAACAAGAACTTCTTGCCACTTTGTTTTCTCTTTCGGAACAACTAATTGTCGGTCTTTATTAATAGCCTATTCTTTTTCGTAGTGTTAACTTGCACGGTATCATACCGTGTAAGTTATTTTTTTTCTAACTTGCACGGTATCATACCGTGTAAGTTATTTTTTTCCTAAGTTACACGGTATTTGCGCATGCGCAGAGACGGTTTTGTAGTCACTTATTTATGACTTTTTAAAACTTACAAAAGTACCTAACTTCCGTGGTCTCATGATTGAGAGTTGGACTAGAGAACGTAATGTAGAAGAACAGGCATGGGTTCGATTTTCGGTTGAAACTAATATTTTTTCTTTTTTTTACAATTCTTAAATTCTTATAATTACGATTAAATTAGATCTTTTACTTTTAGGGTCAGGGTTAGAGTTAGTTGTCTATTTTTTACACTAAAATAGAAAAACCAAAATAAGGAAATCAATTAAATTAAAAATTCTTATTATAATTACGATTAAATTAGATCTTTTAGTTTTAGGGTCAAAGTCAAGGTTAGGGTTAGTTGTCTATTTTTTACATTAAAATAGAAAAACAAATACAGTAATACAGGGACTAAAACTAATTAAATCAATTTAACATTCTTATAATTACAATTATATTGTAATTATTAGTTTTAGGGTCAGGGTTAGGTTTAGTTGTCTATTTTTTACATTAAAACATTACCGTACCGTGCAAGTTATTTTTTTACTAACTTACACGGTATCATACCGTGCAAGTTATTTTTTTACTAACTTACACGGTATCATACCGTGCAAGTTAACGGCACCATTCTTTTTATCCAATTTCTGATTTCATCCATTTGCAAAAAACTTTATTAATGCTGTGTTCTTTTCTTGGCTTTTCTCTTAATTTATTAAAATGTATTTTAACGTTTTAAAAATAGCTAATTAACAACGAGGAATTTGCCGCCCCCATCCCCAATGTTGTATTCATTTGTGCCAAGTTTTAATTCCACTAGATAAGCAATTGTTTCCATTATTTTTGTTTATGCCACAAAACAACAGGCATTAAAATAAGCATACAAATACGCCAATAATTTTTTTTCCATTAGTTCACTTACGTTAAACTCAAACTTGAATCAATTATATATACCAGCACATTATTGTCATACTGTCAGCCCCTATGTTTTCAAGCTCAGTAACATTAGTATCAGAAGACTTTAGATTTATAATGGAGTTTGATGTTTGGCATTATAGTTCTTCATTTCGTAATTTTTTTTATCTTGGAATTTCTTTTATTAAAATATATTTTCACGTTTTAACAATTAGCTAATTAACAACGAGGAATTTCCCTTTCCCCCAAAAAAATTTAAATAATTTTCCAACAGGGGCGGCTGTAAATTTTTTAGAATCAATGAATTTATCACCACATCAGTGTCACGTTCTCATACCAATTTAGCCTCTCAGAAGAATATATATCCAATAAGGAGTTTGAAGTTTTGGCAGTTAAAAAGTTCACATGCTTTTAGATAGTTCCTTTATTAATTTTTTATTTGGCTTTTCTTAAATTTCGATTTTAAAAAAACTCCTCTTTCTTTAAAAATTTTTTTATTATAAGAAACTAATTAACAACTAGGAATTTGCCGCCCCTGCCAAAGTGCCGCCCGGGGCATTTGCCCCCCTGCCTCCCCCTCGCTACGCCATTGCTCATGGGATGTATAAGGGGCCGTCCATAAAGTGCGTCACGCTATTTTTGACCATTTTGGACCCCCCCCTCCCCCCTGTCACAAACTGTCACAAATCTCTGGACCCCCCCCCCTAAAGTACGTCACACTTTCGAATTTTTTTTAATTAACACCTAATTAAAATATTTAATTTAATACTTAAATTACACTTCACCATTAAACTGTATTAAAATATAAACTTTCCAATTAAAAGTAGGGATGTACCAGATTCAAAATTTTGAAATCCGGCCGGAGCTGAATTTGGCCGGATTTATGAAGTGAAATCCGGCTGGCGCCGAAATCAGATTTCTTAAAATGGCCGGATTCCTGATTTGGCGGAGCCATTATGAACATATATATAAATTAGGAATCTACCGGCCAGCCGGATTTATAAAGTGAAACCTGCCGGAGTCGAAGCCAGAGCCTGATTTTTTTTTAAATAGCCGATTCCGGATTTGCCGGAGCTGGAGCCGAAATCCCGTACACCCTCCACTTAAAAGAACTATCATATTATTAAAATGACTTTAATAGTAGAATAGTTAATTGGCAACAGTTGTCACAGTTATTCAATGAAATAGTAACTCAATCTAGATCAAATTTGAAAAGAAAAATTGCAAAAATTACACTTGACAATTGTATAATACACATAATTTCTCTGCTAACTTTTCATTTACAATGAGTGAGGTTAAGTTTTAGATAATCTTCCGATTATGCAATCTATTGACACAGGATAATAAGTAGATTAGCGAAACTTGACCTCACCCAGAGATTAAATAATACAAAGAAAACAAAACAATTTGACTTTTTAAAAAAAAGACTAGATTGACAAATTATGTGACCAACTCTTGTGCTATATTGAATCTGTTTATTATGGTCCTATGAATTATGTTTCATTCAAAAATATTCACTGGACATCATCTTACAACGGTGAAATGAAGTTTTCATCCATAGTTACGACTGACATCATTCTTTCACCATCATCGTTTCCTGGAAGGATAATTGCAGACAGATCAACTCGTCCTCATCTAGCCACTCAACAGCCTCTGTATGTGCATTTTCTCTTCTGGCAATAACTGCCATAGGTTCTCTTTGCCTTCTAGAAGTGATTCTCAAAGGACGGATGCTTTTTATCTGAGTTGATTCTGGAACAGTTTGGGTGGGCACATTCTCCTGAGCCCGAGCTCTGTGTTGTCCTGTATGTTTCTTCAAAATTGTTTGTGAGGCTAAATATAAGTGACCTACTTTGCAAAGTAGATCAAATAAGCTGGTAATCATATGGTTGTACTTTGAAAACTCCTGTTGATCTTGGCATAATGTCATCAAATTTGAGAGTTTGTGCTACAATCAGGAAGGACATTTATGAGAATCTGCATCTTTCTGAAGCTTTGAGTCCATCAACTATTTGGTTGATTGGGATTGGAGGAGGGGAAGAATCTTGAAGGTAAAACGTTGAAATATGAGCTTCGTGCTTTGTCGCAACATTTCATGTCCTGATATTTAACAATTTGAGTGAAGTATTGGCTGGTGCGAACATGATTGTCAAACCATACCTGATCCTTATATTTGTAATATTAGTCCTGCTGCATCCAATTCAGATTTATGAAGAACACATTCAGGAGATACGCATTTCATGCTATTTTGACATAAAACTAATTCTAATTTTTCAAAAAAAATTTGAAAATTATTTTTAAAGCTATTTAAATTCTACTAAAAAAATATAAATAAATTAGAAAAAAAATAATTTAAAAAATAAATGTGTGACATCACACATGGCCTGACCCCCCCTCCCCCCTGTCACAAAGTGTCACACTTTCTTAGACCCCCTCCCCCCCTCGGAGCGTGACGTACTTTATGGACGGCCCCTAAGTGGTCCACGTATAACAGCGTACTGATGACGCAGGTTCGATAGACACACAATTCGGTTAGCTTGGTGTTTTGCCAGACCCTTTTATTTAGTTTAGCCATTGTGGCAGCTGCCTTGACAATTCTACTGTTTATTTCGCCCTCGATGGACAGTGTATTGGAGACCTTGGACTCCAAGTAGGTGAAGCTGTCCACTACCATACAAGTTTTCATTGTCGATATTGATGGAAGGAGGAGAACGTTTGTCTTGGGCCATGATCTTTGCCTTTTTCAAGCTGATTTGCAGACCAAATTCTTTGCAGATTCTTTTAAATCTAGTTATAGTTATTATAATGTATATTGAAAAGCTTGCCTGACCTTGTGCAAGAACAAACACATACAAATTCTTGTTCTTCCCGTCTGAAATTGGAATGAATTGCCTCATCAAACCAGGAAAACCAACATTATCAACATTTAAAACTTTAATAAAAATGTAAGACAAGACATAAAACACGGATAACAGTAGGACGCAATAATCTTCTGTATAGAAGGGGAGTCTGTAACAAATTAGATATAATATAGGCGTATTAATATTTTATAATATATAATTAAATTTACTATTTAATTTAACTATTTACTATTAATATTATATATTTAAGTACAATAATAATATGATATTTTAAAGTCTACTATGACTTGTGTTCTCTTACTTTGTATAATATTTAAAATTGGAAGATTCGAGTGTAATGGTGACTAAGAGGTCTTAATTCAGGTCAGTGGCGCTAATAATGTTAGGTCGTAGTCAGGTTTACCATGTTCTAACTTTACAACAAATGTTCGATTTATAAATAAACTAGACGACCCGTGGCGTAGCATATGCCACAGATTTGCTCATGGAGAGTCCAAAGAAAGTAGAGAAAGAACGGACACAAACTACAGCACGAAGAAATCAAAACAACACAAGTGAACGTCGGTTGGGGGGGGGGACTGCCAACTCATTGTTGGTTTCGAGACATTTGCAGGGGAATTTCGGTACACCCCTAACTTCTATGAAGTCAGCTATAAAACGATAATCGGTTTTAAAATCGGAGTTACATAATCGATAATCGGTTTTCCAAAAACAAAAACAACAACACGCAATTAACAACACTAAATATGACTAACCCTCGCTAGGGTCGGCCAATCACAGTTTATGTTAAAGGGATGGTAGTAATAAATGGGAGGCGGGTAACAACAACCTCAGTGTGCATGTCTTCATGTTTACTCTCTATGTTTTATTTACTTAGTGATGCTTTTTGTGTCTGTACTCTCACCCCCCCCAAACAGTTCTTTGCACTCTCTATGATGAACAAGTCTGCGGCGTATGCTACGCCGCGGGTCTCTCCAGAGTTCCCTCTTTTCATTCACTCACAGTCGTTTGCCCAAACCCACCCCATTTTGACAACTGTGTCTTTCAGGAAGTCTTCACCGGTCACTAAATCATTAGCGGCATATGCTACGCCCCGGGTCAGCTAGTGTTGGCAATAAAGGGGTATAAATAGAAGTTAAAAAAAGATTTTTCAAAACCACATTTTTATAAGCGGACTAAAAAGAAGAAAATAATTTAAAACTTATTAGTTCAAGTACTTCGATTTAATATGACTAAAAACGTGGGGCGGGCGCTTATGAGGTTTAACATATGCGGTTCACTCATTCTCTCACTTATAGATCTCTCTTTTGCCATCTACATTAGAAATCTTTAATTTTTATACCAAACACCCACCCAGCGTTTTTAGTCATATTAAATCGAAGTACTTGTACTAATAAGTTTTAAATTATTTTCTTCTTTTTAGTCCGCTTATAAAAACGTGGTTTTTAAAAATCTTTTTTTTACTTCTATTTATTTTATTCTTTTTAGTCCACTTCTAACAACCTGGTTTTTAAAAATATTTTTTTACCTCTATTTATTTTACCAAACACCTCACAAGCGCCCGCCCAACGTTTTAAAAACATTGTGATGTGGTCACGGGGCGAACTCACATATGTCAACAAAAGCCGACGGTACAGATGCTTTTATATAGACTATAGATAAACTTAAAAGTTCAATAATTTAATAACAGTACATTTGATCAATCTGAAATTTTGATACAATGCATTGTCATCCAAGATCTATCAGTGGTAAAATTTTCAGATCTCTAGGACCATCAGAAGTGGTTCAATTTTATCTTATCTTATCTTATCTGTTTACAGACGCTCCTTCTATACAGAAGATAATTGCGTCCTACGCTTATCTATGGTTTGTGTTTAGTCCTGCATTTTTATTAGAGATTTAAATGTTGATAAAGTGCTGGTTTTCCTGGATTATTCAGGCAACCCATTCCACGCCCGAATTCCGGACGGGAAGAAGGAAAACTTGTATGTGTTTGTTCTTGCATACGGAATAAGAAAGGTGTTTTTATCCTTATCTGAGGGTTGTATTAAGTTATCTTTGTGTTGTATTTCTAAATTAGAATTAATTGCTTTATGTATGATTACTACTTTGCTCTTGGTTCTTCTATCCTCTAGTGTTTCAAGGTTTAATGATTTAACTAATGGTGTTATTCTTGTCAGTTTCGAATATTCTCCAGTAATGAATCTGGCAGTTCTTTTTTGAATTTGTTCTAGTTTATCAATGTTTTCTTTGGTGGATGGGTCCCATACAGAAGATGCATATTCTAGTACAGGTCTCACCAAAGTGAGGTAGCATTTTAGTTTTATATCTCTATTACATTTGTTAAAGTTCCTTTTTATAAAGCCTAAGGTTTTGTTTGATTTTTTAATAACTTCATTGACATGGGGATTCCATGATAGTTTCTCATTTATTAAGACTCCTAAGTATTTTGCATCTTTAGTTTGGCAGATTTGAAAAAATCTTGGACAATGCCTCACCAACGAAAGCGAGCTAATAAAAACGTAGTAATAAAACAAACCCGTAAAAACAAAGTTTTTGACTATAAATCCCTTATATATGAGACATAACTAACAGTATTGATCATTTTTAAACGTTACAAACATTGACAGACTGACACCGAGTGATGTCCCTTGTATTTAATAAATGGGGGTGGGACGTGAGGGGGTGTCGGCACGACGGTCGGCGTCAACTGAAACTCACGTGGAAGTGGAAGAAAAAAACAATAACAAACCGTGAATTTGAATTACATACCTCATATGATAAACTAAAAATGCATTAATTTAATTACGTTACGTTCGATCGATCTGAAATTTTGATACGATGCATTGTTAGGTTAGACGGGTCCGTGTGCCAAATTTCAGCTCGATCCGATCACGGGAAGTTGGTCATTTGCGACTTTTGTTTTTCCGCCCGCCCGCCCGCCCACCCAGCCCATGCGATGACGACAGAGACGGCCGCGAAGTTAATATAAGGGATTTAAAAAGAACGGGCACAAACAGACATTTTTAAAAAATTTTTTAAAAAATGCTTTCGCTGGGGCTTGAACCAAGGACCTTCCCTGTATAAGGCGGACGTGATAACCAGTACACTACGAATCTCACGTTATTCTGTGAAGGAACAATGCAAGTGAAACGCAAGGACCATTGTTGGTCTCAATACATAGGTCGACCCCGGCTAGGGTCATTCGTCATGCTCGGTTCCACATACTTGCGTGGTGTCTCGCATGATCCCATGAAGAGAAGTATATATATAGATAATCTTTCTCGTATTTAAGTATTTCATCTATCGCAGTAGAAGGAAGGACTGAAACAGAATAACCGTGGTCAATTGTAGTGGGGTATGAGAGCAATGTAGTTTTCATTGTCTTATTCGTCATCAGAATCAACATTGATGGGATCTTTTGACATTTTGGGGGGAGGGGGTAGATAAACAGTATCGTCTTGTCTCATCGGCTCTCACTGTGGTGTCGGTATATGGGGCCATGCATAAATGGCGTCACTCACCTGGGGGAGGGGTGTCCACACATTTGTGACGATTTGTGACGAAGAGGAGGGGGTGTTTGAGAAATGTTACGTCACATCAAAACTGGCAACTTTAAATAAAAGTTCCTCTTAAATATTTGATATCTTACAATTTATTTCATGACGTTTCACATGGGCTTCACGCGTGTTTCGATTTAGAGAGCAACCTTACACTAAATGCATACTCAAATGCAGAAGCGTAACTTGGTTTACGGCGCCCTTGGCTAATTCATGTTTGGCACCCTTGAGAAATAAGGAACATACTAAATTATACAGAATAAATAATTGATTTTTTATTTTATTTAGGTGCAGCTGATTCAAACGAGCAAGACTAGATACAAACGACGGATAAGCGTAGGACGCCATAATCTTCTGTATAGAAGGATCGTCTGTAATAGATAAGAAGATATAATAAGGGTCTTTTTTCTGTGTTCATCCACTCTTGGAAATTTTAGAAGGGACTGCTTAGAGGAGCGCAGCCCCTTTAGATATAGATGTTGTAAGTTAATCATTTCAAATACTGGGGTGCCGACCCACCTATCCAACGTAAGTCTAGAACCCTTCGTGTGTATTGACATGCCTATTATGAGTGCCGTAATCCATTCATGTGGCATTACTTCCTCTTGCCAGATTCTAGAAATGGCGTCACGTAATTGCAAATGTAGTTGTATCAGATCTGCCTTGATATGTTCTTTTATTAGGGTTTTGCTATTTTCCATTGCGTAAATGGCTTCTTTGTTTCATTAAATGAGTTCAATCCTTTTTTGGGAGTGGTTCTAATGGTATCTCCATTTCAGCCATTTGACACCCTTTCTTCCTGTTGTCTTCATCTCTTTGTAGTTATTCTCTATCTATGCTTTCACAATTGTGTGATCTTGCCTGAAATTATTTAATCTGTTACAGAAGATTATTTTGCATCTTCGCTTATCCAATTTCATTCTTTTCCTGTTTTTTTCCCCCTTAGGCACATTACCCTTATATGACTTTCTTTTGATAATCTTCTGTTTCTTTTTTTTTCTTTCTTTTTTAAAATTACTTTTTCCCATTCCGCCTTTTCTTTCTGCAAATTTTGGACACTACTTTTCTTTTTTCACCATAAATTCTTCGGTTCCATTACAAAACGACAAGGTGACAAAATGAAACGTCTTCAATGCATTCACCGTCTTTAATGCATTATATATACAACAAATTGCTGTTGTATAAATTGTGTCTCTGAGACATCAGCAATACATGCCATTGGCAAGAAATATAACAAAAACACGGACTGTTTTGATGAATATTGGGACGAGATGAAACCTGTCACCGAAGCAAAAAGGAAAGTTCTTATGGCCTACAAGGAACATCCCATAACCGACTTAAAACAGCCAAGTCGCATGCCAAAAACGTTGCACGTCATTGTGCCAATACCTACTGGCTTAACCTCTGCTACAGCATACAATCAGCTGCAGACATGGGCAATGCCAAAGCCATGTACGAAAATATCAAGAAAGCCACTGGCCCTTTGACCTCCAAAGTTGCCCCCCTGAAGTCCAAAAGTGGAGAAATTATCCAAGACCAGGCAGGACAGCTAAAACGGTGGGTTGAGCATTATCTCGAACTGTATTCAACAGTTACCACAGTCTCCAGCTCTAGATGACATCCCCGATATGCCACTCATGGAAGAACTTGATGCCATGCCCACACAGGAAGAGCTGAGCAAAGCAATTGACAGCCTAGCTTGTGGAAAAGCCCCTGGGAATGATGGTATACCACCAGAAGCTCTAAAGAGAACCAAGACAGCTTTACTCCAACCATTGCACGAGCTTCTGTCCCTCTGCTGGTAACAGGGCTACATCCCCCAAGTCCTAAAGGATGCAAATATAGTGACACTATATAAAAACAAGGGTGATAGAAGTGACTGCAATAACTATCGAGGCATCTTACTCCTTAGTATTGTAGGATAGGCCTTCGGCCTTGTTATACTAACACGTTTACGGAGTCTAGCATTCCGTGTCTATCCAGAATCTCAGTGCGGTTTCCGGGCTGGTCGGTCTACCATAGACATGGTGTTGTCCATACGGCATCTCCAGGAAAAATGCAGAGAGCAACAGATGCCACTATACATTGCCTTTATGGACCTAACGAAAAGCTTTGATTTCGCCAGTCGCAATGGGATATTCCAAATCCTGGTAAAAATCGGCTGTCCCCACATCTAGTCGCCATCATCAGACAATTCCATGAAAATATGCAGGGCACAGTGCAGTTCGATGGAGCTACGTCAGAAGCCTTTCCAGTCAGCAGAGGTTGTGTACTTGCACCAACACTGTTCGCAATATTCTTCTCTGTACTGCTTCGGTACGCATTCAAGGATAGCAGTGATGGAATCTGGCTACACACCAGAGCTGATGGAGGACTTTTCAACACTGCCCGCCTCCGAGCCAAGACCAAAAGGACAGATGTCCTAATTTAATTCGTAAGCTACTCTTTGCGGATGATGCGGCATTAACAGCACACACAGAAACTGGTGTGCAACAACTCGTGTCAAGCTTCTCCAACGCCTGCAAATAATTTGGGCTGCAAATTAGCTTGAAAAAGACAAACATCTTGGCCCAAGACACACAACCTCATCCTAACATCAATATCGACAATGAAAACTTGGAGGTTGTGGACAGCTTCACATACTTGGGTTCCAAGGTTTCCAATACACTGTCCATTGAAGAGGAAATAAACAGCAGAATTGGCAAGTAAATGTTATTAGTGATAAGCAGTAAAATGAGTTAAGGGGCCGTCCATAAAGTATGTCACGCTTTTTTAAAACCATTTATACCCCCCCCCGTCACAAACTGTCATAAATCTCGCACCCCCCCCCCACAAAGTACGTCACACTTTCGAACAAAAATATTTTTTATTAACAAAATACTTAAAATTTAATATAAAACACCGTGACGGCACACATGGCTGGACACCCCCCCTCCCTGCTGTCACAAACTGTCACACTTTCTTACACCCCCTCCCCCTCTGGAGCATGACGTACTTTATGCCCAGGTACTGGCAAGGCCCCTGGGGCATTGTGCTGGCCACACATTCCCCTGCTCGTTAGTGGTGGCTAAAAACTTGTGAACGCTACATCACTTGCCCCATAGTCCGTCATGGACTGGAAAGGGGTAATTTTTTTTCATTTTTTTTTACGAATTACGGACACTTCGACCCCGGACAATTCAACACCGCACGGTTCGACCCTGCCAGTTCGACCACAGGACGTTTCGACCCCAGGACGTTTCGACCCCGGTCGGTTCGACCACGGACGGTTCGACACCGGACGATTTGACCCCGGGCGATTCGACCCCGGACAGTTTGACCACAGGACGTTTCGATCACAGGGCGTTTCGACCCCGGACGTTTCGACCCCAGGGCGCTTCGACCCCGGACGTTTCGACCCTTTCGTTTCTACATTGTGAAATGTTTTTATTTATTCTTTGGTTTAAAAACAAACAAAAAATTTAATTAATTGTTGGTATATTATCCATTAAAAATTAAAAACTCCTATCCCAAACTAAAAACAAAACAAAAGGACCTAATTTATTATTGGGTGTCAAAAAGTATTTATTTAAGTCGTTCAAAGGTTTTCACCGTGATAACATAAACAAATGAAAGTTGCTTTTTTCATTTATTTTTTTTTAAATTATTTTTTTTTAAAGTGTCGACATGCTGAACGACACACCTCGCAGGCACTGAAACCCTTACAATTATTACAAACCCGCGCCCTTTGCATTCACTTCTGTTTCTTGTGTTGCTTAACTCGTGTATACCTCCCTAGCAGAAATACTGATTTTAATAAGACGTACAAAGTTGTCAGTATTTAAAGTCCATAAATTTGCATAGTTTATACCGCCGCCTAGCAGACGATAACGTTCAAGATGCTGGACCCGTATGACGGACTGAAAGTTACGTCATTGTTGTTTACATTTCGTCCGAGGGTTTCATAATCCCGTGTTACGAAGGCTACACTCAGTGACCACCACAGCAAGCCGTGTGCTGGCGAGGGTAAATAGAGTAAGTGGGGTAGAGAGAATGAAGGCACCTTCAGAAAGGACTATCTGACCACATTGCCTTTGTTTTGTCCGATTACATCGGACGGGGTGGGGGTGGAGTTGAATTGGTTTGAAAGGTCTTTCTACCTCAGAGGAATGGCGCATTGATCACAATCATGAATTCGCGTTGAATATTGACTGGTTGTCAATAACAATTTCAAACTGTATTTATTTTTTAATGGATAATAATTTTAAGCTAAATTATTTTTTAGCAAATGGATAACATTTAAACATGTTTATACCAAAACTTACTTTTAAAAATAATAAATTTTAAAAAGTATATTTAAAAAAAATATATTAAAAAATTATACGTGTAGATACAAAGGGGTCGAAACGTCCGGGGTCGAAACACCCTGGGGTCGAAACGTCCTGTGGTCGAACCGTCCGGGGTCGAATCGTCCCGGGGTCGAATCGCCCGGGGTCGAATCGTCCGTGGTCGAACCGTCCTGTGGTCGAACTGGCAGGGTCGAACTGTCCGGTGTCGAAGTGTCCGACCACCTACTAGGGTAGCGTTGTTTGTGTGTGTGTGTGGGGAGTGCGGCCCTTGACACAACTCTTATCAGAATTTGAGACCCTGCAATAATGAATGGGGCCGTCCATAAATGACGTCACGCAATTTTGGCCGATTTTTACCCCCCCCCCTCCCCCGGGTCACACTTTGTCACAAAAACTTAGACCCCCCATTCCAATATGACGTAACAAAGCTTTAAACAAAGCCGTATTTTCTAATTGAGTTAGCATGTTTCAAAACCACTTTTTTGGAGGTCATTTAAGTATGTATTTAGTGTACGGCTTCACTAGACTATCTAACACGCGTGAAGCCATTGAAAACGTCATTAAATAAATTGCAAGCATTCAAATATTTAAGTGTAACTTATAATTAAAGTTGCGCGTTTCGATGTGACGTCACATTTCTTAAACACCCCCCTCCCCCTCGTCCCAAATGCGTGACCCCCCCTCCCCCCAGGCGTGTTACGTCATTTATGGAGGGGCCCCTATGGAAAATTTTTAAAGGTATTTTACATGCCCTATGTTTAGAGAAACCCTGAATTCGGTTACCAGGCTGGCGCATAATTACATTAAAATGTAATTGTCACTAGAATTATGTGACCTATTTTTGTAATTATACACAATCACCATTATTTCAATCAAACGTGCAATTAATTGTCATTACAAATTACTTCCCCTTTGACATGTGATTACAATTACTTTTTTTTAATTACAACACTTTTATATTGGGAATTTTTGGTAATTTGTTTCAAGTTTCAATAACGTTTACCATCAACATTCTTTTACTAAAACATTTTTCTATTTACAGTGAAGTACCTGAACAATATTTATGACCAGCTTTTGGGTTATCTTGTTATACAAGAAAGTCAGAGCAAATTAAATGTAATGTATATCTGAATACACAACTTTAGTTTACGGCAGACATTCAGAGATTGCATTTATTGTCTGTTTGCATGAGCAAGGGGCCGTCCATAAATGACGTCACGCAATTTTGACCGATTTTTCACATCGTCACGCATCGTCACAAAAAATTAGACCCCCCCTCCAATAATACGTCACAAAACTTTGACCCCCCCCCTTTAAAAAAAATTAAAAAATAAACACCTTATTTTCCATTTGAAAATGAGTATGTTTCAAATCACTTTTTTTCCATTTCAGTATTTATTCAGCGTATGTCTACATTGTAATATCGTAATACGCGTGAAGCTATGTAAAACGGCATTAAATAATTTGTAAGCCAGTGCTTCTCAAACTTTTTCGTATTAGAAGACCGGCAGGCCTTTTTTAAAATGCATTTCATCAGGTACCAGATTAAACCCCCTGACCAGAATATACCCGGGTATAATCTGGCCTAGGCCACAATATACCCTCGGGGTTAAATTGGCCTAGGCCAGTATATACCCCCTCAGGCCAGAATATACCCCTTTGACAACATGGGGATATATAGTAAAAAATTGATGAATGACTTCTTTGACTTTCTCTTCATGTTTTAGCTCTGTCAGAGAAACTAAACGCTTTTCTTAAGTAGAAAAATTGTTTTAATTAAAATAAAATAATAATTAAACAATATAATTTGCGATTGTCACGCAAGTAGTGTCTATCAGTCCGGACGCTACTAATTTTAGAAAGCAGGGAAAACCAAATTACTGCACCAATGCATCAAAAGGTGTGCAAATTAAAAATGCGCTGTAAAAAATATTATATGACGTCATTGTTTTCGCTGATATTTTAATTTTGGAAAAGGGATCAATGTAAAAAGAGGATTTGATGATGGTTAATTATTATAAAATATAAAAAAGGGGCGCCGCAGGCGCCCTGCAACCCCTATTATAAAATACTTGGTGTACACTTCAGAAAGTTTAATATTTCGTATTTATCAAACAAGGACAAGTTAGTTGGGCTTTTGAAAAAGGTCGGCGCCGTAGGCGCCCTATTAAAAAAGTGAATTTTAAAAATAAAATAAATAGATTTCAGCTGAAAACGTCCGTCATTTTTGACGGGTGATAAGCTAGTTATAAAATATTTTACGATGATTGAAAGGATCATTACATTTTATTTGAAAATGATGATGTCGTTGTCTCGTTTTTTAAATATGAAATCTTATAAATTTCGACGATTCAAGATCAAAAGTTACAGTCTATGCAAATATATATGGAATCAGCGTTTTTCTGTTTTTCAATTAACATTAACTTAATCAAGCACTACACGATTATTTTAAAACAATACTTTAAGAGTGGTTATATTTGTTGTTTTTCAAACGCATGCGAACACTTTGGATTCCTTACCCTTATCTTATCTTATCATTTATAGACGCTCCTTCTATACAGAAGATTATTACGTCCTACGCTTATCATTGGCTTTATGTCTAGTCTTGCATTTTTATTTGAGTTTTAAATGTTGATAGTTGGTTTTCCTGGTTTCCTCAGGCAAACTATTCCAAATTTTGATTCAAGTATAGTAATCATGTAGTTGTTATGTAGTTGTTATGTACTTGTCAGTCGTTGTTATATAGTTGTTATGTATTCCCAGTGTTCACGTGTTGAATTATTTTATCTCTGAGAAGGATGTGGTTGTCCTCTGTTCCTGTCAGAATGTAGCTTACGGGCCAAAAGAAGTAACTGCCCCCACCCTCCTGTTATTTCCTTTAATATGTACGTCAGGGTTGTTCAAAATCTCGATTGCGGCCATAATATACAATATTGTCAAAAGTAAGGCCATAGTTGTGCAAAGACGGTTTATTCTTGAAATTTTTAGTGGGTTAAAAGTCCTAATCTGCATTTGTTTTTAGACAGGTTGTATCACAATGATGTCTGTTTCTTCACCTGTGCTTTCCTGTTCCTTTTGTTGTAGGCTCCCATTGACAGTACTTTAACAGAATCATCAGGGAACTGATTTGGTGAAGAACCCTGTTTATTGCTGTAAACTTTTACATTACTGACATTGTAGGTGTTTCTGATTATTTTGATATATTCTTTAGCTTAACTCTTGTTCAATGATTCTACTACGAGGTAGGGACCAATCCACCAGGGCTCCATTTCCATGCGTGGCGATGATTCTTCATATCATCGTCATCAGCATCCTTAATGGTAAAATTTTTCCATCTTCTGCAGGCCTGAGATCCGTAGGTAGCTTGGCTTTTCGTCCATACATAATTTCAAAAGGAGTGCACCGGGTTGAGGCATGTACAGATGTGGTATGCACTGGTGTAATTGTTCAGTGGTGGTGTCTTCTTGCTGGTTTTTGGCTTTAGGACAAAACATTTTTGACAGGCTTTGATATATTGGTGAACGTCATTCTTCATTCTCTTTCCAATAACAACGTTCAGAGATTGTGGCTGTCTTATCTCTGCCAAAATTGCCACCAAAATTTCGGGTTGACATTCCAACATTGGCGAAATCCAATAAGGATGACCGTACTGTTTTAAGAGTAACATAAGTAAAAATGAAATGCGCTGATTTAAAAAATAAAAATAATTTGCACTACTGGGCAAATGTTTCTTTTGAATGTCTTAAGACTCCATGAAGGCAAACCGAGCTACAGATAAAGGTTCGGAAATATGACAAGCAACATTGGGGAAGTCAAACGATGTTTTCCCACACTTTAGTCGTCCTATTCTTTAAATTATTTTGCATGTCAGCGTATATTCAGAGAGATTTTTTAAAAAAGTGAAAGGTGCCATGATATGTTTATTTCAAAAACAAAATGAAGATATGCCTAAACCGTTGTTCTAGTAACATTTAAAATGTATGAGAGGAAAAAAAACATAAAAAGAAAAAAAAACATTCATGCATAATTTAATTCAATAATTTAAAATAATCTTTATTGCCATACTCAAAATAATTAAACATAATGATTTGATTAATAAGCGAGGTACACGAAATAAATGTTCGCAAGCGTTTGAAAAGCTACAACTATAGTCCCTATCGCGCTTAAATTATTTTTAAAAAATAATCAATTCATGTATTGCTTGAATTAGTCAACTTTGAAATATTTTTTTAATTTAAAAAAAGCCAAAAAAAAATGCCATAAAAAAAAACAACAACGCTGATTCCATCTATACTTGTGCAGACTGTAACTTTAGATAAAAAGTTACCGTCATATCAGAGACATCGTAATAAAAGAAATTATTTTATTAGGGCTGCGGAAATTATATATTAATTTCTCGATTAATCGTTAAAATTTTTATCGATTAAATATCGATTAAAATAATTTTAATCGATAAAAATTCGATTAAAATTTAAGAAAATATTTATAATATTTTAATTTTTTTTAGTAATAATAATAAATTATTAATAATTAATAATAATTTATATATATTTTTTTACGTGCAAACATCTCCCGCGTAATATTAAAATTTATTTTATTAATTTATGTTGACCGGCAGACGTCAACTATAAAATGGCTGACAGCCAGAGCCGTCTTTACACCATTTTGGGCCCCCGGGCAAAGAAATAGTGTTGGGCCCTTCCCCCGCAGGAATAAAAAATGAATATACATAATATATATAAATAAACATATTCCCATGGGGCCCATATGCTCGTGGGCCCCCGGGCAAATGCCCAAAGGGCCTATGCGTTAAGACGGCCCTGCTGACAGCATCAGCGCAGTTAAATTTAAACATATAACTAGAAAGTTGAGCAAATATGTTGTTTTTAAGCTAACTGCGGATGGCAAAGTCGAAGATGGTGAAAACGTTTACTGTGTTCACTGCCATAAACAATTCTCTTTTAAAGGATCAAATACATCGCTGACGTACCACCTTCAGCACAAATCAAGTATCAACACATTGTCATGAAATGTAGTTCAAAATATTCTTAATTTTCAATGTCCGTGAGAAATGTTCAGTTTAATGACGTCTTAAATTTCTATTTTTGGTTTTAATCGAAATTATCGATTAATTAATTGATAATTTTTCTAAAGTTAACGATTAAATTTAAATTAATCGATAACAGATAACAGCCTTAATTTTATTATTATTTTTTAAAACTACAAATAAAACATCTTTCCTACTTAAAGAAATGAGTTTAACTTCTCTGACAAAGCTAAAACTCATAAAAATGTCTTAATAGTCATTAATTAGTTTTTTACTATATATCCTCATGTTGTCAAAGGGGTATATTCTGGCCTGGAGGGGTATATTCTGGCCTAGGCCAGATTATACCCGGGTATATTCTGGTCGGGGGTTTAATCTGGCCTGTTACACCTGTGCATTCTTTTCCCGTTTTGACGTGATTTACCCTGTACTGACGAGATAGCAAAATGAGCCCCTACATGGCTTAAAGCCCTATAAGATTAAGTATGAATTCGGCATGTTTTGAATAAAAATTTTTTTTTAAAATTTGTTTGGTTGCCAAGGCATAGCAAGACAACTAACGAACAATGCAGCGGTAATGCCAAAAGCCATTTGATGTGATTATCCTTCGCGATTGAGCTCGCGAATGTGACTATTGATATAACAAGGATCATCGGTTCATTTTATTGTTGTTAGACCTAGAATATATTAATTGTGGATCAGCCGGATATGGTTTTTTACTATTTGCCGAATCCGGATAGTTTAGCACTAATATTTGCCGGATTCGGATTCCGGATATCTCCACATTTAAGTGTAAGAGCTAACAGGGTGTACTTTACTACTTTATATCAAGTAGTTTATACTATTTATAAAAAATATTTATTATCATACAAATGAAGAGTATCTGCTATCGACGTTGTTACATTGTCAAAGTCAACGATGATCATTTACAATGAATTGAATGAACGAACT
The DNA here is from genome assembly GCA_944989445.1 of Ampullaceana balthica. Lineage (NCBI taxonomy): Eukaryota > Metazoa > Mollusca > Gastropoda > Lymnaeidae > Ampullaceana > Ampullaceana balthica. The sequence goes on from CALYLW010000638.1 coordinate 457,416, forward strand.
TGAACGAGTTCAAAGAACTGTGTAGTGTGTGTACCAAGCGAACAGTGTTGTACTGAGTGTGTAGTGTTATGTACAATAAGTCGTGACCTAGAACCATAATAAAACTGTTATTTTATTCAGACAATTTAAGTTTAATATGCTATTAGTTAACTTAGTTTGTTATCTTATGTAGTAAAGTAATATCTATACTTGTAACTTTTTAACTTAATATAATTTTCTCGTATTGAAATTGATTCTTTTACTATATTTTGTATAGATTTGATGGATTTGAATGGATCAAAGCTTGTTAATTTGTTTATTTTGTTATATATTAATAATTTAATGTATAACTTAATTTGTTACTTAACTTATTTTATATAATTATTATATTTACAATAGACTAGAGTTTTAAAATTATAATACTGGATATAACACGGAACATTTTTATTTTTAAATTCGCAAAACAAATCACTATTGCCATTTAAAGTTCAACGGAAAAAAACAATGAATATAAAATTATTACAATGATATAACTTATATTATATAAGTAAAATGTTTAAATTTGAATACTGAATTGAACGTATTGAAAGATTGACTACTGTCAACGTAGTAGCCAATGACAAAGAAATTAAAAACGAAAGCCAACGCTCAGCATGTCCCATATTCCAAGGCTCCTGTTCAGCTATATAGTTTATAGTATAAACTAATAATTACAAATTTACTTAAAATGATTAGTTTTTAACATAAAATTATTATTTTGTAACATAAAATTAATACATCAGCTATAACAATGGACATAATTTAATGACATGAGTAAATAAAATAGTTACTAGTTTACTAGTAATTCCTGTTAAACTTTGTGTTGTTGAAGAAAATTCTTGTTAAATGTACTGATTTCTGGTTATTATATTTTTACTTTGTAATACTTTTATATATTTGTTTATAAACTAATTAATATTAATATAATTTAATTTAAAAAAATTCTTTACTTCTTAATATCCGGATACTATTTGTGATCTGCCATAGGTATTTGCCGAATCCGGATAGTGGCGCAAATCCCAATATTTGGTCCGGATATCCGGCATTCCGATTATTCGGCTGTCCCCTAATATTAATCCAGGACGATTCCTCAAATTGATTTCGATCTTTTAATGACAGTTTTCCTGCTAAGTATATGCACATCAAAGCAGATGCGGCGTTAGGCGCGAGGCCTGGTGCAACAATGACCCCTCGGAGCCCCCCCAGATTAGATCAATTCTTGCGCAAACTCAGTAGTGCAATATCTGCCGGATTTTTTGTTACTAAAATAGAGTCTCAAGTCTGAAACGCGGGGCCTGGGGCGATTGCCCCAGCTGCCATCCCCAAAGGCCGCTCCTGCATCAAAGGAATTTGATCTAAAATTAACACGTTGATATCAAATCTCATGTTTTCTACAAATTATTTGGTATGCGCTGGAAGAGGAATAAGGCACGTACTGTACGAACCCCACCTTTGTGCAGGAAAGTAGGGTGTCATCTTGTGCGTCGCAAAATACAGTAATACTGCAAGTTGAAGACTGAAAAATACTATGACATTAATAAAATATCCAATATTATCATAACTTTTTACTCCGAAGCTCACGAGTTTTTTTTAAATAATAATTTATATATATTTTTTATGGACAAGGCGCGTTTAAATTGTTGCGTTCTCTTGTGGAATTTATAAACTAATGAAAAATACATGGCTACCGATATCGGGCGGTTTAACCGAGGGGTCTGTGAACAACGGTAAACTATCTCATTTGGGGTAAAAAGGGAACTATTGGCGTTTGACAAAAAACCAATTGAACAATTATGTAAAATTTAAAACGTTTATAATTGTATCAAATAAATCCCCCACCCCCCCCCCTAAAATGGATATTCCGTGTCGTTTTGACTTAAAATATCTATACATAATCATATTCAGATCATTTTTAGACACTTGTCATGCTTGTAAAACTTACCAGTTGCATTTTCGGGGGGGGGGCTGACGACGCTCCCCTAAATCCCCGAAGCATGTGAGCAAGACTCTGGGGTTGGGGTGGGGGAGGTAACGCACACAGAAACTTGTATATATTGGGGTAACGGGCAAAAAAGTTCGCCGACTACTGCCATGAGAGAACCAAATGGAGCGGCGGTGACATCACAAATGCTTTGAAGTCAACATCAAACGACGCTGGGTAACAATTTCATACTTTCTCATGGGTTCTCAAACTTATGGCTTATAATTAGATTTAATTTTCATTTCTTGATAACTTACGCCGACCGGCGTCTGATGGCCTACCGACCGGCACATTGAGAAGCACTGATTTTTTTTTAAAGTCATTAAATAAATTGTAAGTGACCAAATATTTCAGTGGAAGTTTTATTTTAAGTTACCCTTTTGATGTGACGTCACATTTCTTCAACCCCCTCCCTCCCCCTCGTCACGCATCGTCACAAAAGTGTGACCCCCTCCCCCCACCCCCGCCATAAATGCGTGACGTCATATATGGACGGCCCCCAAGCATGTATGCACATACTGAAACTGTACAAGTATATTATAATTTTCGACTTGCTCATTTCTTGGAGACAAAATGTATGTCTTATTGGGTCAAAGTACTATATGAATATGCTGTATACCCAAGCAACTGCTATACAGTATTTTCACTTTACTCTGAAAATAAAAATTTAATGAAGTAGTTAGAAAATGTGCACTTACATGGAGACTAATAAATTACAATTACTAATAAAAGTGGTTGAAGGCGTAGCGAAAGGGGGGCAAGGGGGAGGGGGCAAATGCCTCGGGCGGCACTATTTTAAGAGCGGCGAATTCCTCGTAGTTTATAAGCTTTTAAGAATGACAATTTAAAAAACAGAGGACATTTTTATAAAAGTAAGATACAAACCAAATTAGAAGTTGAGATAAGTAATAATGGACATGTCCTAAAATATGTAAACGTTTCTACTGTCAAAATATGAAGGAACTACATTAACATATTATGTGAATTTTTCTAATGCCAAAGCTTAAATCTCCATAATGAATCTAAAGTCATCTGATACTAATGGTGCTGAACTGAAAAACCAAGAGGCTGAAGTAACATAAAAACATGAGGCTGATGTGCTGGTACCTATAATTGATTCAAGTTTGTCAGCCGCCCATCTTGTGCAAACGAAAATTGCTGTATCCGTTATTTTATTTTCAACAAATAAAACCTCAACAAACTTCATGGACTTAATTGATATGAATAAATTTGCCATACGCACAGATGAAAATGTGCGATAACTAAAGTGCAGCGGGATTGAGAGAGTGTCCAACATATTAAAATTAACTTCTCCCAAATTTCTCACGGTCATTACAATTAAATACAGATGAGACGAGTATGCAAAAATGATTTTAACTAAGTAGCCTAAACTATTGGGGAAAAAAAAGATGTTTGCGTACCTAGATGACTTACTCTCTTTAAAAGCAGCGTTATTTTTATGTCTTTTTGTGTGCGGAGTAAACTAAAATAATGAACAGAATTGCTAAGGTTACAGAATTAAAACCATAGCTAAGTAGAATATGGCTTTTTTGGACACGGAGGGGACAATACTAATGCCAATATAGACACTATTCTGGAGCTGATGAATCTGCTAGCATATTACGATCCAGTACTTCGAGAACATCATGTGAAAAGGGGTAAAGGGTAAAAATATTGTCACCTCAAATTCAAAATAAACTCATTACAGTTTTTAGGACATACAATTCGCCAAAAATCATCTTTGAGGTACAAGAGAGCAATTATTATTCCATTTTATTCGATAGCTATCCATATATTTCATGTAAAGATCGAACAAGTCCAGTTATGCGATTTGTAAAGATTGAAAAACAGAATAGACGTAGCATATTTTAAAAATTTTATTCAAATAATTTTTAATTAATGATGGTCTTAAAATAATGGACTGCAGAGGCCCAGGGTGTGTTAATATTTCTTCATGGCTAATGGCTTGTATATATATGTATATATATATATATATATATATATATATATATATTTATTTATATATACGGGACACGGTGGTCGAGTGGCATGCACGCTCGACGGGTTCGAATCCATGTGAAGGCAAGGATTTGTTCCCGGGGCCAAGGGCGTCACGGAGACCACCCAGATTCGAATGGGTACCTTACACTAGTTATGGAAACAAAGTCGGCTGGGTAATGCTTGGAGCCCTTATAGCCGTGGTCTGTGAACGCCACGTCACTTGACTTGCCAACAGACTTGCATGGTCTGTGGACGCAATAATCTTCTGCAAAGAAGGAACGTCTGTATAGATAAGCCGATGGTCACGGGTTCGAATCCTTGTGAAGGCCAGGATTTGTTCCCGGAGCCTAGGGCATCCCTGAGTCCACCCAGCTCCGAATGGGTACCTAACATTAGTTAGGGAAATAAAGGCGGCTGGGTAATGCGTGGAACCCTTATAGCCGAGGCATGTGAACGCTGCATCACTTGTCTAAAGATCATCCGGCATGGTCTGTGGACGCATTGATCTTCTGTATAGAAGGAGCGTCTGTATAGATAAGATAAGATAAGAAGACAAGACAATTGGAATTTAATGTATATAATCGCCAAAACAAAATATCTTTCGCCATTTAGTTTTTTCAATAAAAGGAGCCAATTTAGTTGACCGTATGACTTCCGGGATTTTAGACAACCCCTAATATTAACTTCCGCTGACGATATCGTCGGGGTGGATATGTTTGTTGTTGTCTAAGTACATAAAAAGTATAAAATAATATTCGTTTGATTAAGTCCAAATTTCACTATGGCTGGAAACGGATTCCAAGCATCGTATGCAAATGACCGACCTCCAAGTTCCACCGGTAGTGGTGACGGAGGAGATGTCAGCACAGATCCAGCCAGTAGTGGATTTTTCACGTCTGATTTTAAAAAGTAAATATAACAATTGATGTTGACAACTGAATTTTATCAGTCGAGGTGTACAAGTTCGCTTTAAAAATTCTGTCAGGGTACCGCTCGGCTAGACGCATGGTACCTGTTGGGAGGGGTAATATTATTTACCAGAAGCCATCTAATCTCCTTGTCCTAAATTTATAATTTATATTAAAATTGAAGTGTCTGCTGCTACGACAACGTAACGGCAGACAACTCGACGGCGATGATGGGATGTTGCTAGTGCTACGACTAGTCGTAACTCTAGTGACACTAGCAACATCCTGATGAGTTGTCTGCTTCTAATTAATCAATCTGCCGTCATATGACATTATAGCCTATTATCCGCTTTTGTCAGCAATTTTGTTTTACTTTGTATAGGTACTTTGGTATGTCAAGGGAGACTACTACGTTTTTTGTATTGGGAAAAAAATTCTGCGCCTGAGATCCAAGTTTTTAATTTTTCCAAGGAAGGTGTAAAACGATTAATAAATAGGTTCTTTCGAAACATATTTGAGTTCCTTTTCCGGTCTAAAGATTTGGAAGACATATTGTCCTACATTTTGTTAGCTTTCCTTTGTTACACTTTGTATTTTCAATCGACCAGCATTTTGTAATCCTAAGGTTAATATAGGCCATGTTTGACCCAAAATTTTTTTATGAAATTAAAAAAATATGTCTTTCATATTAAAAATATATTTGCACAATCTATAATCTATAGATGTATATGTGTGCCAATTCTCATGTAGCTAGGACGTTGCAGCCATTAGTCATTTTTAACGAGGTGTACTTCTTTATATCGAAGTGACACCGCCCCTTTCAATGGCGGAAGTCCCCGATGCTTATAAAATATTTAATTATTTTGCCTATTAACATTAATATATTTGATGATTGAACTTAAAAAAATGATCTTATATGGAATTAATTCAATAATATACTTAATTTAGATGGCTAAACCCTTCAGAGTTGATATTATAAAAGATCATAATGTACCATGTGCAGACTTGTTGTCCCTGGCAACCATTACTATTCATTCAACCTCATTGTGACACCTACTACAACTATGTCTTCAATAGTTTCATTCATTAGTTGTGGCCGTGTGCAAAAACTATTTAGCCATTGGTCAGAGTTGTTAAATTAATTAGTCATGAGCCAAAGTTGAAGGTTCAAAAGGAGTTCCTAAAATTATTTGTACATTTTTATATAAGGCAGTTCACTTAGACATAGTCATATCTAGGTCATGTTAGTTGTGTGAACTGGAACTTGTGAACACAACATAAACATCGTTTAAAGATAAATTTTACTGTTAATACAAAGTAAAATGATTTATTAATAAAGAATATTTTTAAAACAAAATAAAGAAATAATTATTTTATTTATAGCATTGATCTTGAATTATTAAAACGAGAGATAAAGTGCGTGAAGCGAACAGCCGAATTGAGGTCACAAAATGTGGAGGAAAAATGCAATGGGGATTAGGACAAATTAAACCACACTTTAAAAATTCATAACTTAAAACTACAAATCCTAAAAATATAAATTGGGTGTTAAAATTTACTTAAAATTTTCATCTCTATTTAACTGTCATTGGTTTTTAAATTTTTTTAAAGTTTATTTTTTTTACCAAAGTGCCTAGTTGTACCAAGACTAAGAAGTTATCAAAACTGGGTTGGACGGCATTTGGGCTTGGCAATTCAAATCAACATCCAATTTATGTATTGTGGCCAAATTACATTTGCAGACAGAATTTCATATTACAGAATGCATTTTACTATGTCAGTGTACTGTTAAGCTCATTAAAACCGCTTGTATTTAAGTTTAAACAAGCTAAACGTTAAAAAAAGCTGGCGTCTTCCTATGTTAACATCAAAGTTCAAAGTCCGTTTATTTTTTACAATGCTTGAGTTATTGATTGGATGGGATTTTTGTCAACTCATAGAATTATTTGTGGTGGGGGGGGGGATGTAATACTTTTTCATCCATTAGCCGAACTAAAGAGAAAACACTTATAAGTGAATTTTACCCCAAATGCTTTAATAGGGTTTAGGCTATCATTTTTAGCTTCCAACTGTCAATAAGCTGGGTATTATATTGACACATTTTAATTAATTCTAATTAATAGTTAAATGGCTTTTGCACACGACCACTTCTTATGAATGAAACAATGAGAACAAAGCAGTAGTAATTGAGTCAAAATGAGGTTGAAGGATCAATGGTTGCCAATGACAACAAGTCTGCACACGGTACATTTTGTTATTCCATACGATCCCCTCAGCTTACAATGGACTTAGAGTGGGGGTGGGTAAACTGTCTGTTTTTTTGCCGTTATTTGTTTGATGAAGCTATCGGCATGCTATAAAAATGTACATACATGTTTGCTAACAACAAAAGGTATATGTGCACCAACTAACAGCATAAATTTACAAATTTAAAATAAAATCCAACTTTCATTATCGATACAAACTTTTATTATATTCTCCAACATTGCAAACACAAAATTTGCGAGTCATTTCACTTCACTCTGACACAGCTCTGAAAGTATCTTAACGCAAGCGGGCTGTGACGTCACCAGCACACCTTGCAAGGCTGAAGCTTTTTGCGTGGCTTTGTTGGTTATAAAATAACTAAGAAGAACAAAAGCTGGTGATTGGCATAGTACCAGAAGCAACACAGGCCTGAACGCAAGCGGGCTGTGACGTCACCAGCACACCTTGCAAGGCTGAAACTTTTTGCGTGGCCTTGTTGGTTATAAAATAACTAAGAATTTCAAAAGCTGGTGATTGCCATAGTACCAGAAGCAACAAGGCGCTGAGTGCTAAAAGCAAGCGGGCTGTGACGTCACCAGCAGACCCTGGTGAGGCAGAAAATTGGTCCCTTCCCTTGGTTATAAAAAAATTTATAGCTAACATTTTCAAAAGCTGGCGATTGGTCATGGGGATCGAGATAACCAACGTTAAGTGGCAAATTTGACCCTTTTTTGTGCTCGTGTTATGAGGTTTTGGCGACTTAAAAAAATGGAATTAAACGACGAGAAAATGCTAAGACAAAGAGAGAATATGGCAGTTCCAATAAAAAACATCCACATAATGGGGTGGGCGAGTTAACCGAGCTCGAGTTAAGTGGGTTTGACTGTAATGTTGAAATGAATATGTAAATATTTATACTAGTGATGGGATGATACCAAAATTTTTAACGATTCCGATACGATTCCGATTCTACCCAATTATCCCAATTCCCGATACGATTCCGATTCCTGGCCATTATTACATATATGTATTATTGTGCCCAGGTATTAACATATTTAATAAATATAAAAGTTGAGAATTGATTAGAAAGTTTATTAACTAGCAATTGAAGCTTTATAATAAGCTAGATAACAATGTATTGGAAAGGTTTTATATAAACACATCTATCAATAATTCCATCATAATACAAAGATGTAGTATTGAGTTAAAAAAATAATAATAATTCCATTTTAATGAGAAAAACTTAATACAGTTAAATCAGTTGATAGTAAGAATTTGCATTTAATCAAAGTCAAATTTAAGTACTGTACTTGCAAATTTTAGTGCAAAAACATAAGCATCTCTCCAATTGTTGGTTCTAAACGGTTTCGCTTTGGCGAGTATATATATATATATTGCCACCTACACTAAAACTTGGTGACCCGTCAAAACGGCCCTGGTCAACACGGCCCCAGACAAATTATTTACATTTTTTAACAAAATTTTTTCATTTTTTGGGGGATTTTAAGCTTTTATCAACTTTTTCACCCTTTAAAAAAAAGTGGTAAAATTGTAAAATTATTTATTGTGATGTTATTATATTATTTCTTGTCAACGAACAACCGTAACTTGGTACCATGTCGAGTAAAGGCTATCAAATTCATTCTTGTGATGTCATTATTATTGTTTCTTGTGAGCTAAACCTGACACTGAATCGGTGAGTAAAAATTGAATATAATATTTGATTGTATTTTTTACTATTAGTCCATCTATTAGTCTGGGGCCATCATGTCGGAGCCCATTTGTCGGGGCCGTTTTGTTGGTGAACCCTAAAAATTCTCTCATTCTCTACTGAAGAAGGCGGAGCACATAAATACTTTCTGAGAGGAGAGCCAAACTTGGAAGGTCCTCAATAACTAGCGGTCTTAACAACCTTATTAGATACCTTAATATTTCTGTTCTAATTTTAATACTTGCTGCTGAAAATTGACTATTTGTTTTTGTGGTTGTAGCAATTGAATTGCTTGTTTCTTGTTGGTCGGCTTTCCTTTTCATATCAGCAAAGAATCGTTTTGGAATCGGAATCGGGTCTGAATTTTTCAGCCCCGATACCGATTCCCAATACTTTGGAAAAATCCCGATATTCCGATTATTCCGATACGATTCCGATTAACCGTCCCATCACTAA